>JBBPCX010000154.1:12654244-12664244 GCA_037974365.1 Hydrocynus forskahlii | reverse complement strand
CACACACACTTACCAGCTTGATGTGTTAGGTAAATACACACACACACACACACACACACACACACACACACACACGCACATGCATGCACTCTTCCTACTGAAACATACCACCCTTTTACCCGTTTCCTCTTTGCAACTGTTTATCTTCTTTATGCCTTTTTCTCTCTTGTCCAATCAGAGCGCTCCCCTCACCGGCCCATCTTGCAGGCGGGTCTGCCAGCCAATCAGACAGTAGTGGTTGGGAGCGATGTGGAGTTTTACTGCAAAGTGTACAGTGATGCTCAGCCTCACATTCAGTGGCTCAAACACATCGAGGTCAATGGCAGCCGCTATGGCCCCAACGGCACCCCCTACGTCACTGTTCTCAAGGTACTCCAACACCCACTCTTCTGAACATACACAACCCCTTCCCGCTGACCTAACCGGCAGGATCTGTTTAAGCATAGTTAAAGTGGATCAGACTCCAAAAAATCTATTATTCACAGTTTTTTGCCTTCACTCAGCCAAGACAGGTTTGGTGGCTGAACTTTGCTTCATTCCAGCAGCTATCAAGAAGTCTGAATTTTGTCCACTATACCTTGGGCCACTAACAGTGGGTCATACAGTGTAAGAAACTGAAACATCTGGAATTGATGTTTAGATTACAAGAGGTCTACCCATTAGATCTGATTTGTTCCTATCTCTGGTCCTGGTAGACCTACGTCCGGAACAATGTTGTGATTTCCCCAAATTCTGATTCAGTTCATCATTTCATTGTTGTGCTGTACAGTTTAGCAGATATCCTGTTCAACCTAGAGTGATAAACTAATGTACTGTTCCAAGTCTAGACCAAAGACTCTTGTTGGTACAGGAATGACATTCCTGTCTGGATGAGAAATTTAACTTTTAGAAATGTAATCTTCTGTATGTGGGGAGAAACACCATGCCTTTCAACCAGTGCTACTATTTAGATGGAGCCCAAGGTTCCATGAATAGTCCAATATCCTTCCTCGCGGTAACCCTGCTTTATCAGTGCAGCCTGCCACAGGGTGGATGGAGGGAAGTATTCTCTCTCGCCCTCTCTCCTCTGAGCTGAAGTGAGGGAGAGGGGAGTGGGAGTGCAGAAGTTAGGGAGAGGGGAGAGGGAGCGAGGAGGCACGCACACACATCTGGTTTGGGCTAAGCTAACCGCCGCTCTGGCGTCACGCGGGGAGACAGCCGCTCTCTCTCCGCAGAGAGAGGAGGAGGAGAGAGGGAACGAGGGACGAGGCGCCCGAAAAAGCCATGGAAAAAATGAGCGGGGGAAGCGAGGGAAGGGCCGAGTCAGCAGGCAGAGGAGGGGAGAGAGAGTCGGCTGGCCAGACCGCCACTCTATTTTCGACTCCATATAATTGAAACAGTATTTTAGTGGGAGCTGTGCACCCTTCCCCACTGCACTCATCTGCGCAACCTCCAAACCCTTCCCCTCCCCCGTCTCACAGCACACAGTGACAGATCATGTGTGGCACAGAGTCTGGAGAGAGAGGGGGAAAATGGAGACAGAGAGAGAGACAGAGAAAGAAAGAGAGAAAGAACAAAGCACATGTGTAATTGAAGTGAAATAAAAGAGGGGGAGATGTGTTTGGAAGAATGAGAGGGAAAGTGAATTGTGTTTAAACTCATCAGCACTTAGAAAAGTGTTTGAGAGACTAAAGGCTTGGTTTGGTGCTGATGTCAATGCAGAGAATCGACATCAACATCAGCTCAGATGGCAGTGACTGCTAGCTCAATTTGTTCTGTGTATTTGTGTTTGAAGTCTGCTTCCCTTCTGCATCAGTGACTGTGAAGTGGTACTGAGGTATATAGTGTGTTTGTGTGCAGAGAGAGAGAGGACATTGCAGCTCACTCTATATGAGGGCTCTTGGTTGGGGCAATATAACAGTATGACACTGTTAAATCACTGTAAGCAATGTATAAACATACTAGGTAAATATATGCCAATGTTTATTATAAGATAAAGATAAAACATGCAATGGCATACACAAACTTCAGACATCCATGTTTAGACTAGTATGGCCAAAAGATTTTAACATGCACCACTGGCAGCTTAGCTATACACGCCAAGAAAGAAATGTATCCGTCACTGTCACTGAGGTGGCACGCTCAAAGTATCTTTCCTTAGAATATGTAATTGTACCACACTTCTTTGTGGGTGCTTTTTAGATTGCACTGACTCCATAGCATCTGGCTTGACCTCTAGGTCTTTTATTTAATTTTTCTGTTTAATAGCATTATGAAAATGTACAAATATGCCCCTTTCCTAATAGAAAGTGAGTGTAGTGTACCTTTAAAACTCAGGTAAAGTATGCAGTTAGGACATAAACATGTTGTACATTGGCATTATACAATGGGGAAATAAAATTTACCTGGACAATTCCTGACTGTGTTACAAATAGTATAAGAGAGCTGGCAAAAATTATTTTGAAAAAGTTCACCTACACTAAATCTGACAAACTGCTTTTTCATTAAAAATAGTTTTTAATTGAAAAAAGTCCTCTAAATAGTCTCATAGACCATGGTAATTTGAATGTAGTGATACACAGTATGTGAAACATTGAAAAAACACACATTCTAATACCATGAAACATTAAAGTATCCTAGAGTATTTTGATGTCATAGTTTGTTATTTTTGTGCCCTGCGTTTGGCTGGCCCCCATATGCTCCTCTTATGCTCCCATATCTTAATGAGTTTGCTGTCATTTACTAAGTATGCATGCATGTGTGTGTATGTTTCTGCAGAGTCTGAACAGTACGAGTAAGGAATGTCTTGTTGAATTCACTCTGTCGAATGTGACAGAGGAGGATGCAGGACAGTACTGGTGCACAGGCTCCAACTTTTTAGGAAAGTCTGAAATCTCTTTCTGGCTCACAGTCCGCCAACCAGGTAAAGCCCACCCCCAAATGCCTCAGATAGACGCCATCCACTTTCAAACAACAGCTGGCTGTCAATCATACTCTCCTATCGGTGGCGGTGGCTTCTTTTAATTTTTGTGTTCCCTCCTGCACTCTCTTATTTATGGATCGACTGTGTGTCAGACCTGCTTTGATGGCAAAGGGTGTGTGTGTGTGTTTGTGTGTACGTCTGCTTCATTTTACTCTTCACTTCCTCATCTTCTCCGATCGATTCAAAGCACAAGGTCTGAACCATAATGGAAACCAGGACTGCGTCTTACACACACACACACATATTCATATTGATTTCCCATACACAGCTACCCACAACTGAACCATTGCTTTTTTACTCAGCACACACACACACAGACGTGCACACAAACTTGGCAGCTCTCTCTGATTAATGGATGGCAGCGTTAACTACAGAGAGCTCGAAGAAGCCTTAAAGACATTAATGGCCACCTCACCACAGAGTATTTTAAACTCAACTTAAATAGGAAACAGACACAGAACACAGTCACTGAAGCGCCACTGAAAACACACAGTCTGGAAAGAGTAGGCCCCTAAACCTCTGACAAATCAGCCTCCCACTCCGGATGCAAATACTGGCTATGTCTCCCTGTACACTCTATATTGCACTATTTTAAGGGCCTTCCATTTTTCAAGGGGTATATTTATAATCTTATAACCTGTAACACTCACAGAGAAAGGACTCAGTCGCAGAAAAGAGTTTACTCTTAATCACCCTATTCGAAGGTAGTGGAAGTTCAAGATCAAATGGACAGGTAGAACAGAGACAGTTCAAAGTCAAATCTCCCAAACAAGTCCAAGTTACATGGGAGTAGGTAGAATCACAAGGGTCAGGCAGAGGATGTAATCCACAATAGGCAGAGGAAAAGTAAAAAAAAAAACCTAGAAACAAGAGTATCATAGGCAAGGCTACAGGCATAAGTCAAAAACAAGCCAGATCAAAGTACAAGACAGATGAAGGCAAGGAAAACAGAACTCTCTGTACACCGCATAAAACAATACTTCACAAAGTTAGCTTTCGTAATGCCATCCTTCAACAGTGCTAGAAACATGAAGTAACCTAGACACTTGATCGTGGAATCACTAGCTCCCCTGGTGGTGAACAGCAGCTCTGGATGTCATACAAACCCACAATGCACTACAGTATGCTATGTACAAACTTTGCCCACTAGCAGACCTGGTGGGTTGAACGCTTAATCATTTTTATATGGAAATTGTAATTGCAAATAAAAGAATGCAGTTTTCAAATCACAGTGGCTCTGCGCTGTCTTTAGTTTTAAATGTGGATGTTTAACCAAGTAATGCAGTCCAGCCACAAGTCTGTTTTTTTGTTCTGGAAAAAAGGTCTAAAAGTCTGAATAATCTTAACTGCAGTTACAGAATTACTAAAAAATCACAATAAGAAGCAATCTTATATACTGTTCTTGTGTTACTGGTGAACTGAACTGGTGGATGTGGGATCATTTCAAATTCTCTTTCCATGGGGCTCGATGGTGCTGGGGTAAGGTTGCGGGTCTCTTTTAGGTGGGCTTTTTGACAATCAGGTGGCAGGCTTGTCAACAGGAAGCTTTGCTGATGTTTATCTGGTGTTGGGATAACAGCTTCTGTCTAGGTGATGGCCTCCATTTTCACCCTTTTTTCCTCTCAGGGGCTGTGGTTTATCTCTCTCTTTCTCTCTCTCCCTTTCCCTCTGTCCCCCCTCCTCCAGACGGCTGGCATTAACACTACGGATAAGGAGCTGGAAGTTCTCTTCCTGACCAATGTGTCCTATGAGGATGCGGGCGAGTACACCTGTCTTGCGGGGAACTCTATTGGCTATGCCTATCACTCTGCCTGGCTTACCGTTATACCAGGTACACATATTCTCCCTGTCTGACCGCTCACTGCCCTCTATCTGCTGCCATAGCCATCTCCCTCGACTTCTTAAAGTGTCTTTTGCTGCCTTGTATCCCATTAACCCTCTGACGTCAAAAGTAAGGTAATAATATTTTGATGTGACTTTAAATCAGTTACTTTTCACTCTGTGGAAGAATGTACACAAACAACACAGCAAATCCAGCTGACTCAGATTAAACATTTTACACAGCAGTCAATCAATTTTGTAAAAGATGGCATTAATATGCTTGAGTTGATTGAACTTGACGCTTTTGATTCATACTCTCATTTGGATGTAACCATAATTCATTACATAACTACAGGATTAATAAGGTAATTATATAATTCCATTTAAATCTTCTTTGAAGAGTGGTAGTGCTTTCTCACTAGTTTCCCACTCATTTTTTCACCATTACTGGTGTCCTAAATACAAAATGCAAAATGTAATAGAAAATATAACAGAGGGACTGTGCTTTTTTAATTCTAATATCAACCCAAAACTGTATATTGGTCTGTAGAAGATGAGTGTGTTGTGGAATGTAGAGGAGTTTTACTTGCTTAGTCTATTCGAGGCTTCATAACATGTTGGGAACTCTTAACTCTTTGCTCAGTGTGTGCTGATGCTATTCAACCTCACTTTCATTACTCTACTCCTAACGCCCCTACGGGGAGCTACAGTCATCGACAGCACACACATTAGTCTTCTTCCTTACAGACACACACACACACGCACACACACACACTTTTCTTTTTTAATTAAAAAAAGTCTCTTTTTTGCCCTGCTCAGGGGAGCTTAGGATGCTCATGCCACATGAATAACGGTCTCCCCTGGGAGAGGAGCTTTATGGGCTGTGTGTACCTGCAGTGGCGCATGATAGCTGCTTAATTAGTTTGTAATGAGGCTATAAATTGATTGTGGGCTTTTGGCTTAATGACTCAGCTCTCAAGAATACACCACTGGTAGACCTCACGTCACTACTGATCTGTCCAGATGCTAGTTAGGGACGGATATTTACACCATGTTTTACTGTCTGAGGATCCACACATATTTAAAACAATGTTTTAGGTGTAAGTGATTTAACAAACTCTCAGTTTAACTGAGGAATGATAACTTAAAAATACTCAGATGACATTACAAATGATGAGTTTACATGAATGTTACAGTCATCCTTAGTTGATATTCTGCCTATATTATCTTACTGGTCTCATGTTAACTAATGTTGCTGAAACGACGTTGCAATTCATGTCTCTAATATTTGTTCCTGTACCCCTGTGTTAGCTGTGGAGGTGAATAAGGAGGACGACTATGCTGACTTCCTTATCTACGGCACGGGCTGCGTGCTCTTCATCCTCACCATCATCATAATCATCCTCTGCCGTATGCGCATGAACACGCAGAAGACCCTGCCAACGCCACCTGTGCAAAAACTCTCCAAATTCCCCCTCAAGAGACAGGTAACAGAAAGTAGATACAAGATTTGATCAGTCTACCCTACTCACACCTTTCTGTCTTTCTCTTTTTTCTCTCTTATTCATTTAGGTTTAATCCAGTTATCTCTCTACAATGTGGCTGCATATTGTTATATAGAAGACAAGTGCAGATTTGTGTATTGCACTGAGAAATATACAGAGACTGAGTATACAGTATGAAGTGTGTGTGTGCGTGGGAGAGAGAGAGAGAGAGAGAGAGAGAGAGAGAGAGAGAAGGGGTGTTTGTCATAGCTGTAATGTAGCAGCAGGTTATTCATATTCTCCCATGACTGCCAGAGTTTGGATCATATTTCACTTTCACTGCAACCCAGTCCCTCTCAGTTGTTTTAAAGATTTTAAACGGCAGCAGCTGCAGCTGAAAACACACATACACACATGCACACGCGCACACACACACACACACACACACACACTCAGTTCTCATTCATTCATTCTCTCTCCCCGCTCTTGACTCCGTATGGATGGTTATCTCAGCTACTGAAGCTTCAATCAGTGAAAGTTCAGTGATGCTTTACCCTGTCTCTTCTCATCATCTTATTTGTCCAAGTGTCATCTCACTGTTAACAGGAGTGGTATCTTTTGCTGTCTGTTCTTCACATTTCATATCCAGGTGTGGGTGTATGTATGTGAGTGTGTGTGTGGTGATTCTGATGAACCCGGCTGCCTGTCAGGTGTTTTATATTCCTCTGTAGCGTCGACTATAAAAACAGTCCTGACAGCACCTAGATTGAGTCATCATAGACTGAGCTTTTGATGTTCACACCGCTAAAGAGAGAGAAAGAGGGGAGAGAAAAATAGAAAGACAAAGAAGAGAGAGAAACAGAAAAAGAAAAAGGCGAAAGAAAGAGAGAGATTAGTTTTTTTAAATGTGAAATAGCCCTAAGGTGAAAAAGAAAGGTGATTTCTTCACTGACATAGCCTTCTCTCTGTTTCTACAAAGACCACACATCAACCTGAGGGGAGAGACTGTGAAATATAAATCTGTCAGAGTGTGAGAGATAGAGATGTAGTACATGAGAGACAGAAGGAGGAGGAAGAAAACAGAAGAGAGAAATACAGAGAAGAAGAGAGAAAATTAAGCAATGATGAAACAAGGAAAGTGGAGAAACAGAAATATAAGGGCAGAATGATTAAGAGAGAGAAAGGAGAGAAGGGGAGAGAGAGTGGAAAGAGAGAGAAGGAGACAAGAAGCAGCAGGTGAGCTGAAGGTCCCTGAGGCATTTCCTTAGGATATGAGATGACAGCAGTAATACATAGAAGTGTGTGTGTGTGTGTGTGTGTGTGTGTGTGTTAACACTGTTCCTCGTGCCTCTCTATGGTCCATCATGGCTTAGCTGGCAGGTGCAGGCTCTGCTTTTTCTGTGGATCTGTGGCTGAAGAGAATGGACAGCCGTCACGTTTCTCTCAGAGCTTGCAAAGAGACGAGCTCCGTCCAGCACATCGCAGGCTACGCTTTTTTCATCACACGCCAGCTTTATCTATTTACTGTCGTACAGACTCCTCTTTGCTTTTCCTGCTCTCTCCATCTGTCCATTTCTGTACGCTTTCTCTTATCCCTCTCTCGGACAGAGATGACAACAGGCTCTTCTGTTTTTTTTTTCCTTAAGCAGGTGTCATTGGAGTCAAACTCCTCAATGAATTCCAACACTCCGCTGGTCAGGATCGCCCGGCTTTCGTCCAGCGACGGACCCATGCTGGCCAACGTCTCCGAGCTGGAGCTGCCTTCCGACCCCAAATGGGAATTCCCTCGCTCAAAGTGAGTTCCCTGTCCAGATACAGGACAAAATTGCAGTATTGCAGTAAAACTGCCGCATATTGCCTCTTGTGTATTCATTACTACTCGGTATTGTGTTTGCCCTTTCACTCAGCTGATTGTGCTTCTGCTGTTATGTGTGTTGCTGTAGGCTAACACTGGGAAAGGCTCTTGGGGAAGGTTGCTTTGGGCAGGTGATGATGGCTGAAGCCATCGGGATCGATAAAGAAAAACCCAATAAGCCTCTCACAGTCGCCGTCAAGATGCTCAAAGGTGTGTGGGTGTGTGTGTGTGAGAGAGAGAGAGGACAGATAGAGAGAAAGATTTATGAGAGCCTTGTTATATCATGTAAATCTGTTAACACATAAGGAGGTACCCACTGTAAAATGGCGTTTCAGACTGATTAACTGCTTATAAGTGTGTAATCACTGTTTATTTTACATTGTGGTTTTAGATGATGGCACAGATAAGGATCTATCTGATCTGGTATCTGAGATGGAGATGATGAAGATGATTGGCAAACACAAAAACATCATTAACCTTCTTGGAGCGTGCACACAAGATGGTTAGTGAACACACAAACACATAGACACCATACGTACGTCCCGTATGTATTTTTTAAAGTGTATTCATGTAATTACGTAGATGTAGTGAGAATTAATTTTCTCTAAACCTAACTCTGACCTTGTTTTAGAACATTTCAACCATTCCACCATTTTGCTAGTTTTTGGCTGGTTTCCTTACAGACTTAGGACGTTTATTCCTAAATACGTACATAAACAAACACTGACTCGTCACCAAATATGCCTGGACTGTATGACTGCAATGCCTAAATATGTATGTAATGTGTGTATGTGTGTGTAGGTCCTCTCTATGTGCTGGTTGAGTACGCCTCTAAAGGGAACCTGAGGGAGTATCTGCGTGCTCGGAGGCCTCCTGGTATGGACTACTCTTTCGACACCTGCAAGATTCCCAACGAGACGCTCACCTTCAAAGACCTGGTCTCCTGTGCTTATCAGGTGGCCAGAGGCATGGAGTACCTGGCTTCTCAGAAGGTAATACACAAAACCCACCTATTGTTTTAACAGTATGTTATGCAGCATATGTGCATAAAGTTCTATTATACATTTTTCTTTTATGTTTTTGTGCTTATAGTTCAAATGAAGTGAATCACGTTTTATCTTCATTGTTCATGAGAACAGTTTAGGGAAATCTGTGACCTGTTTGTGTGTGTGTAAAGTGTATCCATAGGGACCTGGCAGCCAGGAACGTACTGGTGACGGAAGATAATGTCATGAAGATTGCAGACTTCGGTCTGGCTAGAGATGTGCATAACATAGACTACTACAAGAAGACCACCAACGTGAGTCAGACATGATTCTTGAGCTTATCATTGCACATACCTGTAGGTAACAAAATATTGATGGAGGTTGTTATTGGGCAGTTTAGCTTTGTGGCACTCTCATATCAATAATGTAGCTATTATTATGGTATGATGTGCTTATGTTGGAATTCATTATGTTGTGTATGGTTAAACATGCTAGATTAAGATGAGGTGTTTTTAAAGTTGAACGCAAAACATTCCAAGCTGGATATCACTGTGTTTTAGGGGCTCATTTCAACTGCAGTTTAGAGTATAAATCTCTGACCTAAAAATAATTTGGAAATGATGTGCATCAAGAAATGTTTTCACCACAATTTGATTTGATTATATTGGTATGATGAATAATTCTTTTAAATTGTTTAGATTTTTTAAGTAATTATTTTATTTGCATACATATAGTAATTATAGAATGATTCTCTTATAACTGAATAATCTAATTCTGAGAAGTTAATATTGATTCTCTATGCAGTAGCGAGCTTTACTGGAGTGTGTGTGTGTGTGTGTGTGTGTGTGTGTGTGTGTGTGTGTGTGTGTGTGTGTGTGTGTGTGTGTGTGTG
>JBBPCX010000154.1:12624301-12640859 GCA_037974365.1 Hydrocynus forskahlii | reverse complement strand
ACACACATGCTCTCGCTCTCTCTCTCTCTCTCTCTCTCTCTCTCTCTCTCTCTCTCCCTCTCTCTCCCACACACACACACACACACACAGGAAAGAGGGAGAGAGAGAGAGAAAGAGAGAGGCTGTCATTGTGAGGCAGTGTAGTTTAACAGGTTTGAAATGTCAACTATGTGCAGTAGCCAGCTGAAAGCTCTGCCACACATCAGGCTTTTACCTCAGCACTGCAATTATCTAAATGTCCAACTCCAATCACTCTAAGCCTAAATGCTTTTCCCTGTGTGTCTGTGTGCGTGTGTGTGTGTGTGTGTGTGTGTGTGTGTGTGTGTGTGTGTGCCCATGTAAGCAGCTGAGCACCTAACCTTTCCTATCTCACACTCATCTAAGGCAGAGAGAGTTTACTCTTCCCTCTGTCTCCCGGGCCGCCTGAAAATGCCTGACCCCAGTGGTCACTTTGTGAAATAAATAGTTAGCTTGTGGGGGGTCCCCAGATATGTACTGGGGTCTGCTTTCAGTTTCTGTTACCACACTTCACAAAAAAAGAAAACAGCAAACAAACAGCTCAAACTTACACCACATTCAAGAACTAGCAAGTGTCCAAAAGCAAAAAGTATGATTACAATCTAGCTGTAGTTAAAGTTACAGTTGCTGATGTTCAGTTCAACCAAAAATATACATTTATGCTTCTGATTAATGGAGTACTTTCTTTTGAATGAAATTCACCCATACTGTTATTTCTTTACACTTGCTCTCACACACACAGTTTAAAAGATTCATGTGTCACGCCCAACATACAGCATACAGATAAGAAAATCTACCTAGATATTTAATAGTGAGGCTTCAATAAGATTATGAAGAGGCAGCTGAGATAAAAGATTTGCTGATCAGTTATCACAGTTCTAAATCATCAGTGTTATATTTTGGCACCTGCAGATTCAGCAGTACCAACACCTTAAGTCCCCAAAAGGCATTTTTCACCAAAAGTCTAAGTATGCCTTGCTTTTCAAAATGTATAATTAAATATATATACTTTGGTGGGTCTGAAGGGTTTTGTGGCTCAACACGGCAAGGAACCTCTTTCTTTGTTAGGAAGGATCCATTTGACAGATTGCTGTTACATGATGTGTATGTGCAGGCAATCACTTTCTCTTGATGCATCTCAAAGCCAGGGACGGAGCCAAGGCTGAATTTTTCATTGCCACCTGCATTGCTGTTGTGTCACGTAAGCCTGTCCTATTTTGTTGGACCATTAAAATGCAGCCGAGATTTCCTTTCAGACCTTCAATTACCCACAATCCTACATCAGAAACAGGTTTCAGTGTTGGGTACGCTAGGGCTTTTCACATATTCACATTTACAGACGCATTTCAGTGAGCCATGACATGTTAGTGCAAGCTATTGGGGTCATCTGAATTGTGCATCACTGAACACTGAAAAGGTCTCTGCAGGCTTACCTACAACCTTGACTTTGAAATGGTGATTTTATAAAGAAGTGGTTTCCAACTTCTTCCTTCTTACAAGCTCCCACACACCCACTTCAACCTGGGAAAGGCTTGTTAATCAGTTGACTAGTTGGATCAGGGGTGTTGGGAGCATGGAAAGCTCTAAAATGTACAGAGCCTGGCACACAGAGCAGGCACTCATCTGAAAAGGTTTATTTCTGGTTTCGCATAGTGTACATAGTGCATAGTGATCCAGACAACCAATCATAATGTAACTAACAAAATTTTGAAAAGGTGTGGCCAGTGTAGTGCACAATAAATATCAGATGTTCCGTGTACCTCAGTGGGAAGACAAATGAGTCGCATCATCACATCAGCAGCTATTAGCTGTCAAGCAATATTTGCAGATTTCTTGGCTATTAAATATGTAATCCAACTTTGTCTGACATTAAAATATTACTAGTGTTGCAAGTGTTCGTACCAGAATCATGTGCCTTTACAGCTGAAGTGAAGAACAAACCGTGAAAGACAGATTGCCAAAAGGGTTACGCCTAATGGTTTCGGAAGGACCTGGAATAATGTGAGGCACTGATCTAAGTTAGCTTTGTTCGACTGATGAATATCCTACCTTGAGTCGAAGGAGCCTGGCACCAAAACAAAATTCTCACCTTATTGTAATTCTTTCCTAGATTTAGCCTGATCCACAGCCTTTAGCGTCCATACACATATAAACAGAGCTGACGTAGCACGATCAAGGAACGCAGATAAAGAAGATTTTATTTCATTTCATTCAAACCCAAAGTTCAAATGCACTTCTTTATCTGCAGAAGTTTGGTTTAGCTCTGTCGAAGTTTGAAATGTGTAGCCAGTTCGCCTGTGATCCATTTAGCTCCAGAGCAGAGTTAAATCACCAAAAACAGCATGAGAAGTTTAGGCGGAAGACTGAGATGAAAGACGAGGAGATAAAAATGAAGGCGAAGGAAAGAATGAAAAGATCTCGCACATGCAGGTGAAGAGCTGCTGTCTGGAAACTATTGCTACTGAACTGGGCATCTGTTTTGTTGTTGTTGTGCTTGTTGTTTTATGTTTATTTGTTTGCTTTGTACTTTTTGCTATGAGATACAGTGGGGTTATTTCATGCATAGACCTAGAATTGTATTAACCTCCACATTTGTCTAGGGAGGCTCCAAATGCATTAACTAAATACATGACATGCACTGAAAATGAAAACTGCGTGTTTTAGCTCTCAGAGACAATCTGGCTAAAGGCCAAATAGATTAATGAGCACTTTCTTTCTGCTGCGTGTGCGTGCAACGCGTGTGTGAGGAACAGAAAGAGATAACAGAAGAAACAGCTCCAAGCAGACTAGTAGCACCCTCATTAATAAAGAGGAATGTCATCCAGTGCTTAGTGTGTGTGTGTGCGTGTGTCTACAGATGCAGCCGTTCTCCGTAAAAGGTAAAGACTTAAATTAAAGTTCTTCAGTTCAGTGGCAGTTCAGTAGATAAGGGAACTGCTCAGGCCTAGTCGTGCTGGGAGAACTTCTGTTGTTTTTTTCACGGCTGGTTGCGAACAGTTTGTGATTCAAAGAGAGAGAGGGAGGACTGTGGACGTATTTGCTGTGAAATTAGCGGCCATTATAAGTGACCAGACTGCTTCCATATGCGCAAGCTGCCTATCAAACTGGCCAGGGAATGAGAGGCACAAACAGACTCGGATACAGATAGATCAGAGAGAGGTATCAGGGAGATTGTGTGTGTGTGTGTGTGTGTGTGTGTGTGAGAGAGAGAGGGGGGGGGGGTGGGAGAGAGAGGGAGAGAGAGAGAGAGAGAGAGAGAGAGAGAGAGAGAAGGTTTAAATTGTTCCCTCTGTCAAAAGACATTTGTTAAATATGCAAAAAGAAAACAGAAAACCAGAGGGAGGAATTCATCGGCTCATGGTGGGCACTTCACTATGCTGTTAGCGCACACACTCACACACTTTCAGCACATGTTCTGGCCCACCTTATCTAAGTCTAAAACACCTACAGCCACAAAAGGAGTTTCTGCACACACCAGTGAATGTCCTACAACACCAAGTGAACCCCAGTACATACATTAATTAATGAATGATGGAGCATATCTATCTAAAACTCATACTTCTGAGTATTAATCTCTTAAAGAAAGACATTATAAAAAATGCAAATGGCTGTGTATATTCCCGTCCTAATCAGTGGAATTAATGCCAGTACTACTTTGAAACAGAATTGATTTATTAAGACAAGAACCCTTAGGGCCTTGTAGGCCTTCAGAGGAAGCTTAATGATTTCTTGAACATATAAAATATGCATTTCCTTCATTTTTAGTATGACCATTATTATTATTTGTATTTTAAAGAGGCAACGTATGCAGCGCTGCTGTTATTTTAATATGGAATTCTGGTTAGAAACAATAGGTTTAAATTCTTGTAAAGCCCGAGGGAAAATTGTCCAAATAAGTTCTCTGTGGAATAAATGTAGATGTAACTAGGCAAGTTCTCTCGTTGATTAGGCCTTCAGGTGTTTGGTACCTAACGGGTCAGATTAACCACCAACATAATTGGGAGCTGACAGTGTAATCAGTCATGATTTGAAGTGAAGGCTGAGCTATAATAGTAGTTTGCTACTGGATTAATTTGGAGTAACAGTAAGAATTAATGGTGCAAGGTTTATGAATGAGTGGGAATTTAGGAGGATTTACATAAAAATGGCAATGGTTATAAAGCAGACATCTTACTTATCAGCAGCATACCGTTCAGGCCTAAACGGATGTTTTCCTCCTTTATTTCCATGCCGAAGTTCCTCCTGTTTTATTTGCTCGAACAGAGACGCATAAAAAGTAAACAAACACACACACACAAGTGACAAGTCTGTTCTATTGCTTACCAATTAATCCTCTCCAGGCTTGGTTTATTTTGTGTGCTGTTTTTTTTAGTGTTTAGTTTGTTCTGGACAGATTTCAGAGTGAGGGAGGGGTGTGTGTCAGTTAGTGTTTGTGTGTGTGTAGGGAGGGTTTTGGGGTACATGCTCCGAGGGGTCCCTCTCCCTGACAACTGTTGTTGGGACAGAGAAGGCCAGTCAATAGAGTCCATTCAGTGCGCATTTCCTGTAGAACAGAACCGGAGAGAAATGGAGAGTGAGAGAAAAGGGGGGGGGGAGCTAGAGGGAGAGAAAAAGAGAGGGAGAGGGAAGAGAGGAGGGAGGAAACAGTAAAAGTTTTGCGCTGGCATCTCCTTCCTGTGCGAGTTTTTGTGCCAGCTGTCTTTAAAAATGGACGTCTCACACACAATGCTCTGGCCCCCATCTCTCTGCTAACACACCATTCTAGCAGTGCCAAGACAGCCAAACCGTGATCAATCAGCACATCTGGAACGAACGCACGTGCGCGTGTGCACGCACACACACACACACACATAGACACACACACACCACCTGCAGACAAGGAAAATCTGGACACCCATCATGCTCATTGTGAATGCATATCATTTGCACTACAGAGCCTTCCTGTGTCTAATACCACTGTGTTCTACTGGAAGGTGGAAAAAAAGAGGACAAGTAGTAACACAAATCATATTCTATAATACACCATTATTCATTTTCCCTCCAAACTGTCATGCTGAATCCAGGGGGTGGAGGGGGGGGGGTTGTAGGGGTAAGTAAGTTGTGACTTCAGCAAAAGTAAAAATTCAGTTAAAAGTCAAAATAATTGGACAGAATAAACGTAAGGGGGGCAAAGAGATCCTGAAATTGTTTAATGATTCGTGCCTTTTGTTTTTTGATAAAGTGTTGCATCTGATAATACAATCTCCCAAATAGGGATGGATACACTTTTGAAACTGTAAATGCATCCAATACAAAGCGTCATCTGTTTCCATAAATGAGATCTAAATGTGTTGGTTCAGTGACATCACAAAAAATATGACTTGTGGCTTATTTTCCATATATGGACTGGATGGAGGTGGGGAGTAGATGTACCATTTGAAACAATATTAACAGACTTAGATTCTTTTTAATGTCAGAAATGTAATGATATGGGTCCTCTGATATTCTGTCTATATCATGTAGCGCTAATGCAATCTTATATAATGCATATTTAGATGCAAGTATTGGTAAGTCATATCCCACCAGTGTACATGCTATATGTATGAATTAATAATTACACATATGAGGAATTAAATAATGTCTAATAGAATTTATGATTTTCTGTCACAGTTTTGTGTGAGTCTCAGTAACAGTATGAATAAGTATGTATACTTATCCATACTCTTACTGAGACTCTCACAAAATGATGTGAAAAGATTCTATAGTTTGATGCAACATTTGCCCAAGAGCTCATTGATATTTTAGTACTGGTACCACATTAGTGCTGGCTTTTAATTCCCATTCCTAAATATTTTGCATTACAAAATTATTTTTGGACATCTGATAGGTTGAAAAAGACAAACAGTATACAGGCAGCCACATTCAATAAATATTAAGCACTTCCATAGGTATAATGGAACCGTGTTGTACCTAAACTGTACTGTGGTGGACCGGAAGGTGTAACACCTGATCTTCCAGTATCTCAGTCCGGTAACTGTGTTTCTGATGTGTGAGCGGCTCAATTCTCTCCCCGCAGTTTACGGCCGGTCATTGTCCCAAGGCTGCGCTCCTGAAGTCGAACCAGCAGAATGTTTTTCTGTTTCTTTTACTGTATATAGTGTATATATACTGTATATATATTTCTTTAGCTGTGTGATGAAAACCGAACCCACCTTCACGTTTCTCACAGCGTTAGCATTTTTCTTCAGTCCAAGACAGTCAGTAGTGCTTGAACTGTAACTTCCCAGTAGTTAGTTTGTATCTCCATTGTTGTTTTTTTGAGCGAACAGTAAAAACCAATGACCACTTTCCATGCTGTCATAACAGCATTTCGACCAGTCAGAAAGCAGTGATGCAGTCAGCTCAGCTTTATTTTAAATGGAAAAACATTTGTTCTTCCACAGCATGGTTCCTTGTGCCAGTGGAAAAGCACCATTAGTTCTAAGCAATTCCAAGTCATTTTCTTTCAGCTCAGTACTGCACTAAATCAAATAAACTGGACCTGATGATGCTCTACCAAATGAGACATCCACGATGCGATCAGAAAAACCACACTGTGATCCTATTTACCACAATAACCATGAATGCCGTCATACCGCCCACCCCAACTGTTCTCTATAAAAATATTTTTCACCTTGCTGTAAAATTGCTGCAGCACAGGGACAAATCTGGTGCAGGAATTTGCACAAATTTACAGGTATGACAAGACTAAAGATGGAAGATTGCTCTTTAAAACAGACCCCCATCCTCTCCATTTCTTCCTACGACTGTCATCATTCTCAGTGCATCATCGGCAACTCGCCTGCCTGCTGCCGATGCCATGGCAACAGCTGCGTCGAAATCACACGCCCATCTCTTTTCCTGGCCATCCAGTGTTTCTAAATGACTGTCATTACAACCACCACCTCCTCGCCTTTCTGGCTTCTCACATCTCTCTCTCACACACACACAAACACAGCATGCCATCATATGACGAAACGGGGTGCAGAAATGCATCACGCTGAAGGCAGTACATTAATTTGGGAACGCTGGATCATAACAGTGATTGATAAAGTATATACTACACTCTCGGGTTATTTACATAAAAATATAACCAAACCCCAAGAACCCGGAGGGCATTTTTTTCCTGTTTCTGCATTACTCATTTATCTGTAATATTTAAAGCCTTAAACAACAGCACAAACAAGCTAACATGATAAAAGGATTATTTTTATAACTTAACCAACTACTTGGACACAAATTCTATTTTTGCGGTCGAGTTGCCTTCGTATTATTTGAGGAGAGAGGGTGGAGGGGTGAGTCGCCTTATTAACAGTGTATAGTGGAGTGAGAGAGCGGTTCGCTCCACCTGTGTGTATATACACCCATCTTTATGATAAATGTCCAAAGACAAAGTCTGAGTCTGTTCAGATATTACCACTAAATAGCCTCTTTCATATACAGAGATAAATGACAGGATTTCTATAGACCAGGCTCATCACACTCCTATCTAAAGTAAAATGACTAAAAATAAATTACAACAATTTGATAGTTGTTTTATGTTATTGACATGGGCTATAATGAGGAATAAGAAATGATCAGGCCTAGAAATTCCACATCAGTGCAGCTCAAACATCAAGCGTGTTGGAAATCCAATTAATTTGAGACTTCAGCATTGAAAACTCTGTCTCAGCTGCTGGATCAGAGTGAACTGGAGTGACTTTGCGGAGCAGCAAGGCAACAAGGTACACTCATAAATAGTGTATGATAACTATTTCTAGCAATGCTTTGTGTGCATTTAATAAATCACAATCATGGTGACTGCACAGCACACTTCAAACAAAGAGTAATCATTTCAGTTCAGAGGCCTCAGGGGCTTCTTAGTGCTTGATTGACACCTTATTGATTAACAGCAACACTGTCCAAAATGCTAATGCTGCTAAGTAGAGTCAGGCTAACAGAGCCCAAGACTTGTCTGGAATATTAGCATATGCGAGAGGAGGCACTTTTTTACCCCCAGTAGAAGCCACTTCTTAACACTAACACACTGCTGACAAACCTGCATTGTTTCCAGGAAGTAATAATTCAGCAAATCTATGCAAGCTGACCTGAAACCTGCAGTTTCTCGAATGCGCCCGAGGACTTTAGCAGAACCCCAGCAGCGTTAAGTCTCATGCCAAGCTCTTGACCTCACTTCCTGCCGGTGTCAAATGAAAACCGAGTCTCTGCTCCCGGCAGAAATTAGTCTTTCATTCTGATTTGCCACCTAAAGTTCAGGCTGAACCACTAGAAGAGAAGCAGAGCAGCAAAGCTTGAGCTGCACAACATGGTCAAAATATCATTATTGTGATTTTACTGCTACATATTGTGATTACGATGCCTTTCATCACCCATATCATGACTTTCCTGAAATTAAAAAGGCTTGAAGTCTATAAATATTGTTTCAAATGGTACGTTTACTCTACACATCAATACGGTCTACACAGTAACCCCCCTCGAAAAGCAGGTTACGTTCCAAGAACACCCGCGTTTAGTGAAAAAACGTGTTGTTGTGGTGAAAAAAGCCTATAAATGCCTGTTTTTATGGTGTAAACCCTAAATATGCCCCCAAATATGCCCCCAAAACAGCTTAATACATTAACCTGAAAGAAAATGTAAAGGTAAACGCGTATCCGTACTGTACAGTTTACGCTGAACTCCCGCTAGAATGTAAAACACCGATGTTACCCCTGTATAGACTGTATTGTAATTCATGCGAGCATGTTTTCTTTGGTATGCGCTGTCATTTTCTTTGGTATAAGCAGGTCAATACAGTAATAAATTCATTTAATTCACAGTAATAAAAATACAGGGCTTTAAGAAGAACAAAATTTAAATCACTTGAGACGCCCCCATGGAGGAAATTCTGGACTGCAGTGTCAATCAGCAGCAATGTGAAATAAAACCCGCCTCTGAGTACAGCTGACGTCCGGGCCTCATGCGCCACGCCCCCCTCGTCCTTGTGCTGGTTGTTTATGTTTGGGGCAGCTGAGGTTCATTCAGTTCATTAATGTCACAACACCAGAGCACATAAATATCAACAACACCTTTAACGGTTGTAAATTAGACACCCAGTAACTCACCTGGAGCTGTGTGATTGGTCACCCTGTCACAAATACTCTAAGGCTCATTTGCATATTACAGCCTTTGCAATATCAGTATAGCAGAGACTGATACTGTGATAAGGTTTAACAGAAGATTATTGTGCAGTCCTAGCACTGCTATTAAATCAGGGCTGTCACTATAGATTATCGATCAAGTAATTTATCAATTATATGGATTACTTCAGTTTTCAAACACCATTCATAATGGCAAACATACAATTTCAGTTTATATGTATAAAACTTCATGAGATTTTGATAAATCATCTATCAATCATTATCGCAATATCTTCCTCCACAATACTGATATCACAGAAGGCTGCAATATGCAAATGAGCCTCTAACCAATCACAGTCTGACAAGGCAACCAATCACAGCTCCAGGTGAGTTACTGGGTGTTTTGATGAATCGGTTTTCATGTAATCCAACAAAAGTTTAATCAGTTTGACCAGTCTTTAACCATTAAATGCACTGAATGGCTGAAGTGTTGTAAAAGGGTCTGTATTCTACATTTTCCTTCTATTTCATTTTCCCTGAAGTTTGATGGGGTTGTGTACCAAAACAATTTCATAATTCATCATAATTCATTCTTACATGACCATTTTCCAAATATAGAAAGAAAAAGGCTGTTTTGTTACTTTAAGATACATGTAAATGATCTATTTTCTGATTGGCTGGCCTGTACTGCAGCTCATTCAAAAGACCTACTTCTTATGAATGGGCGGCGCTAAAGTCTGGGCTGAATAAGGAGACATGGAAATATCTGGGTTTTGTGACATCATAAAAATTTATTTGAAAACAGGCTTAGTTTCTATAAATGGACTGTGTGGACGGGGCAGTGAATATTTACAGACTTAAAGTCTTTTTAAAAAGCAAAAAGGTGATGACATGGGCCTATTAATGTACTAAAAGGAATTGCAAGTGCAGTATGCAGCAGTTTAATCACAATTCTAATATTCTGTCCATATGATGCAGCTATTGTGTGGGTTTCCTCCCTTTCAGTGATGCTTGTGAAAGTGCTAACAGCTTCCCCTGTGAAAAACAGCCCTAGATTATATTGATACATATTGCATTAGTGCCTTGCAATATGAATCAGACCTATGTTTCCCAAATTGAAATTTGCTAATGTAGTTAACTTACTGTTTTAACACATGATTTATTCTGCCATTTCTCCCACACTACTTCTTCCAAAACTGACCCATTTAATTTGTCTTGTGTCCTGAAAATCAATGAAATGGAGAGAAAAAAGGTGTAAGAACCTTTGCATTCATTCTGACATTCAAACTTTGACAGGGAGAGGCTGAGTTAGCACTTAGCCTAGCAGAAAAAAGCCCATCCCAGGCTTATCAGTGTGGAGTTTACAGTCCGTGCCCTAACAACAGTGGTGAAAATATGGAAATGTGACCTTAATGACTATGCAAATCCAGGCAGGAACTGTGGAGAACTTTGCACTGCTTTTGGCAGTTTGCTGGTCACAGGGTAGGAGGCCACACTGAGCCAGAGAGAGAGGGGAGATGCACATGCCTGAATTTTTCATGGTCCAGTAATCAGTGGTCAGTATAAATGAGCAATCGATTACTTGGCTTGTGCTGACAATCAAAGAAGGCTGTTTCTCCCAACCCAGCGCTTTATTAGCGTGGCTGCATCAGCACTCACACTACTGTTAACTTTCATTTATTATTATTATAGCAGGAATTTGATGTCGCTTCTCGTCCGTGTCTGCACTGAATGCTGGCCAAATTTTAATGCTAAAATGTTCTTTAAACTTTGGTGGGTTGTGCAAGTACCGATTGTCCAAAAACGGGACAAAACAAAACGGGGTGCAAAACGGGGTGCTAAAAGATACAGCAGACTCATAAACAGACTTCAAGACACTAAAGCTCAGTGTCAATTATAAAAAAATGTGTGTCACTGTTTGCTGTGGTTTAAGTAAAAAAAAAATCAGACCCTAAGTGCAGTTACAGCCGATGTCGGCGCATTTATAGACATGCACATTTTGCACGTGTTGTTGCTGTGGAACACACATGACATGCCCCTCTACTGGCACCTGCAGGGCTAGCGGAGAACACCAGGAGTCTCATTTATAAAACTTTGCATAGAACTCATACTAAAAGTGTACATGCGCCGAAAAGATGAAAATGGCTTATGCAAAGAAAAAGATTTATGAAAGCGTGCAAGCAAAATACGCTTTATAAATCGCACCCTATCTGGGATTGTTCGCACGTGAATTTGCCGCACATTCCGCCCTCGACACGCCCCCATTCAACCATACATGGTAAATGCAAATCACCTCATGAATATTTAAGCCTCCAATGTAAACCTGAAAAAATGGCATCATGGCCGGGGAAAAGTAAGAACATTTCTAAAACTGAAATAGATGTGCTTGTGGGTGAAGTAGAAAGCCGAAAAAAAATGGTTTGGTGGTCCCAGTAGTGGGGTGACAAAGAAAAAAAGAAAGAATATTATCCGGAAGTTAAAAATATGTTAAAAAATATTTCAATAAAACGATATAAAGGCACACCCACACACACATTCATTATATATATATTTACGTATTATTTATTTACGTATTCCTGTCTAGCGTAGCCGATGCACAGACTCTCTGGTTTACCTCCAGGAGCGGTGGGTAGGTGTCTTTCTACCGCAGCAGGCACTGAAAGTGTAGACTAAATTAAGATTAGAGTTGAATTATATATTTTACTTATATATTTATTCACTATTATAAATATGTGACTGAATATGAGAAACTGAATGTATGGTGTATTACTCATAGCACAAGGATTATTATAGGCCGATATGTACTAACATCCTCACCCTCTACACCCGCGGTCGCATTTTCTTTCTTCCAAAATGTTCGCACGCATGGGTCAGACTTGGCACAAACATACGCACATTCTGCCGTCAAGTTTTTTTCTATAGATCGCAACTTGCGCGTAGGAAGAGGCGTACCCATCTTTTAGGTCCATTTTGTGCGTACGCAACAGTTATAAATGAGACCCCAGAACTTTTCCATTTTAAATATTTATCTGATCAATTCTTAAATTGGTTTGCTATGAAATGTTGCATTAAACTTAGAGAAAACGGAGTACACAGCTTAATTCAATTCAATTTAATCTCAATTATCAATATACATTACCACGTTATACCAACTTTGAGGTATAAAGTAGCCTACAATTAGCTTACCATTAACAAAGAAGCCTACAGTTAGCTTACTGTAAACAAAGTAGCCTACAGTTAGCTTACGGTTAACAAAGTAGCCTACAGTTAGCTTACGGTTAACAAAGTAGCCTACAGTTAGCTTACGGTTAACAAAGTAGCCCACAGTAGCCTAGTAATAGAAAGCATTAAATATAAAACCATCGGCCATGGGGCAAAATTATTAAAGACTGTACTGATAACACACGTTGTCAACTGTTTATCTGTCTCACACACTCAGAAACAAGCAAGCAGCATTATCATGCTTAAAGACAGAGTTGCTCAAGACGATGTTGAAGAAAACTACACGCTTAAATGCGTGGTTACACTTAACAACGTTCCATGCTGTCAATGCTGTTTATAAATGAAAGTCTTTTGCATGTGAAAGAGGAAAATAGAACTTTTTCAACATATCTTGAAAAATATACACAATTTAGTGCAATTAGCTCTTCTCATTAAATGTGCCTGGGTCAGGCTTTCACAATGGAATCGCTAGTGGCTTGTGTAGTCCTTGTGTAGCAGGCTGAGTGAAGTTTTTTTTTGAGATCACTAGATGATTTGGCTTGAAACGGTGTCTGTCAAGAAACATACTTCTTTTTCTTTTTCCTCCTCTTATAATTATTAACGTCCAAATATTGAACCCCCACCCCACCCCCCAAAAAATATAAAAATAATCAGCATCGGCCACAGAAAACCCATATGGGTCGACCTTTAGTGCTTTGCCCCACACGTTTTTGGGCGAGAGTGTATTGCTCCACTCTTTCATACTTTCATGCTTCTCAATGAGCATTTAAAGGCACAGTAACAAAGTTTTATTCTTTGGTTGGGAAATAGTCATGTAAGAATGAATTATTATAAATGATGAAATCTTTTTAACATCATAGAACGCAGCAGGATAATGCAGAATACAGACCCTTTAAAAACAGTTGGCTTAACTTTACTACTATTGGCAACGGCGGAGTCACAATAAAAGGACGGGCAACTTTTTTTTTTAACAAAGAAACACAAGCATAAGATTTTTTTTCTCCAAAACTGAAACTGCACCTCACTTTTATATAATGTTCCACAGTAAACCCCCTTCAACCGCAGACTTATAAATCAGTTATTTTGAGACTTAATCGGTAACCACATTCAGATGATTTGCATTTACTAGGTACTGAGTGATATATCGGCTGGCTGACATTAGCAAGCCGATGTGCTCTTAGTGTTGGCTGATAACCAACAATAATGCACTGAAAATTACAATTTTATGGTCACTAAAATAACCTCAGATTCAAACTCAAACTGGTTTATCTGGTTTCTTGGCCAGTATTTGTATTACAACTAAAAGAAAAAAGAAAGTGAAAGGCTAAAAGAAAGTGCTGTCAATGTGCTCGTGTAACCCACACAGTGTGAGCTTTGGGGAAGAAAGAAATAAATAAAGAAAAAGACAGAAGGACAGAAAGAAAGAAAGAAAGAAAGAAGAAATAAAGAAAGAAGGGAGTAAAGAAAGAAAGAAACATAAAACAAAAAAGGAAAGAAAGGGCAGAACGACAGAATGAAAGAAAAAGAAAGAAAGAAAAGAGTAAAGATAGAAAGAAGAAAGTGCAGAAAGACAGAATGCAAGAAAGAAAAAGGAAAAAAGAGAGAAGGGAAAGTGAAGAAAGAAAGAAGGAAAATATAAAGAAAAGGAAATAAAGAAGGAAGAAAAGGAAGAAAGAAGGATAAAAACAAAGAAAGGGGGAGGGAAAGAAAAAACAAAGAAAGGCAATTTGGCTGGAGAGAAACTAGAACCTGCCCTTAAAAACTGAATCACACAAGACTGGTGACAGTGTTGGCCGGTATGTTTACGCCTGTTTTGCTGTTCAAGTTAACGCAATTAAAAATGGGGGAAAAAAACTGGTTTTGACAGCTGTGGATAGTTTTGATTAATAGCAACTGTGAGTCTTAACTGATGGGTCCATCTCGGAGCTGCGGGAAGCAGGAAGCTGCAGTAATGAAACTTTAAACTTGACTAGAGACTACAGAAGTTTCTAGACTAATAAGAGCGAAGTTTCTTTTTATCTTTGATGCAGCACTCAGCAGGGCTGAGACACGCTCCATCAGATCAGACATGCACACACACACTCACGCTCGCACACACACGCTCGCGCACTCATACACTCTGTTCATTAAAACAGTCTTAACACTGAATCGGTCTGCGCTGAATTTCTTTCTTAAAATGCAGAGCAACAAGACAAATGTTTAGAACAACTAAAATATAAAGTAGCAAATTCTACCTCATCACTTCTCTCTGGGTATCTGGGTTTCGTTAAGGCCTTTAAAGAATGGTGGTTAACCGTGTAACCAGGGTAACAGCCTCTAGTGATAATGAGAACTACTGCCTGTTTAAACATGTTGTGAATTTATTTTGATTTATGATCAACTGAATATTTCAATTCATGATTTATTTCTTGCAAACCATAGCGAGACACCAAAATACCCACACGTGAACATGAAGGAACATGTAAGATGAAGTGATGTCCTGCACTAACTCCACATTTATCGTAGTGAGCACAGATGAAACAGCTGGAGAAAGGCAGCTGTTGAGCCGTGTT
Organism: Hydrocynus forskahlii; assembly: GCA_037974365.1. Classification (NCBI taxonomy): domain Eukaryota; kingdom Metazoa; phylum Chordata; class Actinopteri; order Characiformes; family Alestidae; genus Hydrocynus; species Hydrocynus forskahlii. Next base: position 12,625,933 of record JBBPCX010000154.1, on the reverse strand, counting down.
GGTTGAATGTGCTCGGTGCCAACAAAAGGCCTAATGTTGCGCAAGGTACATTTCAGCCACAGTGTCAGATCCACAAATACAACAAAATGCTTCAGCTCTGACGTCTCAACTCTCGTACAGACATGCTAAGCAGAGTCTACTGAGTCCGGCTTCAGTCCTGTTCTTCCTGGCAAGATGAAATTAGAATTAAAGACGACAACACACTACTACAGCAGCCTTTACAGAACTGCTGGTGCCCGTACTTCAGGGCATATTACCATAAACCGTGAGATTATTATTATTATTATTATCATTAATATATGTAATTATTATTAATATGTAATTATTATTACAGAAGAAGAATCTCTAAGTACTTCTGCTGATGCTTCTGGGCAACAGTGATGATGAAGATGATGACTAAGACAAAGATAAAGAAGATAAGATGAAGAAGACAAGGACGACAAAAAAGATGAAGCACCCGCCATTTGACAAACCAGAATGAGTCTCTCTCTGTCTCGCCCTCTCTCCGTCTGTGAAATTTATGCAGGTGTTTTTGTCTCTGAAGTGGGAGGTGGGAGAAATGCCTCCCCTGAAAAAACACTGCCTGTCTCAGCCATCTGCTACACGCCATCTCTTTTTATCTATTTAGCTGAGCACTCGTTCTCCCCGATCTGTCTGTTCTTTACCATCCTTCTGACAGGGCCTGAACCATCTGCTGGTCTCCAGCACAGACAGAGAGAGAGAGAGAGAGAGAGAGAGAGAGAGAGAGAGAGAGAGAGACAGAGACAGAGACAGAGACAGAGAGACAGAGACAGAGAGAGAGAAAAAAGAGAGCAAAAGAAACAAAAAGAACAGGATAAAAATGAAAAAAAGAAAAAACTGAAAGGGGATGTGAGAGAGAAAAGGATAGAACAGATAAAGAAAGAGAGACAGAATGAGAAACACAGGAGACAGAATGAGAAAAAAGAATGAAAACACAGAGAGAAGGAAGATATAGAAGGGAGAGAGAAAAGGAAAACGGAAAAGAGAAAAGGAAAATTAAGAAGAGAGAAAAGGTGTAAGAAAGAGGGACGAGTAATTCTGTGACTCGTGCAGGTTTTCTCACTGAAGTCTTCAGAAAGTCACTCAAAAACAGAATTTTTTTCAGGAGAGAAGACAAACTAACTGCACTTTATTCCGCTTTCAGTTTCTGTCACAGCTGCATTCCGAACTCTTACGCGAAACAAGGCAAGTACTTAACTCTTAATGAACACTGAACATGGTCATCCTAGATTTATTTTACATTATTTTATTACCTGGCAGTTTCTTTTTAAAAGTTCCACTTGCTGCTGTGTGAGTTTTCTGCTGTTTCTCCAGTGTTAAATTCAACATTAAATTCAACAGTTCATTTACGGCATTTAGCTGACAGTTCATTTAACAGTTCATTTATGGCATTCAGTTCATTACTTCTTATTGTAAATTGTTGTCGCACTGTCTCCAGTTGCGCCGCCTGACTACAGAGTGGGTCGTCAGTGAGACGAGTTTCACCTTGATGCTGAGTAACGGCTATACAGTACTGTGCTGTAAAGTCCGTACCCCCCCACCCACCCATTTCTTTCGACTTTGCTTCGAATCACCCTGTTGGTGCAAAAATACTCTTTTGTGAAAATCAAG
>JBBPCX010000154.1:12601198-12614185 GCA_037974365.1 Hydrocynus forskahlii | reverse complement strand
AGAGAGAGAGAGAGAGAAAGAGAGAGAGAGAGAGAGAGGAGCTTAGACATGTATTGAACTTGCAGATAGGCATAGAGGCTATGAGGGCAGGGGAGTGATATGGAGAAAGGTTGTGGGGGGTTTGTGCATAATACTGTTGTTGATGCTTTTCACGCTGGGGGCTTAAAATGTGGCGCACAGGAGGAGGGCTTTATGAAAAAGATGAGCTGAGTGGAAAGTGGAGCTAAAAAGGAGATGAGGGGAAGTGAGCGAAGAAAAAAGCAGTTAGTCCGGGCAGGGCAAAGAACATGGCACACCATGACCTGTTTATTCAAACTGGTGACAAGAGGGACACACCCAGCCTGGACTGAGATGGAGATATCGACAAGGGCTGTCACTCTAAATCTCACTCCCCAATTCACACACACACACACACCCCTATACCATCCTTTAGCTGCTGACCCCACATAAGCACATGAGTGAAACTGTCTATCGGTATTCAGCCTTGTTCAGTGGCAGAGTGGGTATTTTTTGTTCTCAGTGAGACCTGACAGCCGTGACATATGACTCTATTCCAAATTCTCTTTGACTTACACTCATACAAACACACACGCACACACACAGACACCTCAAAGGTTTCACGACACAGTGCGAATAACAGACACTAAGTTTAAAGATTGTCTGTTACAAATTTTAATGAGCTGCTATTCTACTTTTAGCATCTTTGCTCAAGCTCTTCTCTCTGTAGTCTGTGTTTCACTTCTCCTTATGGCTGATAGGTCACATACAGAGATGAATAAAGAACATGACACACCGCAGCATATGTGGTTATCTATATATATCAGCTGTAACAGTCACAGGCCTACAAATGGTGTAGGGGAGAAGTATGGAATAAAGGGTAAATGTAAAGCATATTTTGTGTAGTTTAATAGGCTATGTTCTTATCATCATAAGTGAATATTTATTAGAAATGAATTTTGATGTCAGACTGATATTTCTCCAGATTCATTCTTCAAATTCAGTATGAAAAAGTGTTTTACAGTTGTTGAGAGTGTATATAATCATAGCATTCAATAGTATTTCAGTTTATTTGCCGTCTTGGTGACTGCAATACCATTTTGAAGCATAGATCATTCAGAAATATATCTTATAGTCAAAAATAAATGTATGACACTTGAAACTCCCTTTCTCTAACCGTATTTATTTTAGCAAATATATTTTTGTGCATTTAGGTTGGAAAGCTCTTCTGGTTCAGACAGTGTAGAGCTGTATGGAATTCATTGTGTTTACCAGACAGTTACAAGCCTGTTACAATTAACACCCCCCCATTAGATTAAACAGTAATGTTTGTCCAGTTCCAGCTAAATTGTTTGTAAATGTCAGTTCAGGTTTACAACTGTAGCAGAGATGTGTGGACTGCTTCCATAAAAAGGTTTTAATTATATTTTGCTCAAATACTTATACACTGACAAAGCAAAGCCAATATTTGTTAGGCTGGACCCCACTCCTACTACTGTAATGCTTTATGAAAGGTTTAAAAGAATGGGTCTTCAAATAAAAATAAAAAAAAGATCAAATCTACACAATGTTCCTTTTGCGTACAAGACATTTGAGACAAGTCACATTTGCACTGGAGCAATGATAGCTAACTAATAATGGCCCCTAACAGGTGAACAATTAGCCCTGTCCAAAGAGCATGTCCACATCATCACACCTTAAACTGTGTCAGCTGTTAATGCATCTAAAATAGATTTGCGTATGCAGATTCTGAATCTAAATTATACATAAAAACAGTAGTTTAGACAAAAAACAGTAGTTGCAGTAATCTAAAAGCCCAGTTATCTATACTTTGTACCATTTTTGTACAAAAATATGTTATAAGATGTCAGAAAATACATAGTCAAGTCTATTTGCCCCATCATGGTATGATGATACGAGTTTCCACAACGCTAATTTTTTAGCTGAACTGTGCCTATAAGTAGTTATTATGCATGACTAGTATATTGTTATACTAGACTCATTGTCATTCAACAAAAAGGTACCACAAATGTATCCCTCATCAGCAGGGACACTTTTATTTGAGTGACGTTTTGGTCCTCACTGGTGTTCAGAGACAACACAGTGAAGAACGATAAAGCAGGCTGAAAAACTCAGGAACAGCTTAGCTTATATCATTAACAATAATGCTAGACTCTGCAGAAACGTTCGGGAACTTTTAATTAGTGCCTCTTTAAGATTATTCTCACAGCCTGCCCATCACTATTTCTCTGAGCTAAAAGAGGACCAGCAGCTCTCTAACTGCACTGTCTCTAGTGGCTTGTGTTGGCTGAGTTTTTTGTCCCATTAGCCTCCTGCAAACTCAGCTCCTTATATAATGGAGATCCATATAGAGGTCTGGTGTGCGAGAGAAGCTCTGTGTATTATAGACGCACAGAGCAGCAGTGATTGTCTCAGTATCAGTATCAGTAACAGTAATGAGAATAAATGAAGACACAGACTAACCACTACAACACAGCAGCACAGCCACACAGCCATCTGTCGACATCAGAGCGAGAGAGAAAGAGAGAATGTGACTTGACAGGTGGTGTATTCAGTCATATTCAGAATTTCTGCAGGAAAAATAGAGAGTGCCCTACACAAATGTGCATGTGTGCGCACAGAATTACCGCCTTCCCTCGACCACCCCTCCCCAACTACCATCACACACACACCCTTCATTTCTTTACTCCTCCACTGATCATGGGGAAAATTGGTTGGAATCAGAGTTGGGGAGGTCTACACATCAGTGTTCCACAGTCGCACTTTCCACACACAGTCTCATACACACAGGTTTGCATTTATAGCACGTCAGGGCATGACATCATACCTATGCCAGTGTATCATGAATAATTCTTACAAACTCAGGAGCATTTAGTTGGGTGGCCCTGTTTTTTTCCGGTTTTCCTAAAGAAGCCACAGCATTTTTGTCCTGGAAATATACACAAACAGACACACAAGACACACACACACACACACACACACACACACACACTGTACATGGTCTCCACATGTTCTTTATATAATCAGAACAAGACTTTCGAGAGGAGCAGAGAATGTGACATTCATTGCAGACATCTTAAAAATGCAGTCATATTTTGCTTTCTGTGAGACAGCGTGCATAGACACACATTCACACACACAAACACACACACACACACACACACACACACACACACACACACACACACACACACACACACACACACACACACACACGCATATGCACTCAGAAGCACACTGCTGTACTGAAATACATTACATTACATTACCAAACAGAGCAGGCTATACATCAAAGGTCTAAAAATATCTTCACCACTCTACAGCTACAGAGAACTTGCTCTAAAACAGAGTGCCTTTGTGTGTGTGTGTGTGAGCACATGATGCATCAGTGCGACTACCTTTGTGTAGCCATCAGATGACAAGAGCTGTCCAGTTGTCTGTAATACATTGTTCAATACTGGAGCCTTCTCCCTGCATTGCATTTTACTACAAAATGGCTATACATTCATGTGAGCAACAGTGGCCTAGTTTTGTGTGTGTGTATTACACTGCCACTAGATTGTCAGAGAGCAGTAATGAGTCCTAAGGGAATGACCAGCTGTCCTCCAGCCAGGAAATCCTTTTTACACCAGCCACTTTCTCCTTCCCTTACTTCTCTCTCTCTCTCTCTCTCTCTCGCTCTCTCTCATTTCTCTGATCAGTGCCAGCGCTTCAGCCTTCATAAAGAGCAGCTTCCCTAACACCTGCTCAACAGAACCCTACCCCACACACACACTATTCTATTCCCTTAAATCTTGCCCGCCTTTTACTACCCGGCCCATGCCAAACTGCCAGCTTTAAGCTAATGCCAGACCCAAACGTGGCCTCACCACACTGAATTACACACTTACATCAAACTCTCAGCACCACTCTAACTTCCCTGGCTTCTCAAATTGGGCCACATCCTCATTCCAGACATCTTAACTTCTCTGAGCCCTAGGCCCTAAGCCTTAAGCCCTAAGAGTGAAGGTGGAAGCACTTAGGGGTTAGGGCACAAAGGAGCAAACACATCAGTTCACTGGTTCAGTGGTTCTTGGCCTTGTTCTAGGGGAAAAAATATATTGGTCTAGGACCTTTACATTAGCTGCAGATTCTTCATGTCTCATAAATGTATATGGTTTAATGGAGTGGTCCTCTATGACATTGCCCCCAAAAACTTTGCTGCATGTTGAACAACCTCAGTGCTGGACCTCTATTCGTGGGCAACTTTTGCATTGAGCATTTAAAGCAGTGGTGTTGAAGGAACAGGGTGAGGCTGTAGAAAGGGTCAATATTGACTCTATACCACAGCAGTCCGCCTAGGTTGCTACTCATATTCTAACTTCTATTTAAAAACCTACTTACTGTAGCCCAGCAAAAAGGTTGAGAGACATGCCTGCACACAGTCATATAGGGCCCTGGGAGAGTATAGACAGTTATACAATGAGTTTATATAAAGCATCTGATGTGTATGTCACGATGTGGGTTTGGGATACAGACAACAGGCCGGAATAACCACCCATTTAGTGGGCTCTGCTAACCCAGCATTTCAGAGCAGCGCATTCGGCAAACCTCAAGGCCTCCAAAGTGCCGTTTGTGGGATTTTCCTCTATTCAAACCGCTGTTTGTTTTCATAGTTTGTGAGCCCCTCTTTTTTCTCCGGCTTTTTTGAATTCTTATGACTCACAGGGATCATCTTCACCAGCCAATAAGCATTCCCATTGCTGACCGCAGCCGTTGGCATGACAACCCTGTTTCCCGGACGCTGTGCCAGGGTTCTGGTGACTGCAGGCGCCGTGACGACGCAGGGTAACTGAGGGGAACGGGGGAGAGCAGAGGAGATGTGTTTGTGTAGGAGGAAGAGGAACAATATTATTACAGGCAGACTGGAGACTGACTGTGAGGAAAGAGTACAACTAGATACAGCATTTAGGAAGGGAGAGAGAGAGAGAGAGAGAGAGAGAGAGAGAGAGAGAGAGACGGGGAAAAAAGTAAGATACATGTATGTGTGTGGGTGTGTGTGTGCATGTGTATGTAAAGAGAGAGAGAGAGAGAGAGAGAGAGAGAGAGAGAGAGAAAATAGAAAAGATATATAGACATATCTAAACATGTTGATGTGTTCTAAGGTGCTCCTTAACCCTGGGTTGTGATGGAGCTTCATCCAAAACCTTTGAGATGAGTGTTTGTGATCCAGTAGTGTCATCAAACATCACTACCTGACCTCACTACGCTTGTGGCTGAAAACAATCAAATCCTCACAGTTCCAATATCAAGTGTAAAGCCGAGAAGCTACTACTGCAAAAAAGGGACACAAACACCCTATTAACACCCATGACTGCTGAAGAAACACATTTAGTCAAACCTTTTCATATAAAAAAAGAGGAGAAAGTAAAGGTGAGTGAGACTTAGACAGGTTTGTGGCTGCCTAACAGTAATGATGTAATGATGTAAGGATGTACCTGATCATACTTGGGTGTGGCTGAATGCTGTTCTGACAATGCTTTACTGCTACTTTGGAAATTTCCCTCTCACATTCTTATCCATACAGAATTTTCATTCGTCTTATCATCTGTGCATTAGTGAGCAATTTCTGAGTGTGTGAGGGGGTCTAAATGTGTGAGGAAAAGAGTCAGTAAGGGAGAATGTTAGGTTGTACAGTATTTAGCATGAATGTGGGTTTGCGACCCACCGTAGCTGCGTTTGAATTCTCACACATGTTGACACACTGCCTCCTAGTGGCCACATAGGATCCTTTAATAAGCCTTTACTGCTCTGCACCACCTTATTTCCAGCGAAGGGCAGTCTTAATGCCTCAGCATAACAATACATTTTTGACAACACCTGAACATAACACCAACAGGGACTAGAATGACATTACATTTAAATATATAGACTTTATATATAAAGTTAATATATAGAGTTGGTTCCCCTTTGCTGCTATAAGTTTCCACTCTTGGAAGGCTTTCTACAAGATTTTGGAGTGTTTCTGGGGGAATTTGTGCCTATTTATTGTGTAGAGCATTTATGGGGTCAGGGACTGATATTGAACTAGAAGGCCTAGCTCGCAATCTCCGTTCCAGTTTATCCCACAGGTGTTGGATGGGGTTGAGGTCAGGACTCGGTGCGGGCCAGTCAAGTTCTTCCAAACCAAACTCATCCCACCATGTCTTTATGGAGCTTGCTTTGCGCACTGCAGCACAGTCATGCTGGACTAGAAAAGGTCCTTCCCCAAACCGTCCACAAAATTGGAGGCATGGCGTTGTCCAGAATGTCTTGGTATGCTGAAGCATTAAATTATCCTTTACTGGAGGTTAAGGGCATAGCCCAAACTTCAAAAACAGGTGTGTCCCAACACTTTTGTCTATATCGTGTATGAGAAGCTGAGGCAGGAATGTGTCCAATATTAGCAGTGAACTCTCCGTGTTCATTTTTGCTTCGAGAACATTCTCAAAGCTCCTTTTCAACATTTCATCACTCCACAAACACACCCACCTGACTTTTCCCCTCCAGCAACAAATTCGAGGACGAAATCTCGGGCATTTCTGTTGTTTTATTTAGCTTTAAGATAAAATAACAGTACTGAGAACAACTGAAAAAAAAATCTCAAATGTTGGGTGGTATAACTCCTCGTACATTTTGCACGTAAGGCGTTCCCGATGAAATGTGCGGCACTGTGATGTGGTGGAGTCTCTGTTCTGGGCAGAGAAAGGCGAGTTTCCTCACGACACAGACTTCACCCATTTTTGCAGAATGAGCAAGTACTGAACACAGCCAGAAATAAAGATCGGACCTTTAAAATGTGTTCTCTCAGGTCGTATTCCAAGAGTACATTCAGCAGTCATCTGTAAATAGAAGCATTATGGAGATGTACACAAACGATCCTGTACAGTAGCTACTGACAAATACATTACTATAGCGATGTGGCTTACTGTTCAGTGAGTTAAAGTGCTCTTCAGTCTAAGTGCCAAGAGTATACCTGTGCTGATCTAAGACCAGTTTTGTTGAATAAGATTTGTCTGGTCCTAGATCAGTGAACAATGGCAACATCCATGCACACAAATAAAAACTACATCAAAATATAATGCAGGCCAACAATCACTCGTAATCAGATGCAGTGTGGCTCGATTCGTTACTGAGCATATGAGCTCACTAAGACATCTACTTGTTGCTGTTATATCAAAACCTCTTAACTCCATTTGTTTCTTTTCTACATCATTTTGTATCAGAAATGGGCCAATAAGACTGCATTACATTAAAGTACATGAACAGTTAAGTATGTCTTTTCCCTTCTTGTGTTATTTCCATTTTGGAGATAAAAGGTTTTGTTATCACATTGACATTATACAAAGTTCTGATACTACACTTTTACATAATTAGCTGTGTGCAGTTAATCACATCTGAACTTACAGACATTACTGGACATTACTGTGTGGTGTTTGAAGTCCATGGTGTACTTATTAGCTACTGAATAGATCAGAAGACAAAGAGAGTGAAGTCGTGCAAGACCAGCAGCAAAATACTTCATACACTTTACATGGTCTGTGTTTCATAACACAAGCTAGGTATGTTCAACCTGCTCCCAAACAGAGGGAGGGGGAAGAATTTGTGAGAAAGTCAGAGAGAGAGAGAGAGAGAGAAGTGTGCAATGAGATTTTGAGGTCTTCTGAGTACACAAAGTAAGCAGTCCTCAACCTCAGCATTCATACTAACTAAAGCATGCAGCTAAGCTTTTTTTAAAATTTTGTTTGGGTTTTTTTTTTTACAGAATGTTAGACTTGTTTTCACCACCACTGTGCCCCAGACACACACCTTGAGCGATCTCTCAGCATCAGGCTACACTGCTCACCTCAAATCTAAGCAAGCAGCCAGTGCAGGTCAGTTTAACCAGCCAGGCCTGTTTGTGCCAAGATGCCTTAACTTGCGGTGTCAACACCAGTAAATGAGCAACTGACAGAGAACAGAGCACTCTGCGAGATTGCGTTAAATTGAAGTACATGAAAAGTACAATAAAACTTCTTTTTCCTTCTCCTGTTATTTCCATTTTGGAGACTTAAAGTTTTGTTATCACTGCGACATTACAAAAGCTGTGATACTACACTGGTTTTACAAGCCAGGCCTGTTTGTGCCGAGATGTTGAACTTGAGGTGTCAACAAAGAGAAATAAGCGACTTACAGAGAGCAGAGCACTCTGAAAAGGCAACCCGCCGACACAGAGCTTTTTTACAGGGCAAAATGTGCTGTGACACACTTTCTCACCGCTGTAGTCCCTGTACAGGCCATGCATACACTGCAGATAAGGGTACCTGCACATGGAGAGGCATCTTAAATGTTTTCTTATTGTAAGAATTTTACAGTATTATTCATCCTATTTCTAGACACCAACAGCATGTACTTTTCCGCGCTGTCGGGTCATTTTGCTCGGCTCAAGAATGCATGAAGGCAGTGAAGTGATCTGTCAGTAAAGTAAGATCGTTTGCCTTGATAAGATCTCTTTAGACAAGAGAAAATGTCTAGGAATAGGATGAGGTATCTTGTAAGATCATAAAGCAATAGAGTCTACCTTTAACATGCCTTAGATTGCCAGGATATCATTTTGAAGGGTATAAAATGTGCAGAGTGTTTTTTATCCATTCATGATGGCACACGGTTGGAGATTGAGGCATGTATGATAAGTTAACAGTTGTCTGGCGCCCAGCCTGTGGTCATGTAAAGGCCGTTTTTGAGTGTGTGTCTGTGCAGTGTGACAAAAGTGCAAGGTTTAGTTTGAATGTCAGTTCGGAAATAAATATTGAGATGCAATAAAAATGTGTGCTAATAAAAGAGCAGTTCTCAACCTTTGCAAACAATCCAAGTGACATACGGAACTGTCATTGAACAGATTCTATTACCTCTCAGTTTCAAATGGCTCAATCATTAATGGGAGGCTTCTGTTTTGAGCCATAACTCCCCCTTCTAGTCAAACTATTTCTTGCTCCGTAGGATGCCTATGCAGTGAAGTTGGGGCCTTGGGTTAACAGTGTAATTAAATACAGGTACTTCAACTTGCCACATGATTTCAAGTCAACATTACCGTCCATTTTTCCAATTTGCCTTGGCTGCCAGCCAATTAATCTGGTTTACTGAACTTGCTGGGGTCAGAATTGCAGTCTTTTATGATCACTGATGCATATATTGCTTTCCATTTTGGTTTCAGTTGCACTCCTTACAAAAATATTCCATCTACTAAACTTTTTGTTCCATGTAATAAAAGATAAACTCCTATCAAAAATGCTGAGTAGTACTAAATATGCTTCAGAAACCACAAATTTAAAGTGTTTCATAATCTCAAAGGGCATTTCCTTTTGATTGCATCCTATTTACCATTTCAGTCAATGATACTTTATCCACAACAAATATTGTGTTTCTCCTCTCATTTTCAGGTATCTGGCTGAGTCCACTGGATGCAGTTCTACTTTTGAAGACTGGAACAGCTTGTTTCTCAATCAACACCATTTTCCATTCTTCCCGCACCAGGTTGATTTCATTAGGATCCCTTCTCAGAAGTTTTTCTACAGTCTGTGGTTCACAAGCTAAGCAGAAATGTCTAAAGCTAACAGGCCTCCTGACATCAAACTTATTAAGTTACTGTTTTTCTAACTACTTTTTTAAATCATGCATTTTAAAAAATTGATTCATTTTGACACCTCTTTATACCCACCACAGAATTGCTGTAAATATGCAGTTTTAGTGTACTTTTTGCCTCATTTTCCAAAATCATGCACATGAGAGGAAACTACAAAGACACATTCAGGATTAGCAAACAAAAAACTTTTTCATGTGCAGCAGTATTTCTCAGTTCTTTTAGGCTTATTGCACCATATTGTCACTTACCATTAAAATTAATTTTTGCATGTTTTTGTGTAGGTTGGCCTAAAACACACGCACGTATTAGAAAGCTGAATGCAGCATTCATGATGAGGATGAAAAATACCTAAGTGCTCCTTTAAAACCAAAGGTCTCGTTAATCAGTTGCTGAGTCGAGTCCAGGTGTCTTCCAGGAGTTGTAAGATACCAGAGGACCAAGATTTAGAGGCTTTCTGAATTTGAGAGAGAATCTTAACCAAGGCTTGTAGCAGCTCTGATTAAAGGTCTGTTGTTGAAGTACCAAAACAGTAACTGAGCATTTAAAAGGAAGGCCTGCTATGAGTTTCTGGACCTTTGCAAGTAATTCCAACAGCCACAGAAAGTGAAAAAACTAGAGTCAGATCCTAATGTACCAGATCACAGATGAGTGGTAAAGGGCACTGAAAGTGAAAAGACATAAGGCATAGAGGTGGAAAAACAAATGGAAAAAAAAAAACAAGTGAAGAAACAAAACAAAAAGATTGAATATGAATAGGTGATATTTGTGCAAAATGAAAAAGAAATTGGTTTCTCAATATCAATTTGCCTTATTTTATTGAATACTTTGGAACCACTGAGAATTAAAATGAGTGTATTTACATCTGAATTACTCAGAGCAAAAGAAAAAGCTGTCATATTAAGCATCATTAATTTTGTAGTAGTAAACTTAATAAAAAAAAAAACACTGAACATCACTCTACTTTTTGGATTATTTTCAAATATAACACCTTTTTTGCACTTGTTCCCCCTTTAGTTTTAAATAATTACAAAATGAATAAATAACACATTGCATAGAGGTGCAGATCTCATTTCATTTCAAATATTTGGTGAACTTAAAATAATAAAAAGAATCATTTGATTAATAAATGCCAATCCACTGTACACTTGTACAGTCATAATCATACAGGGCATGACAAAGTATAGTACTCCCAGCTGACTTTCTGCACACATTCCAAATTTTGCACATTTTTCAACTTCAGTAGGCAGAATGGCCAATTACTTTTGTTTTGTAGACACTGTGCTGAATTTTAATTGATTAAAATGTGTTCATTTTTGGTAACATTAGGTTTTGTTTACGCACATTAATATCTAAAATGAAAAACGTAAAAAATGCAGAAACTCAAGCAGTCAAATACTATTGCATGCGCTGTACACCAAGTCTGTGTTGCTTTCACAACTCCAGTGACCGCAGAGGGTCACGAGCAGTTCTGTCAGTTGAAATCATCGCTGGTTTAAGTCCTCAACATGCTTTCCTTCCTCTAGGGGACACCTTTCTAACAACAGTACGGACCTACTAACCTCATCTAACGCTCTTTAAGAGTTAATATAGAACTATAACAATTACTCATTGTAAGTACCCACATGAGTACAACACAGTCAGAACAGAGTCAAAAATAAAACTAATTTCAAATTCATTGTTTAAATGGGAAATTCTACCCATTTCAAAACTTCTGCATTATTCAATCATCAAAATCATTAAGAGCGTTTTGATGTGAAATAGTGAATTTCACTGAAATGTACCCACTTTTCTTAACATCACTGGTGATAAGGAAACAGGGGTCATGATGTCTATAACAGCAAATCCAACTATCCAAATTAACAAGTGAACCTACAGATTTTTATATGTAATATTGAAATAATGGTAAATCTAACGTTTTCTTTTCAGTCTGTTTTACCTTACCTTGCATGTATTTTATACAAATATTTTAGCCACAACCTTATTTCAAAACGAATGTTGTCTCAGGCAACAGGAAATTTTTGTAACATATTTGTAACATTTCGTATGTCACAGCCTTGTGCTACATAGCTTTTAAAAATGAACTTTTCATGCATCTGGTTTCTATCACCACCACTGTGGAGAAATACAGTTTGATAGGTTTCTCTGCAGTGACGCATTTCACAATAATGCATCAAACCACCTAAATGTTTTATACATAAAGATTGAAATATGCAGAAATTTTGAAAACTTGGAATCCCCCTTTAAGTAAGCCCAAGCTCCGGACTGAACACAGTACTGCTGCGACGTCTTCCGGAGTTTTTTCCCCTGCCTTCTCCTCCAGTTGCCTCCTTTTCTACATGTCTCTTACATGTGCGTACCTCATGAAAAAGCTATTGGTCTGATCACATGGCTTTATAAGAAAGCCAAACAGCAGTGCATGCTCAAAGTAAAAAAATAACACCTCCTCTAAAAATGTTCATCTTTTCACTCCTGCCACTTTTGCAAAGCATACTCCATCTTCATCTTCTTCAAATATCTCCACTAGCACCTGCAGCCCTTGGCATACATTACACAAATGTACCTGAGTCTGGATCAAGACTTCAAAAATAATAGTTAATTTTTAAAAAGCTTTAAATAGTTATAGTGCAATCATATATCAGCATAGCATTTCCTGCTCCCTTTATACAACAGACACAATAGAATGAGATTATAATGCAGAGCAGATGACATATGTAGTTTAAGGCCTACATGTTGAAATGCAGACAGAAGCTGCACAAACACAGACTGTTACTGTGGTGAGGGCTGACCTCTGTCCCTCTGCCTTGCTAAAGCTTATGGACACAATCTGAAATAATTAGGCACCCTGACTCCCTGTAAGTGATCTATCTTGCACGCTTGCTCTTCCTCTCTGACACAGCACAGACACAGTGCTTTCAGCTCAGACACTCTGTTCTCTCTGTATGACATGTTTAGGGTTGGGAATGATGTATTCACTGTCTGCTGTGCCCTGTGCAACTATGCTATGCTGACAAAATACTCTGTGTGTGTGTGTGTATTAGTACGTGCACACGTATTCCGCCTTGGCTTGCTACCCTCTCCATGTATGGTGTGTGTGTTTACCCAGTGCTCAGACTGACTGTACCCAGACTGGCCTCACCATGCTGACTCCGAGCCGAACCCTACGCTGGCCCTGTCTGCACGCTCCGAGCTCACTCCATCTTCACTTATCCAAACAAACACATGCAGAAATCCTCACACACGCGCACGCACACGCACACACACACACACACACACACACACACACACACACACACACACACACACACACACTTGGAGCACCTAACAGCACC
>JBBPCX010000154.1:12584082-12601098 GCA_037974365.1 Hydrocynus forskahlii | reverse complement strand
CACACACACACACACACACACACACACACACACACACACACACACACACACACACACTTGGAGCACCTAACAGCACCCTCTCTCAAACTCGTCTATCCTGTGCAGTCACATATAATACCCTGGCCCTCCATTACAAGAATATATAATTACAATTTGTTCCAAGGCTAACTATACTCCACTAAAACCACTATAGGTGGCTTTCAGCTAGCAGTAAAAAAGGGAAAAATATATCCATCATTTTTCAGCCTAAACTCTACCTGCTGCATCTGCATCCTTAGCTTGATTACCATAAAGCAGCATTTCCCAGCCGTCCTACTTGAGGCCCACTGTCCAACACATTTAGTGCTTTCCCCGCATTTTAGTGCTTTTGTCCATCTGCTTTAAGATAGTAAGAACCAATTAGCTGGATCATGTGTGTACGGAGGAGGGGTAACAGGTAGTAGGCCCCCAGGACCACGGTTGGGAAACACTACCATAGAAAATTAACAAGTTTCCCTTTCCCTGTTTAGAAACAAACAGAAAACCTTTGACCCAAAGCTGTCTTATAATATAAGCCAACAGGCATGTGCTAAAGCAACTGTCCACTGACTTCTACTATCTGGCATCAAAGTTAATGCGGTAATCATCAGTATGCTACAGATGCAACAGACAAATACAAGGTTGAGAAACGTTTGCATATTTCTTTACATATTATAGGAGCTGTCTTCTCTACAATATTTAATCTATAAAGCTAGATGTTTTAATTACTGGGATTGTCAGGAAAGTTTTTTTGCTGAGAAGTAACAAAAAAGAAAGCTCATTAAACATATGCAGCCAAGATTTAACACAACTAGAGTTGGGCTGGAAAAACTGATTAGTCAGTAGCTTCTGTGCATTCAGGCAAAAAAAAAAACTACCTCAAGTTCAGGTTCTTTGAAATACATTTGCCATTTCAGCTCCTAGTTTTTAGACAATATTTACAGGTCACCCAAGCTACATTCAGTCATTTATGTTAAATAATTCAGCTGTGATGTGAAAAAGACGTGGATTAAATGAAGGGGGGAAAAAAAACACAAAAATGAAAGAATGAATGACAGCAGTGGAATGATGAGGAGGATGACTGTGTGCAAAATGAAAAATTGACTCGGCTCACAATTACATCACTGCGAGCTGATGGTCAGGGGGTGAAATTTAAGTTTAGATTGTTTCAAACATTTATCATTTAGTATCGCTTCTTTTCAAGTAGGAAACCAGGGGCTTTTAGCACCAGTATCTCCAGTGCTCCTTTCCCACTAAACTACAGTTGCGGATCTAGTTCTGAACTTTAGCTGCCTCCTCCTTTTCAGCTTTTTCTTTGGCCTTCTCTTTCTCCACCAGCTTTTCCTCTTTTTGCAGCATGACCATGATCTCTGCTACCTGCGTAGTGGAGATGTCGATGTCCTCCTTATCGATCAGCTCCACCACCTGAAAAACACAGGATAAAACGAAAGATACCTCATTCTCTCAGATTTTTAGACCAGGGGTTTTCAACATTGCTTCGAGTACATTGCTGGAGGAGTAGTGTCTAGCACAGCTTTTTTCATTTCCCTGGTCAAACAAAACAGATGAAAGCTCATCTGATAATTGCTGGGTTCAGCAAGTATGTTTAAACAGGGGGATTACACCAGACCTCCAGGTTCAGAATTAAATACCCTCAGTCTACACCAGTGGTTCCCAACTTCAGTCCTGGAAGCCCCTTAGCCCTGCACGTTTTAAAGGTTTTCCAGCTCTTACACACTTCAACCCAGGAAAGCCTTTATGTCTGCTTAATTACTTTGATGTGTTGTGTTGGTAGCACTGAAACCACAACAATGTATCAGAGCACCATCCTAGATCAGGGTTTCAGTTTCTTTGCAACCCACAGCACACAACCGATCACAAACACTTCAATGACTCACAAATGACTTTAACCAACTCAGTCATTTAATTACGAACAAATAACACACTACTACTAATCAATCAGCTTATTAAATGTGCCGCAATATTGTTTTTAGTCATTTATTTTGGATGGATAAATAATGGATAAATTATCACTATATTGTTCATGTTTAAAATTACATTTGGTTAAATGTATGTATGTACGTATGTGTTTACACACACTGTTTACATATATATTTATTACTTATTGGCTTGATGTTGGAATTACTGCCAATAATCTGACAGACCTAGAAGAAAGCATTTTTGCTTAGACTATTTATAGTGATTAGTCATGATTAGCCTCTATAAATGAAAAATGTAAATATAAATTTCAGGTCTTTTCAAGTAATTGAAATGGATAGCCTGGTAGACATTACATCATCGTTCTTTTTTTTAAGTAAATGTTAGCAACCCATATCAGCCCAAACATACTCTATGTAGATATGTAGATCAACTAGTGAGCACAGAAAGACAATTTCCAAACATGAACTGGCAGGCACAAAGACAGACTAAGGCCCTGTCTTTTCTCTCTGCATGTCATTGTTTCCTCCTTTTACCTTCATAACATCATCAATGTCTATCTTGCCGTCCTTGTTTTCATCCAGTGCATCTGCGATGCTGAGCAGCTTCTGCTCTGGAATGCTCTGGATCTGCCTCATTACACCAATGAGCTCGTTGATGCTGATCAGGTTCTCCCTACAGGATGGGAACATACTGCATACAGGAAACGATTACTCGCTAACACCGAAAATGAGATGATGGAGGAGGAGCAACTTGGATAATGAACCAATCGCATGCCGCCAACGCTACAAAGGGTTCCCAGAACACAGGATGCAACGGTATGTACTATGTGATGATTTATGTTCAGTATTTTTTCCTGTCCAATAAAAACTTTGTCCGAGTGCTAAAATTACATTTTAAGAAAACGTTTTTGAGCAACCTTTTAGTGATTTTAGCACCACAAAAGCAGAGGTAACTTTTTGTTATGTTAGCTGACAAGATAAGAGCAACAAAATCACTAAACTCTGCATCGCACTGGTCCGCCTCCAATACGTTTTGGAAAACAGAGGACGATGATCAAAAGAGCAGTCCAAATGATGAAGTTAGCAAATAACAAGCGAATTTGCTAAAGACTGATTAGAATGAAACCAAGATGAATTGATCACACTGAAATATGAGAAGAAAACTGGAGGAGTCTGTGTTAGTGGTACAGATTGCAAAAGACCCCACAGCATCTCCTTTTCTTACCTTTGTAAGTCACTACGTTTCTCAAAGAACAATCTATAAAAAACAACAGAAGGAAACTATTAATTTAACTGGGAACCCTTTCTGTGTTTAAGAACACCTGACTTTAGATTCACGTGCAGTCATCCTCCCATCACCACTTTAATGTAAATTGCAAATAAACAGTATTTACAGCACATACACAACACACATGTACAAATACACAAGTATGCGATTCATATACACAAGAAACTCAATTCAAACAAGTCATTTTTTCTTACCCAACAGGTGGCGTAGTTCCCCTGTCCATCTGTCCATCCAGCACCAGCTTATCCTTCTCCAGTTCATTTATTATCTTATCCATGCGGCTGATCATGCGGCCGACACGGCGAGTGAGACGCTTACTGGCTTTTGACTCCTCCACCACTTTCTCCTGCCCAGTCTTAGACAGCTCCTTCTTTATCTCCTCCAGATCCTGAAGTACAGCGGGACAGAAACAGGACAGGAGTAAGGAACATTCTCTCACAAATAGGCTTTTTATTGGGGACAGAACAGCTCCATAATTGTCTGCTTTACTCTGTTATTCTCTATTGTTACAATGCATCCATCTGAAGGTCTATGGAGGAACGTTGTTTCGCTGTGTACTGTGTATATGGCTGAAATGAAAAGAAACCTACTTAACTTGACCTGACTTGACTTGATTCAATTGTAGTTATTTTGGGAGCATCATAATTTATTAGAATAATATTAACGGGTTCATTTTTTTGACAGAAACTGAATTTGCAGGCTATTTTCACACACAATAATGCTGTCTATACTTCAATACTTTGTAAATAGTTTCTTGCATCACCTTTGTATTTATATTAAATGTGTATTTTTGATCATTCACATTAAGAAAATGTGTGAAATGATGCACTGAACTGTTTAACTAAAGCACTTAAACCAACCCTGTCCCTGCAGCCCCACTTCTCTGAACATTCCAGTGTTTTCCCTGCTCACTACATTTACATTTATGGCATTTAGCAGACGCTTCTATCCAAAGCGACTTCCATTTCCTGACTACAGGGGACAGTCTCCCTGGAGCAACTTGAGGTTATGGGTCTTTCTCAGGAACCCAGTGGTGGTATGCTGAAGGTAGGATTGGAACCCATGACCTCTTGGTCCAGAGGAAAGTATCCTACCCATCAGACCACCACCACCCCACACATGATCCAACTAATCAGCTAATTAATAAACCCTTCCTGGGTTGACGTGGGTGTATTACAACAGGGGAAACATTAAAAGGTCTAGCAGAAAAAGAGTTCCATGGCCTAAGAAACCTGTGTGTCCTAAGAACTGGTATTGGATCAATTTGATGTGAGATACAGCCTCAACAACAACCACAGGTTAAGTGAATGACACTGATTATCTTGCTATGAGAGTGACCTCTAGTGTGTAATCCAATATAGTACTGGGAGTAAATGCATTCCCTGAGGCTGGGTACAGAGGCTAAGAACCAGTTTACATTAGTAGCAGTACTTTAACTATGTCTGATTTACAATCAAAGAGAGAGAGCTGTAAGGCTCAGGTGGAATCCAAGTGATTTTATTTTTCACAGTGTATTCTCCCTCCCAGACTCACTTCATTGTACTCCTGGACATCATCTTTTAGCTCCTCCAGCTCCTCCTTTTCCTTAGTGAGAAGTTTCTTCTGCTCCTTCAATTTGGTGCAGGCGTCACTCAACATGTCAATCTCCTCCTTAGTGATCTCCTCACCCTGATGAGTTTAAACATCACAGTTAGTTCATCACATAGTCTAACGCCACATCTTCCCAGCTCATCTATGTACATGCAGAGCCTGAATAAGAAGGGGAAGACACAAACATCCTACAGCACCATTTCAGGGTTGTTAAAGGCTTACAGGAAGGACAAGGTGTACTTAGACATGTCTTTATAGACAGTGTGGTGTGTGCTCGGTGACTGTTAGTGGGGTTACACCACAGCCTCAACCAACAAACACATTCACACCCACAAACAATGGGTAGAGGAGTGGAGCAGGTTACACTACGTAGATGAATAGATTTCTGTTCTTCATGAACATTTCAAGCAGAAATTTCAGTGTGATGTTTCATTAAGGCAAGACACTACAGAAAATTTTGGTCTAGCCAATCCTTTAGCAGATGTTTAGATAAAATGCATCTACATAAATAAACTGTGTGTAAAGTTCAGCATGTTTAATCAGGTCATGTCCCTCACATCCAACTGTATTTCGAAAATGTAGAAATTTGAATAAAGGCTTAGCTCCTTTACACTTATCACAATCTTGTACAGTTATACATTGCTGAAATGCTGTAAAATCTGAATTAAATTATTTAAATCTTCTTTGTGCTAATAACAATGTTTACACAAATTATACACATTCTCCGAGATCTGAAAGGAGAGCAAAACTCTGAGGCCTTTTATTAAAACAGTATTTGTCAAAATCAACTTTCCTCCACAATCAGAACCACAGGTTTCTGCTTTGAGAACCCCTGCATTCATGACATCTTACACTGTAATTCCTGGCCATAATCTGAAGGCTTTACAGAGACATTTCATAATTTATCAATGTTGGATTTATGCTACATTTTGCAGTAAAATGACCCGGGAAAAAGTTATATACTAACATTTTGTTGCATTTTTATCATTAAATAATTATATTTCAAACTGTTCTATAAAACCATTTCTGGAGTGTGTGTCGCAATACAGAATTGTGCATTTTAATTAGACATTCTATTTGTCACTAAAAAAGAAGATATTTTCTTTACCAAACATCCAATACAAAAGATATGTGCATGAATTTCAGTAACCAATTGACACAGTTCATGTGATACCTATTATTTAAACAAAATACCCTATTTACCTGTAGTGTCTTGCCCTAAATTATTTTTTGCAAGAACTTAATCTATTTAGAATCAATTTCCTTGTAGTTGCTTAACATGTTGTTATGAAGAGCAGAACCTAAAGTGTGCTGTTAGCCTGAATGAAAGCTGATCAGTGTATAACCTGAATACGCAGATACTTCTGCCACTGCTCAAACTGATCGCGGCATGAAGAGAATGAGTTAACACACAGACACACACATTACACAAAGCACACAAGCTGAAGTATTAAGTGAGTTAATTGAAGCTATAATCAGGAACTCAAGACAATAAAATAGTGTGGAAAGAGTATGGTAAATGTATATATTGACCGTTTTGAAGTTCAAAAACCATTCTGCTGGTTACCACAGTTAAATTATGTGATTTGGCATGAGGACCAGGTATGGCTGATCTGCTTGCAACTGATTTAGGAATACTTTTACAGTTTATACAAAGCAAAGTTTAAATAACGCACTTTTGCAGATCACAGACAGCCTTTTAAACTAACAATGGACAAAACTGACTGGTAAAAACATAAATGTTGCGAAAGCTCAGCTAAAATAATTAAGAGCAGTGGACCAATCAGTGTTTTATAGTGTGCATGTGTCCCATGTGTGTTAGTGTAACCTTAATGTCGTCCAACACTGGCGCGGTGTCTCGCAGTGTTTCAGAGTGGATTGCCCCATCTACACTGGAAAGAGCAACATCTGCCTCCAACTCAGCTTTCTGCAAACACACACACACACACCGTAAATGAGTGCTCTATTAGTCTCCATTAAGCTGCACGGCCAACCCTATATTCATAAATTCATACAAAGTGCAATTTAGGTCTGGTCTCAGTCCTAGATTAAGCTTTAGCCAAGCGAATCACTACTGATATTTGAGTTTAATACAAAGGTTAAATTAATGTGCAGAAAACCATCTTGTTCTGAAACACATGAAGGTTTTCACATATAATCAAATTTCGATTGCCAATCCAACCAAGAAGTTCTAGTACCAGATGACACAAATTAAAAAAAAAAAAAATATGAGTACGAGATGGATCAAACATCATGATGGAACATTTACACTATTGCCTAGTAATGTTTGATTGGGTGAGAGATTGAGAGATGTTGAGACCTGTTGTTCCATTGCTTTCTCTGCAGCATCAGCCAGCCTCTCCATCTCCTTCTCTCTGTTCTCCTGTAGGATAGCAGCTTCCTCCTGCAGCGTGGTCTCCAGCTTAGTCTTATTATCCACCTTAGAGAAGTCCAGCTCTGCTACCTTCACTTGAGCCTCTTTAGTCTGGTAATACACACATATACATACACCCACTTCATGTAACATAATAAACGTTGACTACAATCATACCGCCATGACAATTTTTTCTATATTATGACTAAATACAGTACCTTCCTAAGCAGACTATATTTATTTTTATGGGCTTGTAGCTAAAGGTCCTTGGATGCTGGCCAAGACATTTTTATTCCAGAAGTCGAAATGCTTTTTTTTTCTCAGCACTTCATCCTCCTAAACTTTATTCTATGGCTCATCAAAATGCATGCTGTGCTCAAAATAAGAATATTTTACAGATCAAATATTTGGAAGCAACACAAAGATGAACATGATTGTTTTCAAGAGACAACAAAAGATAGTCTTGAGAGCTTCATTAACAAAATAAAGTGATTTAAATAAGGGGGTTGTAAATAAAACTGCTCAATACAACTGTAATAAAGATCATGCATGCAGACTTCTCCCATGAAATGGGCTACAGAAAGATTACATAAACATGTCATGTTGGGTTTTAGCAAACTGATTTAATTGTAAAACATCTTCAAAAATTAAAAGGACAAACCAACCTAAAACTAATCTTTAATATGTCATACATGATTCTACGGCACAGTGTTGTACTGTGCTGTCAACCAGTACTTACTGCTATTGGGTAAGCTACTGGATCATGAATACAACCTGTCTTGCATTTGCATACCTTGGTTGTTGAACAATATTGTAAAGAAAATGTTTACCTTTAATTAGTACCGGAAACAAGTGCTTTACCCTCTCTAGCAGAGGTAATCTAGATAGACAGGTATTAGAACGGAAGTAGTGATGGTGTAATGGTGGAGTGACACTTAAAAAAGCACACAACTTGTTTACACACTTCATGCATGTAATGTCAGCTGTGCATTGGTGAAAATACTTTTCTATATCTCTTGAAGAGGAGAAAGTTACAGTTAAGTGGGGATTCTAATGCTTGTTTCACACTAAACATTTCTTCAGGCAGGTGTGTGTATGTGGAAGTGTGTAGTGTACATACCACTATCTCAGGCAGGGTCTGCAGTGTGGTTTTGAGCTGGTCTGTGGGTGACAGCGTGTCAGGGAGGTACATTGCCCTGGACAGCAGCAGCAGAGAAGTAGGGATGTGCTGGTTCAGATGCAGCTCCAACCACTGCAAAACACACAGTTACAACCACTCTCAGCTACACTGCACAACACACACTACACAACTGCCAGCGATCATGCTGCGAACAAGATTTCTCAATCAGACAATTTAAACCCAAAGTACGAAGGTTCCCCGATCGGGTGTGTGATACCTGTTTGAGCTGTTCTTTAAGCCTCTCTTCCGTCACACCAAGAGCCCTCATCCCTCGCACCCTGCATGCAGCCTGTAGCTCATTCGCATTCAGGCTGTCCAATCCCTCCTCTGCTATCAGCTGTGGACACAATATCACAATTCAGACTGAAATTCAATCCGACCCAAAGCCATGGGGCATGTTAGCCTGCATTCATGAGAATGAGTTCGATTTTCTAGCTAAGCAACCTTTCAACCTAAGCCTTATGTTTCATTTATTGTCATAGTACATGTGTCATGGTAAACATTTTTGACAAAAATGTATCATTTGTGCATAAACAATGAGTGTATTTTACAGTTTTATTTACTGTATGTTTGGAAAATCTCCACAGTTAATGTGCTGTTTACATTTAATATATTGTTATTGGGTAACAACATTAACTAGGATACTGAACTCTACACTGTAGCAGTAATACTTCAAGGAATATATACAAACAGAATAGTACTATATTGTTAGCCATTCTTTTGTGCCCCTCCTTAATTTTGCCCCACAGCCTAATTAATCCATTCCACTGGGCCTGGATTCGGTTCAAAGGTTCGGAATGAAAGGAAAGCTATGTGCTGGCCCAGGCACCTTATCGTCTGCACGAATGGCACGAAGTTTCATAATGAGTTGGAAGCGCAGGAAGTTGTTGGTGCCGATGGACTGCAGCTCCAGCAGCTTGCAGAGAGCCACAAGCTGAGGCCGTGTCAGGTTGTCCAGGGTCAGCTCATCCTCAAACAGCTTGGAGAAGCGGATGATCTCATCATTACTGGGCCTTTCGCCTGAGTCACGGATCTGAAGCAATTACAGAACAAAAGACAAAAGAGTGAGCAGTACCTGGGGGTGATAGAAAGATCAAAGTAATTATTAGTAAGGTGGTGGTTCAAGATGTACTTTTTAAGTATGACCACACGGGGGCGATGTAGATCTTTATGAGTTCAATATGGGTGGGGGAAATCAAGGCTTTGAGGATTCAGACATTTTGGGTTCATCAAGCTCTGTGCCAGATGTAATATCCTACTTCATTTTAGGCACTGTGTTTTCTCTTATTGAATAAAAAATTGTCATACCTGCTAATCAGGAGTGAGATCAGGACTGTGCAAGAGTTGAAATGTTACCTTTTGGAAGAAGGTCGAAAACTCTTCAGTAACGTTGCCTTTGTCCGCCTTGTTCCTCAGAGCAATCTCTTCGACAGTGTCCTGCAAGAACTTGGCCATCTCCAGCTTCACTCTCAGCTCCTTCTTCAACCTTTCTTCCTACAACATACAAAAAGGTACAGGTAAACCTCTGAAACCAAAACAACCTACACGATGACACATTCTCTCAAAAAAGAACTATTTTTGCCTTCACTTCCATTCTGACTAATGAAACTTCATATCACAATATTTTTCTCCAGGATTGTTCAGCAGAAATGCTTATCACACGTTAAAGCATGGAGCAGGGGTACTGAACTTTGGTCTGAGACCACCACAGTCCAGAGTTGAATTGGAATTGGATCCATTTAAGCAGCGAGTAAAATGACTGAACCCTCTGTTCTCCAGGAGTGAGAGTAAAGACAAAGAAACAGACAATTTGTAGCACAGAAATGTAAAAGCATACATCTACGCTTTGGTCACACAGGAAGCTATAGGTTCACTCTACCTTCTTAGACTGAGTCTCAAAGGTGGACGGCAGCATGTTGGGGAAAAGCTTCAGAGCGACAGGCAGCAAGAACTCCATAAACGGAACAATGATGAAGACCAGAAAGGGAACGAGCCGAAACACATCTGCACACGTCCTCAGAAACTAAAAAATGACAAAAAATATGTTATGTAAGTATGTCAAGCATTATATACTGTCTGGTGAAAGGCGAGAGACTTTGTTGTTTGATCTAATACCTTTAATTGACTGAACACATTTAATTGATAACTCTTGTACCTAAAATAATTTAAAGATTACCTTCGCAAACAATCTACCATCACTGGTTGGCAATTTGCATTGACATATTAAATTATCCCACTGGATCACCTTACAATTAAAACAACAAAGCTTGATAGACATACCCATTTGTATGCAGATTTTGTTGCATAGTGCTTTCACATAATTTAAATTAAGTCTTCCGAAAGGTTTCCTAATTACCCTAATCATTGCGAACATCTGAAAGACGATATAGGGGCTGCATATATCTGGAATGTTCTCTTTTACTTTTTGTCCTTCTTTAAAGAAATGCATGATTCAATCAAAATTCTTGCAGTGACAGCACCAGCCAAAACTGTATTTAAATGCAAGATACGCCGGTGTACACTGATGAGCGTAAACATGACCACTCACAGATGAAGCGAATAACGCTGATTATCTTGTCACTAGGCCTTGACACTCCTGCGTATGTCAAGGCCTAGGAGATATTTGATATTAAGCAAACAACCAGTTCCCATCTGGTGGATGTGGGAAAACTGGGGAGGTGTAAAGACCTGAGGGACCAAGGGCTAAATCATCATGGCCAGAAAACTAGGTAGACGCATCACTGAAAGGGCAAGGCTTTAAATGGTAATGGCAAGGTGTCCCAGTCAGCAGTGGTGAGTATCTATCAACAGTCATCTGAAGAGGGCCTAGGCACAAAATGGCAACTTGTTTTTGGCCACCCAAGTCTTCAAAAGGACAGCAAATACTATCCCGTTTGGACTAAAGTGACAGGTGGGCTACTGTGGCAGAAGTCATAACATTTTTTATGTTGGCTATGGGAGGAAAGAATTGTAACACAAAGTGCATCACTATTAGGCGGCATATGTACACACCTTTGAGTCTGTATTCCGGATTGGACTGTCCTCCTTAAGCAGGATAATGAACCCTGCCACACTGTACACACTGTTCAGGAATGCCCTGGCCTTGATATATGCGTGACTTCAGGAACTGCTGCTAACACCTTGTTGGCAGATACCACAGAGCACACTCCAAGGTCTTCCATGCCTTGGTGGGCTGGAACTGATTTGGTGGAACAACATCATATCAGGAAGGTAGTCATAATGTTTTGGCTCATTAGTGGAAATGATCAAATTATTTAACATTCTAGCGATGTTACATGTGCCATTCCCCCTTTTTTCTAGCATTCTTGGTCATTTCGGCTGCTTGCTCTCTTGGGATGTTTTCTACTTTTACAACTCAGCTCTAGTATTAACATGCCTGCGATATATCAACACCAGTGCATCAGTCCTGACCAACCAGAGAAATGAGGAAAATAGGCTGAACATCTGTTCTTTTAGGCTCCAAACATGCACTTGAGTGCTTCAAACATGCAATGGAAGTTTCCTCTCCCCTCTCTCCACCTGCATGTCAGGGGTCCTATAGAAACAAAGCCAGCCAAGCTGAAAAGAAGCTTTGTGCTTTGCCCATTGACATGTATATCGCCTCTGTCAGAGAGGGGTTAAATGGAGAAAAAAATAGTAAAGGGAGGAAAAAGAGGCATGGGGTTTGGTGGTTTTAGAGAGAGATAATGAAAGAGAAAAAGTGAGGGAGTGTGTGAAAGAGAGGGAGAGAGAAGGAGGAATGGGGGATTGATAAAAAGTGACATCAAAAGCCTCAAGCCTGAATGTGAATGAGCATTAAGGAGGCAGGGGGGAAGAACAGCAGTGGGCAGCTAAAGTAAAGGGTAAAGTGAGGCTAAGGGCATTTGTGTGAGGGGCATTTAACCTGTTTTACATGAGACAGGTCCACATAAACATTAAAAGACTAGCTGTACATAGGGATTTGCATAATGTACTATATAAATTTAACAGTAAATGGTCTCAAAATCACTACCAATGTACTACAAACGAAATTCAGTGACTCTAAACCCACATTTTTATGAGGTTTAATACTACACAGTTATACTTAAGGCAAGGTGCATATCCCAGTAGAAATGAACAACAAATCCCTGTGCACATTCAGTGCACAGATTCACAAAAAAGGCTTTGAATTGTGATTTCGTGTGCAATCACAATCATATTCAAATCACAAAACTTGAACAAAGAAATATGTTTGTGTTGTAACACTTACATTTTCAGCAAATTGCTAAGTAGGGCAGCTTCTAATCAGATAACCATGGTCATCAAGAACAGAGGCTAGTTTGCTAACTTTTTATTAAAGGTGGATGCAACAGGGCCATGAACAGCTGACAAGTGTTGACAGGCACTGACTATTAAGTAACTAATCACTAGTGTGCATCTAAATCCGGCCTTCATTTTCCAGTCAGCAATCAGTGATCAGTGAAAGAGGCAGGACAGCGTATATATTTAAATATGATCCAAGCTGAGATCTGACTGGAATGTAACACCACACGCAATGAGTCATGTGTCTGTCGGAGAGCCTGAGATGGTTAGACATTAGTGCCATGTTAACAGTAAGCTAACATTACAGTGAGAAAGACACCCAGACTGTTTAAATAATTTCTTCAATGTAAAACAATGTGCGTGCTGGTTTTCAAGCAAGCAAGTGCACATAACTCCCAAGTGTTTGCAAACCTTCTCACAACTGTCTACTATCTAGATATGTGCTATAGACGTTTTCAGGGAATATTTACAGTTGAGTCTCTATACAGTCTCCATACTAGATTCTATTTTGCTTCATGCAAGAGAGAATCATGACAATGATGCAAACAATTTCTCTTTCAGCGTGGCCTTAACCTCTCCTTTACCTCTGTTAGAAGCACTGCCGCTCCCAGAGGGATATCACATTACCACAGTAGACACTGGGCTACCAGCCAGCAGACACATACGCTTCAGCTCAGGACAGCATGTCACCATAGTGCTGCTCTGTAGACCAATCAATCATTAGCCAGAAAAAGGGAACGAGAAGAACTTGGAGAAATGAAGAGAGACAAATGTTCTATGGGGGTAAGGCAAGTAGAGAGAGTGTGAGGCAACAGAAGAACAGGAAGAGTTTGTCCTGAGCCGAGCATGGAACCATGTATAATTAAACTCATCCTTGACCCTTACAATGACCTTAATGCTCACTTCATCTCAGTAAAGTCAAAGACAGCTCCATCTGTTAGATGTGCCTGATGGCTCTGTCAGTCTCCTGAGCTTAGTCCCACAGTGAGTTTATCAGATCACCTCTCTCCAGGACAGCACGCTTCAAGCACCATCTAAATGACCATCACCTGAAGACTCTGCATGATGCCAACTGAAGTCATTAATGAAGAGAAGTGATCCAGTCAGGATTTACAGGGTTTGGATTAAACTATTACATCAGGCCTATCCTGGACACCCCAAATACTCTTTGGCATCCATCTGCTCCACAGGACTTAATTGCATTACATGGGACTAAATACACCTGACAGTGACACAGCAGAAAGAGGATGCCAAAAGTTCTACCGAGAACATATTGTTCATTTATGGGTGCATGGGTGTATGTGTATACCTGTCTTCTTTCTCGGCGTGACAGACCATGTCCATTTAGTACTCTCCACAGCATGCGTCCAGCGATGGTAGTGTCAATCCACAGCAACCGGAAGCCATGATAGTAGTGCTTGATTTCGTCAATCACACGCTGCCGTATTGTTCTCCGCACAGGCTCCGCGTCCACTGTCGGGCTGTAAATGGGACCACCTTCCTCAAGTTTCTTATTTCGATCTTTCAGCGATCGCAATGAGCGCTCCACCTTTGAGTCATCATGGAGACGTCCTGTGGTGTGCACCCACCGTACCGGTGCGGTGCACAGCTGGGATATTGTACGATAGGAGGTGGAGTAAGTGTGGCCTGGCAGGGTGGAGTCAGGTATCAGGATGGCACAGTAAAGACGAGATGAAGTAGCCGAGTAGCGGTGACGGACAGATGGGTGGTCAGGACACATCAGCGGCCGGACTGATGTCTGAGTCACGGAGCTGCCTCTGAGGACATCAGGACTGAAAAATATCAAATAGACTGATTGAAATCTTACCTCTGACACTGACATAAAAATAGCACATTGCATAGCTAAAAAGAGCAGTAGCCATCTCAGAGACTGAAATTCTGTGATTCCTTTCTATTTTAAAAGGAGAAAACAGTACATTATAGTTGGCTACTACACTATAAGCAGTTCAGCTTCTCAGCAAACTCAGTTTAGTAGGAACAGCAAACATCTAACAGGATACAGATTAAGAAGACTTTCTCTGTGTTTCAGATTATCTAACAATTTAATGTTTAGGGCAGATGTGTTTAGACATGCAGTTTGCATGATGCTAATTTGAAGGATAAACTTCCATTCATTGTTAGCTATGTTAGTTATGTTGCTCCAGTAGGAAAAAAAATGGCAAACTTCAGACACCAAACATGTCTTAGCTGATGGACCACATTTGGGGTCAGGGGAAAAATGCTGCAAGTTGACACTCTGTCCAGGTGTTTTAAAAAGTGCTGGTTAATGAAGGGAGTCCTGGAAGGGTAAATCTGTAACACTGATTTCCATGCCAGGTTACCTGTTTGCAGCCAGCCTTAGTGCAGTACAACTGAAGCAGGTTCCTTCTGCCAGGGTTCCTGAAAGAGACAAAGGTGAGAACATCACTTAAAACATAATGGATGGTCTTTAATGACCAGAAGCAAGTTGTCCCAGCCCTAGAATATAGGCAACATCAGTTGGCCCTTTCCGCTCACTACACAAGTTCTGCAGAGACCTGGAGAGACCCTTTCTGGTTGCAAAAACAGAAAAAAAATCCGGCTCTAATCTGAAGCTTTCGTAACACACTGAGTGGTACTGGCAGTCAGCACTGAATGGATTTGAGCAAGATCTCTACTGAATATAGGTCAGGACTGACTTTCGATGGATTCACTGCAGAGCTGCACGCATATCTGGCCCTGTCGGCTGAGGACATCTCACCCAACGATTCATCTTTCAGCATGTGCCAGGTCAGCCTGAGGCAAATAGTGACAGCTAAGGAGAGCCTGTTTTTGTTACATGTACTCTGTAGCAAAAGTGAAAAATTTGTTGTGTACTAAATTTTACTAGTGCACAGTCTTATGCATATATAGGACACGTAATCTTACTAGCTCCTGCCTGTGCTGCTGTCTTTGCATGTAAAATTAAGAACAAAGTTCACCCCTTTGTTTCTGTGTGCTCAGACCACTGCCTTATAGTGAACCACAACTATATTCCAGTTTCCCAGAAGCCTCCAGAACATTATTCATTAATTCATTCATTCATTTAGTTAGTTAATTACAGAGTCTTACTATCAATAAGAACACCTACTGTCATAAAATAAACAGGGACTCAAGAACATCTGTTCTAATTACCTTTATTTACATTTATCTAATTACACTTTGTAGGAAAGAAAAAGCTGTATACAGTGTGTCAGGTCATTCTTGTATGATTTTGTTTTAGTTAAATTACTGGCAACCTTAGTACTGCTACTGATATCTGTTTCAAAACCCAGTCAGACATGTGACCTTTAAACAGTAATCCCCCACTTCTCGTTTTAAGGTGAATGGATGAGCTAAGAAGGGCCATCAAATCTGTCTTTCCACCCATCACTACTGAGAACTCCCACTGGGAAACAATCTCTTAAACAATGGCCTTAACCAAGCTACCCTTCAAATGTCCCACATGGGAGCTTTAAATGTTCTTTTGTGATACGTCAATGGTAATCAAACAAAAACACACTATCATGTTAACAAGCTGGCTACTGGTTTAATCAAAGCTAGGTTGCAGTCTTCTCCTCTGCACTGATGAAAAAGAGAGGCAAAACGTAAATATTGCTAAAAAGACGGGAGCGGAGTACAGAAAGAAGAAGAAAAGAGAAGATGAAAAAATAACGGCAAGATGAATTTTACGGTAGTTTACAGTACTTTTACAGTACAAACACTCACTGGCCATTCAACTTGATTACTCAATAATTTACTAGGGACAGCAATTACATAGTGATACTAAAGAAAAACATGTTTTAATGAACAGAAGCATTTGAAGAATTTTCACCAAAAACATAAATTCATGGCCCTATTTACATTACCGTTTTTGGGGTCTTTACTGTTATATTCCAATATCATTATGCCGTAAATAGCTAGTCATAGATTGAGCTGTTTAATGTGTACATATTGCTTTATAATAATTTATGTTGGTAAAATAAACTCGTTCTGCTCTATCACCTATATACTCACACCAGACAAAATGTGCCCAAGTGTGCTATAAAATTATTATGGAGCTGAAAAATCAACGCTCATCCCTGATTTTTCATCTTTATACTGTACCACTTGAATATTAAAGCACACCAAAAAATCACCACTCTTGTGTGTTTGCTACCTTTTAAGATTAAAAAAAAAAACATAGAGGGGTAAAAAAAATGATGCAACATAGCTACAGCCAATAAAATGTGATCTACATAGCTACAGCCGATAATGTGATCTACAGAATGTGTGTACATGATCAAGCATCGGGAACAGTCAACAGTATTGGGGCACCGAGGCAGTG
>JBBPCX010000154.1:12557701-12583982 GCA_037974365.1 Hydrocynus forskahlii | reverse complement strand
TTGCTACCTTTTAAGATTAAAAAAAAAAACATAGAGGGGTAAAAAAAATGATGCAACATAGCTACAGCCAATAAAATTGATAATGTGATCTACAGAATGTGTGTACATGATCAAGCATCGGGAACAGTCAACAGTATTGGGGCACCGAGGCAGTGGGAGGTCACTCAAAGTCAAATTGTACTTAGGGTCCCATTAATGCTTGGGCTGGCCCTAGGAGTACAGATTGTAAAACCTGCACGACTAAAGAACCACTGGCATTTTTACTCAGAAAAGTGTACATCAGGCTTCATCCTGCCCAACTAACAAATAAGCTTAAAGGCTTAAAAAGCATAAGTATATGAGTGATTTCCAGATTTTAGTGTTGCTTTTTGTTTATACTGAACAACTGAGGAAACCGAGATAAAGACAATCAGAATAAGAGTGCAGATGGCTTCTTCACTATGTCTGCTCAAATATAAATCATTATCATTTCCTCCCCGTTCGGGTGTTGTCTCTTTATCCTGTACGACCCCTCCCTTTCATTTACCACTTCCTCTTTCCTCGAAGTCAGTCACGTAGGTGTTCTTCCATAAAATTACACTACTTGCGTATTATTTAACTACACTTTGTTTCATTCACTGCTGTACCTGCACTGTATGTATTTTAGCGCTATTCTGACAAAGCGAGTGAAATAATAATTGGAAGGTTATCTTTACCTGTGGTGAAATTTTAAAAACACTGAATGTAGTATTAAGTCCCTACTTAACCATGCCATTCAACCTTCGTTCCTGGGAAATGCCACTTTAAGATTACAGACCACCGGACGCCACGCTATAATCTGTCCTCAACCCTCTGTCCTCTCTTCCTGCAAGGTCTGCACTTTGCAAGACCTTTGGTCCAGTTCTCCTGGAACAGCCTAATCCTGGGATGACCTAAAGTCTCAATTAGACGGTTAAGACATCCTACCTTGCCTCAAACTGTACAGAACTCTTCCGCATGTGGGACCCTTGGATTGGTGCCAACAACTGCAGCCTAATCCAGCTCTCCTCAGGAAGTCATTGGGTCCTGAAGGATGTATACTTCTTCACCTCTTTTCATTCCCTTTCTCAGTGTAGACCTGTAGGGTACATCTGACGGGTGTGCTAAGACTTCTTGGCCACTTTATGTTTGGCCTTATGTATCTTCTTAAAGAAAGGCCTAGACAGATCCTTTTGAGCAGAACTGGTTGTACCCAGAGAAGTATCGTATGATTGCTGAAGGGATTTGTGCAGGAATGTTGGAGCATCTGCCAGAGATGCATCATAGGGCAGTAGCCAATCAGCAGCAAGGAAAAACGAATAATGCTCTTGGCCACTTTCAAACCTCCCACCTCTGAGTCCAGCTGTATTTCACCACCCCAAGACACACTGTGTTATCGTGACAGTACCAAAAAATGTATAGTTCTATTTTGAATGTAAATGCAGCTTAATTTATGCTAATATTTATATTACAAAACTTGTAATAATTTAGCACTAAAATGCATGAAAAATGATATATTACCACGGAAAAAGCAACAAAAAAAAGGGGGGGGTGTATCTGCAGTTTCCGCAAATTCGCAGGGGTTTGCTGTATATCACTGTGGTGGAGTGCAGGCCAACAGTAAGCTGCAATGCTTTTCGCTGCCATGCTTGCCATGCTTCATTTTATTACTGTTAATGACTGTTGCATATCAGTAACATGTATATCTGAGCTATATCTGTTTCATTATAGTCTATCTGTGGAAATTTGGGGACAACACATAATATGTTGTTCAGTTTAAATCAGCTGCTCCAGTATTTTACTGATTAGAGAACAAGCAAAACTGTAATCCAAGCATAAATAGCACAGTGTTTTATTTGTCTCAGTCCTTCCTCAAAAAAAAAATTAAATAACCCAAACTATTGAGACACCTCTGAATACCCCTGCACTACAGAGTTAGGTATTTTACAACACACTCGTTCAGTGCATAGTATTTTTAATGCATTAAAGCAATATCAAGCATTATCACTCTGTATGAAATACACTATGCTACATACTTAAAATGATGGGGTATTAATACTACAGATAAATAATTTACTGATAAGTAATTTACTAGTGGCACAACTCCAAACCACTATCTGTTTTACTAGTAAATTTCTTAGCCGCATGTTATTTATCTATAACATATATACCTGAGCATTTTGTGTATTTCGCAAAGCGTATTTCTGCAGAGTTTTATTTTTCACTTTATTTTATATTGTTCTTATCTCTGTGTCTCTGTGTGACAGACAAGTCGTAACATAAGCAATTTCCTCTGGGATCAATAAAGTGTTCTGATTCTGAAAAAATGTTCAAAGTGTGGCAATATTCCACAGGCCAGCATGACAGTTAACTTGAAATGTCAGTATTTGTCAAGAACACAAATGACCAGTGGTAATAATTATCCAGTGACTGGCCATTTTGTTTAAAAAAAAATAAAGCATCTAAAAAAGTATTGTTTAGGACGATGGAGGCTTACGCAATGATGCTTGTTATTAAGGTCTTCACAAAATCCTCCAAACTGAAAAACAAAACTGAAATCTTCTGTCTCACACTGGATCATGCAGGTCTACTTAACAGTAGCTTCTATAAGTCCTCAGAGGAACCCGGCTGGAAAGAGAGAGAGAGGAGCACTGGGATTCTGGTATGGGTCCAAGATGTGTAAAAGTATTTCTGTTGAGGAGCTGTGATCTCATACAGAACGCTCATGTTTCTAAATGTGGCTGTGTCAGCATGGAGTATGAGCCCAGTCTGCTGCACTCTCACTGCTACAGCCCTTATCAGAGAAACCAGTTTCAGAAGATCATAAATGCTTAGAGTGTAGCAAGGTCAAATCTCTATAAGCTTTCCAAATACTTCATTTAGAGCTTCCAGGTCTGGGTTGGAAAATATGGTAATTTATATGGGAGACTTTTTAAGCAGGTGCAGCATATGAATAAAGAACAAAGATAATCACCACAGAAACGCACAGAAGAAAAATGCAGACACCATCTGTTCTCTATTTTGGATATTTGCTTTTAGACTGATGTCACCCATTAGTGAAGCTGCCTGACTAATACCTGAATTTGGGTTACATTTCATTTGGATTCTCTAAGTGTCAGCTACCCATGCCTCACAGTACCATGTCAGCCCAATTTGGTTTCCACAGATTTCACAGCTAAGCAACAGTTAGATTCACACATAAATCTTTCCAAATTGTACTTTTGGACCTGTAAGAGACACAAATCAGGTCATCCTGACCCATGATTACCCCAACATTTAAGTAATGTTATATTTAATATTACTCAATTAAATGAGTGGTTTAGCAGTGTTTTTTTTAACCTGGGCCTAAGGTAACAAATGGGTTTATTAATGTACACAAGCAATGAATGAATGATGAACGAATGAATATTATTATAATAATAAAATTCCTTAATGGTTCTTAGAAAAAGCTGTAAATGCTATAGTACCATTACAAAACACATTTTAGTGTCTTTTCTGACTTAGTTTATTTAAAAACCCTAACTGAGTCGAGGTGGGTGATGGGCAGCCTGAACAAAAGAGTTCAAAGGGGCTGTTTCCTGGCTAAAGAGTGTGAAGATGTGCACGTCTCTGCTTCTCAGTAAGAGCAACTCGCTCTCTCTCGGAACAAAGCTCAGAATTCCTTCAGTCTAATCTTGACTGAATCGTTATTGCTTAAACAGTGTTTATCTGCCACTGACCAATCAACAGTGACCATGTCAGAAGCACCTCTAAACATGAATAGCAGCAGGTATTACAGACACAGGAACTTTCACTGTCTTTAATATTCACAGATAACAGTCCATGTGTTATAGTCATTTTCATTTAGGGAAAAAAAATTTATGTAACTTACTTTTCAGATGGTACAACTAGGTAGTGAAGTATTAATTATATATTCTATACCAACATGTTTTGTTACCCACTCTCACGTGGCGTACATCTTCATGGTCTTACAAAATGAAAAAAATGTAAGCAAACAAATTTCAGATGCTGAATAATGCTACGTAAGCCGCCTCACCGTGTATCAAATTCACAATATCCTGAATATCATCACGAGATTGTGAGTTTGATACACGGTGATGCCACAGCCATCTGTGGCCAGGAGTCCAATGGCACTTTTCCATATGTACCTAAACTGTACTGCGATGTTATGGAAGTTTGATTTTCTGTTGCATTTCTGTTGCATCAACAGTACTGCTGAGTACTTGGCATTTCTCTAAAATGTCTATTATTGCACTCCCAACAAAAGTTACTGTACATTAGACTGCAATAAGTGAACTGTGGGGAAAAATAGTGTTCATATTGTCTGTACTGGAACATCTAGGTAGCTGGGCATCTGGTGGTTAGGGAGTTGCCCCTGTGATCAGAAGGATGTGTGTCCGAATCCCAGGACTGCCAGGGGCACCACTGAGGTACCCTTGAGCAAGGTACTGTCCCCAGATACTGTTCCCCGGGTACGGCGCCATTTGGTGATTGGCTTAGATGCAGAAAAAGAATTTCACACTGTTCACACTGTATGCTGTGCTGTGGTGTGGTGTGTTCACACATGACTACAAGGGGACACTTTACCTAATGTTAGACCAATATGCAACCCTACAGGAACTATAAGAAAGCACCAGTTGATCGCCTGACCAGTCAGAAGCCAGTTAAAATCAGTGGAACAGTTGGGTGGAAAGAAGTTGAAGGTGAGGAACGAGGGAGAGGATAAACAAACCAATTATGGTTGGTTACCATAACTTGTGGTCTACTATCAGTTTATGCCCTGACAGACTTACTGCCTCAGTCTGCAATAACCAAATTTTTTCAAACACCATAACAAAAGGTAATTTTTTCCTCAGGCCTTTGAGCATGTTTAGATGTAACTGATAAATATAACTGATTTTAATTTGTATAGCAGGTATACATCTTTATTTTAGATGTTTTATTTCTGTTTCTATTTTAATTTAATTTTATTTATTTCTTGTCATTTATTTTGCTTTTTCATTGATTTGTATTGTACAGCACTTTGTTGGACATGAACTTGCTCTACAAATAAAGCTTACTTAACTACTTACATGTCCAACATACAAATAATATAGAATTTAGAGCTGTGGGGCACAATCATGCTATTGGTGGTTTAATCAGATTTAAGACTTAGGGGGAAAAAAAGAGTTATAAATGTGTTACAAATACAAGAATCTGACTCATATAGTCTAACAATAACCCAGACATGCTGCTACTGTTATGAATGTGTTATAAATACAAGAATCTAAAAAGTCACAGTCTAACCGTGGCCGTGACATGCTGCTACCGTTATGAATGTTGTAAATACAAGAATCTGACTTATATAGTCTCACAGTGATCATGATGTGCTGCTACTGTTATGAATGTGTTATAAATACAATAATCAGACTTATATAGTCTAACAGTGATCATGGCATGCTGGTAGCTTTATGAATGTGTTATAAATACAAGAATCAGACTTATATAGTCTAAGAGTGATCATGACATGCTGCTAGTTTTTAATGAATGTGTAATAAATACAAGAATTTGACTTACATAGCCTAACAGTGATGATGACATGCTTCTACTGGTATCAATGTGTTATAAATACAATAATCTGACTCGTTATACAGCCTAACAGCGATCATGACATGCTGCTACTGTGAGTTATACATTAGCTACCATGACAGTGCATAATGTGCTACATTGGTTGGTTTAGTTTGTAGGCCGGTATACTAGCCTCTATGTAGGTGAATCGGGCCCTTTGAGCACAGTGTTATCACTTGTGTTCTTAGGTGAAGCTGTAAAATGAAGACAGAGTCGCTGCGTGTATAGCAAGAGCTCCTGGAGGAGCCTGTCCTCAGATAACCTGCTGTGTGCCTGAGCCTTTAGAGAGCACGTTAGTCTTTCAGCAGGCCCGTCCCAAATTACAGAGGCCGGAATGACTCACGGAAAATTAAATAAACGTGTTGTAACACGCAGATATCTGCTTTTCTTCCATTTCTGACCAGTGTAAATGTGACAGAGATCAAGCACGCTGTGGATCTTTCTTCCAGCGTGTGAAAACGACACGTGAGTGAATCAACAACAATGTAGAAACAAGAGACAATTTTACTGGCAGTTTTTCTGGAAACTGCCCACCTGTCTGCAGTATCGGACCACCACACAAAGCCCCAGCAACACAACACCACGTGTCCCTGTCAGTCCTCACTCCTGAGAGTGTCTCTCTCTGTCCTAACACAACTTTAACTGCCTCTAAAGTGATTTGGCAATAAATGCTACAGTGAAGTAAAAAGTTAGCTTGCTTGCTAACCGTGTAGGCTCCACTTTTCCTAGTCTATCAGCTTGTTTACTACCATTAACCTAGCTAATTCTCTTTCTTTAACTTTGCAAGAGTCTGGTTAAACAAAATATGTCTGCTTTTGAGTGAATAAACCGTTAAAAGTCTGGAAGGAACAGCAAACTTGACATGACAGGCATCCTAGCATGCTAATACTGCGGTTTAGGCTCTGTTTAGTTAAAAATGGTGTTTAAGGGTTTTATTAAACTCCAAATTGTCTCCTACTGGTTAGTGGAGTTGAGTGTCTCATCCCCCTGACACTGACGGACAGACAGGCACCGTTTTGCCGTCTACTGGAGAATAACAACAGGGCCGAGCCGGCAGTATGATGCTGGGACTGTCCAGAGCTGGAGTTAGCACAACCAGGGGAATCGTCATGGAAGCAGGAGGTGTACAGTCACACAAAAACAAGAGAAGAGATCTTTACCTTTTCTGAGCTCGCTCTTTAAAGATCTGACGTTAGAGGATTTCATCAAAGGAGTCCGAGATCTCGAAAACAGAATTAAAGCCATTATGATCCCAAGTGGAGGAAAAAATCCGTCCCACGTTAAATCTAACGACGACGACGATCAGGCACGCTGCTGATAAACAGTTTATGGACGGTATACAACCTATCTAGCTGCAAAAGTCATACTCCCAGATCCTAGCTGCCATGTCCTTGCTCCATTTGCTGTGATCCAACAGTCCGAGCAGGGGGAGGCCCTCGAGCGCTTCCGTCGTCCTGGGAGTGAGGTCGGCCGGCAGAGGGAGTGCTCGATCCCCCTTCAGCCCTGTGGAGCTCTGAGGGTCTGTTCCAATCCACGCTCTGCTCCCTACCTAATGCACTGTCAAATCAAGAACATTTGGCTTTGTCCACTTAATAGTGCACTACCTGTCCTGTGCAGGATCATGCATATACACCCGAATACCATATGACTCTGGTTTAGTCATACTCTGTTATGCTCAAACGATGCTGTTTTAAAGGGGACATATTATGCAAAACTCACTTTAGTTATAATAGGTCAATGGGCTATTCAAAACATGTTCATGAAGTTCTTTGCACAAAATCACTCTCACATAAAATGATATCACCAGCTTTATTCTTGACAGTTTCAGTCCCTTTCAAAACGAGCTGTTTAAGGGCTCTGTCACTTTTATGCAAATAAGGGGTTGCTGGCCATGCCCCACACATGCCATGCTTACGCTGTGCGTTTACCACACGTGAAATGGCAAAAAACAGAGGCGCTATCCAGCCCTATATTTTCGACCCCGAGTCGGACCCAGAGCCAGATGAACTCAACACTTCCTGTGTGACGTCCCTTTGCCTGTAGCCATCAACTAATCTAATGGGTGGAGGCTCGACAGATGAGGGGTGGTTCTATTCAATTTTCCTATTCTGACGTCACAATAGGGGAGCTGTCCAAACGGCTCGTAGAAGCATATGATTTCTGTCACCAAAATCTTTCAATTGATTCACAGAAAACAGATGGGTGTTTTTTTTTCGTGCTTGGAGTGTTTGTAGGAGCAGTAGAGACCCAAATGGAAATACAAAAGGATGCAAAATGAGTTTTGCATAATATGTCCCCTTTAAGACCCGTGAAGTGCACTAAGTAGGAAGTGAGTGAGAAGCCATTTCAGTACAGTGTTCTCACAACACAAGAATTGGGACACACCTGTTTTTCGAGGTTTGCGCTAGGCCCCTTTCTTCTAGTGAGGAGCAATCTTAATGCTTCAGCAGACCAAGACATTTTGGACAACGCCATGCTTCCAACTTTGTGGACACAGTTTGGGGACGAACCTTTTCTGTTCCAGCATGACTGTGCCCCAGTGTACAAAGCAAGCTCCATAAAGACACGGCTGGATGAAATCGGTGAGGAAGAACTTGACTGGCTCAAATGAGTCCTGACCTCAACCCCATCCAACACATTTGGGATGAACTGGAACGGAGACTGCGAGCCAGGCCTCCTCATCCAACATCGGTGTCTGACCTCATGAATGCTCTACAGAATGAATGGGTACAAATTCCCACAGGAAAACTCCAAAATCCAAAAGCCTTTCAAGAAAAGTGGAAGCTGTTATAGCTGCAAAAGGGTGGACCAACTCCATATTAAATTATATGTATTTGAATGCAATGTCATTTAAGTACCTTTTAGTGTAACGTTCAGTTGTCCCTATACTTTTGGTCATATAGTGCACAATGCTACATTAGAGTGCTCCCCCAAACCTTTCAGATTAACCTTCTAACAGCTATATACCCAGCCAGTATAATCACTGCACAATTTGAGGATGGAAAATTGCAAAGAAGAAACTGGAGAGCAGGAAGCCAACTTCAGCTTCATCCATTATATTCAACCGACAACCTGGATCCTTTGTTTTGTTTGTTTTAGTTTTGATATTACTCACACTCTTTCCTGTTGTTGAAAATGTTTGCTCCTTCATGTGTGCTTTCTCTCAAGTTGAGTGGAAAACCCCATGTCCACTGAAATCTCTAAAAGTTTTAGAAGTAAAATTAAAGCAAGGGCAAGTGCTCATAGGTGCCACTGCAGTTCAAAAACAGTTTAGTGATAGAGGACACCTCACAATGCACCATTTCTACTATCACATAATCACAAAAGACTGATTTAACTAGTTTATTAACAGTAACTATCAGTGGTGGTTGCAAAATGACATGGGAAGGACCTTCTAATCTACAATGTGCAACAAGAATGAAGCAATGTGATGTGGCTGAATTTAAGAGTCCTCCAATCACATAAATAGAATTATTTTTCTATATTTCTGACATATGTCTTTATGTGTCTTATGCAGCCTATAAGTAACTATTTAAAAGAAAATATTTGAGGATAAAAAAATAAAGACAAATTCAAGGAAATCTGATAAGGTCTTAAAACTATGTTATATTAACTAAAATACTTATGTCATACTTCAGAAGTCACAAACAGATTGTTATATTACAGTTAACCTAAAATTCTGTATTTTATCTTGCAGGTGTAATACACGAGAAGGCAGCCAGCCCTAGAAAATTTCTCCATCGTTGCTGCAACAGGCTTTATTTGCGTGCTTTCCTTTTCCTAAATATTTTTTTCACCAGACTGCAACTTCATGATCAATTATTGGAGCATGTGCATTACAGCCACATGTCTCAGAGCTCTGAAGCACTT
Organism: Hydrocynus forskahlii; assembly: GCA_037974365.1. Taxonomy (NCBI): domain Eukaryota; kingdom Metazoa; phylum Chordata; class Actinopteri; order Characiformes; family Alestidae; genus Hydrocynus; species Hydrocynus forskahlii. Next base: position 12,574,508 of record JBBPCX010000154.1, on the reverse strand, counting down.
CAGGTCTCTGCTCTACAGGAATCCCATTATAGCCAACCTCTCTGGCGCGCTTATTTTGGGTTGCCAGGTGGTGCCCCGTTTTCACGCTCCCAGTATATTAAAAAGCAACATTTATATGCTTTTATATTTTTTAGAAAGGACAAAGCTGCGTGACACCTACACGTTACCCTTTTTATGATAAAAATTTACTAACACAAATTAGGTGTTCATTAGGTCAAACAGGGCAGTCCACTGAATATGCACTAACCTGTATATTTTTAGTGTCAGTCCCAGGCCCAGGTAAATGAGGAGGGTTGCATCTGAAAGGGCATCCGGTGTAAAACTTGGCCAAGTCGAATATGTGGACAACGGGCATCAGAAGCATTTTTAATGCAGCGGGGTCTGGAGCCAGGGACAGGGGTTCTTGCTTAGTAAAGTGGCCCCTTATAGTCACGCGTGGACCCACCACAGCGCTCAGTGTAAACAATGTGAAATTCCTCTCTACATTTAACCTATTCACTAAGTGAAGCAGTGGGCAGCCAGTGACGCAGCACCCAGGGAGCAGTATGTGGGGGCAGTACCTTGCTCATGGGTTCCTCAGTGGTACCACTAGCAGTCCTGGTATTTGAACCCACGATCTTCAACGGCCTGGTGGTTAGGGAATTGCTCCTTTTATCAGAAGGTCGTTGGTTTGAATCCCAGGACCACAAGGGACACCACGTAGGTACCTCTAAGCAAGGTAACGTCCATACACTCTGACCCCCGGGCGCTCTCCACTGCCTCACTTGGTGAATGGCTTAAATGCAAAGAACAATTTTGTGTGGTGGTGTACTGACGTGTGACAAATGGACAATCTTGAAACAGAAGAAGGGGCTGTTATCAAGGCTCTGATCATTTTTCTTTGGTTCGTAAAAACGGAGCAACTGGCAACCTTTGAATCCCGCCTCCTTTGGTAGGACGTCACATGGTGAGGATGCCCTCCTTCACTCGTCCCTGCAGGTCGCCCTGGTTCAGGCAGAGACGAACTTTTTCAAAAAAGGCGAAAACGAACGAGCCGAGTGTCGTTTTAGTGTAGTGCGGGGGCCGGCGGGGTGGTTTTGCGGCGGAGTGTGCGGGTTTGTGAAGATGTGGCGCGGCGGGAGGAGGGAGAGGAGCTGCGCGGGGTTTGAAAAGGCCGGGTGAATCGAGCCGCCGCTCTGACCAATCAGCAGTGAGTATTTTTCGCGCTGGTCGGGATGAGTTTCCCGCAGCACGGCTCTCGAATGAATAGAGGCTGGACTCACCGACATGCTTCAAACGGGCTGCTTTCGGCTGGAAATACATGTTCGTATCGTATCTCATGTCTAAAATATTGTCCTGTCAAAAATGCTGCTTTAGAGTTAAAGCGAAGCAGACAGTATGTTTTTGGAAAAACACACTGAAGCAGCTGCAGTCATGCTAGGCTAGCAAGCTAGCTCGTCTCTTGTATGGGGTTTGTCAGAGAAAGCCTTCAAAATTACCTAGCCAGACACTCCGTCGGACGCTCTGACTCATTTCTTTTTCCTTCTGGATTTAATTAGTACATTTTGTTCCTAACATTCAAATTATTTCTCGAATTAAACCTTAAATCAACGCTTTCATATTTTATTCAAGTGAAAGCTAGCTAGCTAACAGCATCTTAGCTGTTAGCCATGTAGCTTGAGGGCTAACTTTTTTGTTTTGTTTGTTTGTTGCTCTTGCTGCCATTGTAGTGCAGTCACAGTTACAATGTTAATATCAAGCAACTCGACGCATAGTAAGCTTCCTAAGTGTAAATATTAACACTTACAGCCGAAGTGATCTAAAGGGCTGCTTGGATTCAGCGCCCAAATGGACTGTCTCAATAACGCTGAGGTTCGTTTTAAAGTCGTTTGCCGCCAGAAGTTTATTTGTTTTGAAAGTGTCCTAATTGGGAAGCGCCATTATAGATCCATTATCGAAGCTGTTTTTTCCCTCACTGATGGCTGGCTGATCAATGGGTTTCTCTCAGTGTTAAGGAGGAGATTCGCGCAGATTGCCCTATTTGAATGAATGAGTTAACACAGCTTGATACCTTCACTCAGGTTGTGATATGGCGTGCTTTAGAGTTTTCCATTTCGAATTTTAATATATTGAACCACGAGTTAGTTAACATTGTGCTGGTACTAAGACTGTAAATGTTCTGGTGATTCTGATGGCAGTGGTTGGATAACATCAAAAGCTTTGTCATTTAAAGTGGTAATCTGCATGTTTTAATGTTTTGCTGTTAACACACACATTCTAAAAGAGATGTATGTAACTGGCCTGAGTTGGTGTAGTGAAAGAACACCGGGACCCTGAGCTCGTTCAGCAGCCGGCCGCCCACTCACTGCAAATTTAAGAGGGTAGCCATCTTTAAGTAGGGCAAAACCTATTTCGTTTAACTATTCGTGGGATTCTCAAACCAACCCATCGACAAGTGACAATATACAGCTGTTACAAAGTCCTCTCCGTGAAATTAACATAGCGTCTCCGTGAAATTAACATAGCGTCTGGATGCTCTGGGTTTTCTGCAATCTCTACAGGTGCAGCCGAGTGGATGTGCTGCATGGGGCTGTTGTCTGAAGATGTCTGTGTGCATATAGAGTTTGGTGATTTCATCGTGAATTTGCTTAAATGCAATCTAAATCGGCTTTGTTTTGCCATGCAGAACAGAAATATTCGTGTTGAAGCCTAATGTAGGCTGACTTGAGAAAATGTGATGTTGCTACATTAACATAAATGAGCTTGATTTGTTTAGAGATAATGCTCACATTTTTAGTGCTTCAACCAGACGTTTTGAATTGAATGAGCTAATTGTGAAACAAAAGAAATTCATTTTGTTCTTATTTCTGTTTGTTTTAATTTACAGCAGGCCTCTGATTGGCAGTGATGGACAGTAAGGGGAGGTCGCTGCCTGCAATGCCTGAGCCAAAGAACCCTGCAAGTATGAAGCAGCTCTCTGGCTCACCAGGTGGATGTAAGGGACGTGGTGATGGGAGCACAGATCCCACCCTTCTGTTGGATAAAGCAGCTACGCAGTTGGCAGCCACCCCCCAAGAAGGTGTTCTGCAGAAGATGGGTAACCACAACCACACACACAGTCATAACCACGCCCACGAGCGCTTGAAGGATCTGACCTCTCGCTTGTTAAACGGCGATCAAGATAAAATGCCAAAGCTCTGCACAGCTCCTCCTGCAACCCCATTCCTTAAAGGTGTGGAAGCTGGTCCTCAGCATGGCAGCCCCCAGAGAAAATCTGAATCCTCCCCAGAGCTCACACTCAAAATAACCAAACACTTGGCCAATGGGAAATCGTCACCACCAAGCCGGTATGACAAGAGCTATGGAGAAGAGGGAACAGAGGAAGCAAATGCACCTTTGAGCCTATCAGAGGGCATTCTGGATTCTCCAAATGTGAGAAAAGAAGGAAGGAAAAGGAAGAGGGGACCTGTGAAGAAGAGAATGCCACCAAACAGAAGGCACCAGATTGTACCTGCTGCTGTTGTCCCTGAAAGATCTTCTTTAACGCACACCAACATGGGGTCATTTGATAAAGCCACAGAGTCATATAACTTCACCCCTGAGACAGATGTTCTGCCCGTTGAGTCTCCTGACGTGATTGACATTGATGTACCTGCCTGTGTATCTCCGTTACCTGCTGTGGTATGGCTCTGCTTCCAGTTCACAGTCCTCCCCAGTTGCTCCAGTTATCGTAGAAGCTATTTTGTATTATGTTATTCATGCAAAGCACCACCCTTCCATTAAATCCCTAAAGTATTTTCTGCCTCAGGGCATCTCCACAAACTACACCAATATAAATTAAAGGATGGGAATATCATGTACTTTATTTCGTATGCTGCTAAGTTGACTATCTTAGACTTTTTTTTTCTCTTACGTGGAGTATGTTTAGTACTGGATTGCCCCTTTTACTTCACGTACACACATTTGTTACTACACATTTTATGCGTTCTCTGCTGATCAATCTTATCAAAATACACTTAAAATAAATTATAAATTTAAATTGCAATTACAAAGAACGATAAATTATACTTAATTATTAACTGCTTTATTTGTATACTGAAATGCTTTATTTGTATTCTCAAGATACATTATTAGAAAAACCATGCCCATCACTATTGTTTATGCACATAATTAATGTGAATGTGTAAGTTGTACTTTTATTACATGCGTTTTTGGCACTGCTTCTTGTCATATTGAATTTTGGCAGAATTCCGATGTTATCTGGTGTGGGGTGCGTGTATTCAGACTTGATCAGTTGATCGGAGGCTGAGTCTTGATTTTATTTATTTTTTTAATCGATTTTTGTGGTCGAGTCGTCTCTGTAATATGTGGGGAGAAATTGGTGCAGAGTCTCTTTGGAGGTCGTACTGAATTTTGGAAATGCTGAAACAACTGTTAATATCCTTAGTTGTGCACTTGTATATGACTGGTTGGTCAGGGGCCGAGTATTGATCATTTAAAACATGCTTGAGACACTTCCGTAAAATATTGAGCGCGAGAGTCAGATGTCACAGAACAGGGTCCACTAGACTAAGGAAACTACAGCTCAGGTTAGTTATATAAATGACGTGATTGTTTGTGGTTTAATTAAAAATAATCTGTCGTGAATGCGGCCACATGTTCAGCTGTTTTTTGTTTTTTTGTTTTTGAGAGGGTGGGTAGTTGCGTTGTCTTTAAAGAGTGAATGATGTCACTGCTAAACACTGAGCAGAACGAACAGTAGACTCATAAACAGACTTCAGGATACTAAAGCTAAAATTGGTTATAAAAAGATGTGTGTCACTGTTGTGGTTTAATCAAAAATAATCAGCCCGGGTATGCAGCTACGCATTCAGCGGTCCTTATCCATGAATGGCTTGGTAAGAGACAGCAAGTTGGTGCCCTCTTGTGGTTCAGCGGTATGGCAACAGCCACTGAATCAGAAGATTGCCTGTTTGAGTAGATTTTTTAAAACTTTTTTTTAACCTATTAAACCAATGCTCGGGTGTCTCTGAACACAAATGTATAGCAATCATACTTCACATTTTCTAACAAAGATTCATCCAGTCTCGGTGTAGCAGGTGGTTATCTGCACTTGAAATCAGTACTGGGAATCAGACAGTGTACCATAACTGAACAGGTCACTTTGCTGCATGTTTGAACAGAAAACATGACAATTTTGAAATGCTGCTGACAAAGGAGGGATGAATCATCAAAGGGTTTCTAGACGTAGGCTATAGAAACAAATTGATTATGATTGCCAGAAATACTTTTTTTCCTCATTCAACTTTAATATGAGTGCATGTTGATGGCTTTTCCCCCAAAATATAATGCATTTTTGCTTAAAATGAGAGCTTTTAATACCACCTAGTCAGCTTGATGAGTAGATGTAGTTGGAATGAAGTTTCTTTCAATGGAATGGTGGTTCTTTAAGCACAGAGAAAGATGTCTATTGTATTGTTTTCAGAATGAAAAGTGCTCAAACAGCTCTGTATGGTCAATGTCTATATTCTGAGAGAAAAATACATTGCTAGGTTAAGGGGATGTCAGGGATGCCAAAGGTATGCAAATCACAGATTTTTTCAGCAAGCCAAACTTGTGCAACAGCAGCTTTTGCAGGAAATGTCATGACTTAAAGCATTTTATCTGTAAAAGTTTACTAGAAACAAGTTACTGAGCTGTGAAAAAGCACAAAATATTTTACAGATCAGTGAAAATATAGCTACAGATGCTTATACACAGAAAACCATGTTTGTGTAATGAAGCCATCAAAATGTGACTAGTGCATGACTCATTATGGAACAAAGTACAGTAAATCTTTTTCCGTTATAGACGTATGTTGTACGGTAGGAGCAGCTAACATCGCTCTGAACATTGAACTTGTGAACAATGGTTTTCTTTTGTATGGCAGCCCATGGCAGTGGCAGAGGAGGGCACTTGTGTGCTGGGTGTGGATGAAGTTAAGGTGGACTGTACAGAGAAGCAATCTCATGTACAGTTTTTTGTGGGAGATGTTGTCTGGACTAAAGCATCTGGATACCCCTGGTGGCCGTGCATGATCACTACAGACCCAGAGTTTAACCTTCACTTTAAACAGAAAGGTAAAGGCTGGCAGACATGGTATAATTCAGTTGATGGTATATTCCATTGAGGGCTAGCTGTAATGACACATGTGTCCTCTTTTCTTTTTTTAGCATCAAACAGCAGGGCAGGGTTACTGTACCACATACAGTATTTTAGCAATGTTCCAGAGAGAGGATACATTGCTGGGAAGAATATGGTCATATTCTCGGGAAAAGAGCAGTACCAGTCACTCTTTCGTGGCACCAAACAAACCAGGGCCCATTGTGATGGCAAGAAGGTACTGCTACTTTTTACTCATGTCTTTTTCCATTCATAAATCAGTTCTTTCATTGTGAATGAAGTGTTAATACATGTTAACCTTGCAGGGATAAATTGTAGTACACTTCTGGTACATGAAGCTGTTTTTTTCACAGATATCTTCTTTTCAGCTGTCAGTCCCACGTAAGCTGCGGATACCATGGGAGATGGGCATCTCCCAGGCAACGGAAGCTGTAACTTTACCAGTACAGGAACGACTGGCAAAGTTCAGCTTCAAATATGAGGCAGGCCAGCCACGGTTCAGCTCTCATATGCTGCAACTTCTGCAGCAGTGTGAACAAGAACAACAGCAGGGTCATGAAAAATTTCCAGAGTCAGCCAGCCTCACTCCCCCAGACTCCACCCAGTCCAGCCCCACCACTGTACAGACTCCCAGTAGCCCTCTCCCTTTCCCCTGTCCCACCAACAATAGCACTTCAGCAGGGAAAATGTCCCGTGTCACTAAAGCACCTAAACTACCAACCAAGAGGGGACAATACAATCGGCACAACACCTCTGTGAAGAGGAGAAAGAAAGGAGTAGTCCCCGTTGTAGTTCTTCCTCAAATTGACTCTACTGTACAGGTTGGTAGTGGCACGAGTTTGCTGCGATTTGTCTGACTAGTGGAGTCTTGCCTGTTATATGTTGTGTATTTTTTCACATTTCAGGATATCCCAATTGCCGTGCATAAACGTGAACCTAAGAAACAGGCTAAATCTGGACAACTAGCTAAGGAGTCATTGCCGAAACAGGTGTGCTTTTTTTCGGATCACACAAGATTTAGCAGTATTATGGAGAACATACAGTATGTGTATTGTACTAACTTTGGAACATGAACGTGTGTGTTGGTCTCCCTGTATAGGATGTCCTGACATTTGCTGACATTGACCGTCAGTTAAAAGCACCCCAGAAGAAACAGAGAAAACTCAGGCAGAAATTTCCTGCAGCGCCAAACTCTCTAAAAAATAAGAAAATTAAGGCATCTGCTAGTATTGCTGAAAATCCAAACACAGAACCAATTAAGCCAGTGATTCTAGGTGAGTCATCTGGCTGTCCTTATATACTTCCTTGGTTTGCATCTGTACTTTGTGTTTGTTGAGCAGTTGCATGTTGCATATTGTTTCCAGCTTAAAAACATGCTTTTCATGCTTTTGAATTTTATTTTTGTGTCTCTTACAAGATGGAAAGGTGGACAAGATGTGGAAAAAAATTAAACAGGACAAGGCAGATGTCAGCTGTAGAGGTTAGCTAGTAATTATGAAACAATTATAACTATCTGTATTCTCGGATGCTGAGCTAAGTGTAAGAACTTCTTCATACAGGTAAGAAGAGAGCAAGAAAACGTACACTAGAGGAAATCGGAGAGGAAGAGGAGTCCCATCCCAAGAAGAAAGCCAAGCTGGGGCAGGGTTTAAAACGACGCAAGACTCTAAAGGTATGCTGTACATTGCAGGTGTCTTAAGTAACTAGTGATGCTGCACTATGGGTATCCATATCTCAGTTTCACATAGAAAATTGATGGGGTAAGTTTCATCAAAGTGTTTAATAGCTTCAGCAATTAGCGATGTTGCAATTTTTTTGTGTATATACATGTTTTTCTGTGTTCAGTTTCAAAAAGAAAATAAACAAATTCATGCACTTCTTGGAGTTAGTTTTGGGTCCTGCTATTTTTTTCTCTAATCCTTTCCAAAGGCACAAAATACTGAGCCAGTTGTCAAAAGGAGAAAGAAACTGAATTCTGCTGTAGATAAAAGAAAGGGATTCAAAACAGCAGTCTCAGGTAAGTGAAACAAGCAGTTCTGTGCTGACAGGATGATGTTTGTATTTTGGGTTTATTTTTAAAATATACTTTTTGTGTCTTTTGTGTCAGGTGAGCGCCTGCAAGTTAAGACCAAACGTGTCAGAAAGAGAAAGGACTCTGCTAAGCAATTACTGTCTGCCTCGTCTAAGAAGCGCCGCCCATCGGCCCGCCTAGAGCTAGAGGTATTTTTATTTTCCTTTATCATCCCAGGGTATACCAAGAATCATGCTTAGTGGAATCAGGTTTCCATGGAGGGAGAAAATCTTCACTATCCTGAACATTGTAAATTTAGATTAGTATAATGAAGGTGCTAATTGTCAATTTAGTCCATTTGCATTTATGTTTCAATGGCAAATACAGTGTTGCGTTCTTCAGTAATTCCAGTAGCGCAGCGAGAATAATCTACATTGTGCATCTTAATTCTACAACAGGGTTACTTTCTGCTGTAATGAGTTACAACGTACAAATTAATTTATTATGAAATTAAATGTCGTAGACTCTGTGTGAGGACAGACCCGATTCTCCCAGTGACAGTACTGATGAAGCCCATACAACCAAGAAGGCTGAGCGCACAGCTGGTGCTAAAAAAGAGAATGTGTGTCAGGTTAGTGAATGTGTGCTGATCTTGATTTTATGTTTTTGATGTTGGACAATACAGATGTTTTTAATGAACTGTGTATTTGTAGATTTGTGAAAAGACAAGTGAGGACTTGGTGACATGTGAGGGACAATGCTACGGTCTGTACCACCTGCAGTGTGTGGGTTTGGACCAGCCAAAAGATAAGGTGCTCTGTACGGCCTGCAGGACGGGTGAGCAAAAATGCAGGCTTGAGTCAGTCAAATGTTCCGCGTGGCATACGCGTGGTTTGTGTAGCCTAAGATATCATATATACAAAAGTAATCCTTTCTAAATCTCTCTTTCTCAGGGGTGCATGCATGTTTCACCTGTAAGCAGTCTGAAGGGGAGGTGAAGCGCTGCAGTGTCCTCCACTGTGGTAGATTCTACCATGAGGGATGTTTGCGTTTAAGTGCTTTGACTGTGTTTGATAACAGAGGGTTCCGCTGCCCGCTGCACACCTGTCTCAGCTGTCACTACAGCAGCCGCGGCACTGCAAAAGCCACCAAAGGTAACACAGTCTAGGACTTATGTAGTGAAAGCCCCCCCAGTCCTCTCCTTTTCTATTAAAAGGCTGCTTCTAACAGTAATCTAAATGTGTTTTCATAATCATTGCTTGTTATTTATTCACATGTGCAATTGCTAATAATTTGACTTGTTTTAAATGTGTGTTTTAGGAAAGATGATTCGTTGTTTGCGCTGCCCAGTGGCCTATCATGCTGGGGACCTGTGTGTAGCTGCGGGAAGTGAGATGCTGACAGCTACGGCTATTGTGTGTACTAATCACTTCAACCCTAAGAAGGGCTACAGCCATCATTCGCATGTCAATGTCAGCTGGTGTTTCATCTGCTCCAAGGGTGAGAAGATTGACCAGATTTGACCAAATTGCACATTGGTATTAATAGATCAATTGAAGTCTTACAGATGCATAAGAAGTCTTGGTTTGAAATAGCAGCCTGTTATATAACCCTGATAAAAATGATGGGATCACTTACAGGACATTTGTCCAACTTTTCAACTTTGTGGCAAACAAACAAATCACAGATACACAACAGTATTTGTGTAATAACATTCTGGCATCATGAATTATTGCCATGTGTTTTTTTTTTCCCCCAAATCAAGTAGTGGAAAAAACATGGAATCAGTCAAAGTGGAGAAAACAATTATGTGATCATCTTATTTGCCTTTATAAAACAAATACTGGCATAAGTCAATGCTAATTAGTCTGCAGTTAAGAGAGTGCTTGAAGATCTTAATGAGCTGTTGGACTTGGCTAATTGAAACACGACCCCAGCAAGAGAGTTGTCCTCCAATAAAATTCATTATCCGAGTGTCCTACTAGTTAATTGCTCCTAGTCAGCTGTACCTACAATTTGATACAAAAATAAACATGGTTGTAAATAGAAAAAATACAGATTATGGAAGACATCAAAGCATCAGGATAGAAAATAGAAATGATGGGTGGAAACAAAAGTCATTGTTTGTGATGGTATACTAAAAAAATCAGCTGAATGAAATGGGATTTACATACAGAAAATCCAAATGAAAACCAGCACTAACACCTAAATGGAAGAAACACAATAGTCTAAAGAGAAGCAATCGTGAAGTGTGAATGATTCGATGAAGGTGATATTCTGTGAAAATCAAAATTCTAATAAAAATGGAGAAAATTGTTTTTCATCAGTGCAATCATAAAAGCCCATGGGTGAGCAAATGCTAATTGTGAATTTGTTGTTTCCATAATGTATTTTCCTCTACTCAACCTGAGAAAAAATGTTATTCATGAAAATGATTTAATTTTGTTTGAGGTATGAAGTTCAGCTATTTAAAAATCTCACATTGGTGATTGTATTTGCTGTGAAGAAAAAATTAAGTGTAGTGATTGTCATTTTTGCCAGTGGTGGTAATCCTTTTGTAGTCCTGTTAGGGATGAGTGATGTCACTGTGATTGTTTTTCTATCAATACATTTTTATATAATGTTTCAATAAATCTAATATTAAACAGAACTAATCATGTTCTCTTTGTAACAAATGCAGTTGGGCAGTGCTCAAGTACTGATATACATTACATGCTTATTTTAATGTATTGTGACACAGTCATGACAATTTTATTGCCCACACCTACGGTGCATAATGTCCTTTAAACGGTATGTTCTCGCATTCTAGGTGGCAGTCTGCTGTGCTGTGAGTCGTGTCCGGCTGCGTTTCACCCTGACTGTCTGAACATCGCCATGCCTGATGGCAGCTGGTTCTGTAATGACTGCCGTTCAGGCAAGAAGCCCAAGTATAGGGACATCATCTGGGTCAAATTGGGAAACTACAGGCAAGTTTTATCCTGTGCTGAACCTTTAGATGAAACTGTAGTATTTTAGTGGCTTCAAAAGCCATAATGTATCCTTTAGCATATCCTTTGGGTTCCTGTTCCAGTTATTAAGTAGAACCATTCTAAAACCCTAGGTGGTGGCCAGCAGAGATCCGTCACCCCAGAAACATCCCTACAAATATTCAGCATCTGCGGCACGAGATTGGAGAGTTCCCGGTTTACTTCTTTGGGTCCAAGGACTACTTCTGGACCCATCAGGGCCGTGTGTTCCCTTATATAGAGGGAGACAGGGGGAGCAGGCACCAGAGGACTGGCATTGGGAAAGTGTTCAAGAATGGTAAGGGGCCATGCATTAATAGTGTCAACATAGTTTAATTTTTATTGGTAAAACAAGAAGCAGCTTCATTCCCATAAGTCTGTTTCTCACTGTTCTCTTCCTATTTTGTCTTTAGCCTTGCTGGAGGCTGAGGCTCGATTTAAACAAATAAAGATGGAGAGAGAAGCTAAAGAGGCCCAAGAGAACAACAAGAAACCACCTCCTTACAAATACATCAGGGTATGTGTTACTGTGTTGGTTTCTGTAGTGAACTACAGTAAGAGGGGGAAAAAAACTCAAGACCAACCTTGATTAATATGCCGGTTTTTACCCTGACTGAGAGAAATGTTGTCCAGATGTATTCCTGTTTAGTAGAAAATAATCAAGCGTAATGAGATTGATCCGATTTCTGCAGATCAACAAACCATGTGGGCGTGTCCAGATCTACACAGCTGATATCTCGGAGATCCCCAAGTGTAACTGTAAGCCGACTGATGAGCGTCCCTGCAGCTTTGAGTCGGAGTGCCTAAATCGTATGCTGCTGTACGAGTGCCATCCTCAGGTCTGTCCAGCTGGTGAGCGTTGCATGAACCAGGACTTCACCAAGCGCCTCTATCCAGAGACCAAAATCGTCCGCACAGCCGGCAAGGGCTGGGGCCTCTTCACTCTGCGAGACATCAAGAAGGTTAGAACATTTGGCTGGTGTGTGTGTTTATATATGGGTGTGATTGCATTTGAGTTTGATTGATTCTTTGGTTTGTTTCTCAGGGAGAGTTTGTGAATGAGTATGTGGGAGAGCTGATTGATGAGGAAGAGTGCAGAGCCAGGATCAAATATGCCCAGGAGAATGACATCACTCACTTCTACATGCTCACCATTGACAAGGTACAGCTAAACAGTTAATCCTACATGTGTGCATGCTTTTGTAGATTGTTTGTGTTAGTCTCCATGTAGTTGTACACAGAACATTTACAGAGGTGTCTGTCTTCCAGCCTCTAACTTGCTCTTCCTGCACTGGTTACAGTGTGTTCAGTGACTGGACAGTTTGCAGTAGAGCCAGAAGAACAGTATTTTATTGGGAGTGCCACTGGGCAGCTTGCTGTGGCACTACAGTTCTAAATACTACAACCACGTTCAGTAAAGACAATTAAGGGGAAAATAAGGGTTAATAATGGTTTTGCTTTTTTGTTGTACAAATGAGCCAGGTTTTGTGCTCACATCTGTTTTCCTGTTACTTCTAACATTCCTCTGTAAAATGTTAATAAAACCATTCCAAAAAGAACAGACTGATTATCCCGTTTTAGTTTTTCACCTACATTTAAAACATGACTTTTATTTGATTATATTTAATTATTTGTGGTATGTCTGTGTAGGATCGGATCATAGATGCAGGACCTAAAGGGAATTACTCTCGCTTCATGAACCACAGCTGCCAGCCTAATTGTGAGACCCAAAAGTGGACTGTGAATGGTGATACTCGCGTGGGGCTGTTTGCTGTTTGTGACATTCCAACAGGTAAACTTGGAGCTTCTGCTTGGTGGAAGGTCTATTATACTTTGCCCATGTTGATTTTGAATTGTATTTGTATTAAACATTCTGTTAAGAAGTTGTTGAGGGGGACTCTGAAGGCATTCTTATGTTTTGTTCGCATGCAGGCACAGAGTTGACCTTCAACTACAATTTGGATTGTTTGGGAAATGAGAAGACTGTTTGTCGCTGTGGTGCACCCAACTGCAGTGGCTTCTTAGGGGACAGACCCAAGGTGAGTCTGTCTTTCTCAACCATTCACTGTGTGCATGAAGTCACTTTACATAGTCTGCATAAAATAAATGCACGGCAGATGGATCATTGTGGCACAGCCTTACTAAGGACCCAATATCTCTCTACTGCAGATTGCTCCAGCTTCTGAGTCCAAAGCAAAGCCACAGAAGAAGAAACCTAGGAAGAGGCGTTCTCGGAACGAAGGGAAGAAGCAGTCGGAGGATGAGTGTTTCCGTTGTGGGGATGGAGGAGAGCTGGTCCTGTGTGATAAGAAGGGCTGCACCAAAGCTTACCACCTGTCTTGCTTGGACCGCACCAAGAGGCCGTTCGGTGAGACTCATTCTTACTGTCCAAGTTTCACTGCTACTAATGTTAGATTGGTTTTGTTTTAATGTTAGAGTTCTGGGAGTAGCAGAAATATGGAAGCAACTTTTGGTTGTGTACAACTTAACTGAGTTTGTTAACTGATGAGCAGGTCGCTGGGATTGCCCCTGGCACCACTGTGACGTGTGTGGGAAGCCCTCTGATGCCTTCTGCCAGCAGTGCCCCAACTCCTTCTGTAAAGCCCACGAGGAGGGTGCACTGCGCCCTCACCCCATCACAAGCCAGCTATGCTGCCAAGAGCATGATGACTCAGAACTGCAGACCTTAGCTGAGCCTGCTAAGGAGCCTTCCAGCACCTGTCAACCTCCTCTGCCTCAGAAACCAGCCAAACGTTGCCGTAAACCTGGAACCAAGAACACCTCCAAAAGGGCTGCCAATAAAGGCCAAAAGGAAAAATCTAAAAAGGCAGCAGAAGTGTAGATAGTGAGACCTCCCTTCCTCTCCCTTTCCTTCCCTCTGTGGCCTGCCCTCCCTCTACTCATGATTCAGTGGTATTGACGTCGTCTTGACTGTTCTCCAAAACTGAAAGCACTGTGTGTGTGTCTGATCAGGGAAGTATGTGAACACTGTAGAGCTCCATGGAGCCGCCACATCAGGTCCCCCCTCATGCACTCAACCCCTCTCCGAATCGAGTGTGCGCACACTGAAAACACACTCATGCACACTTGTCAATGTGCGTTCAACACAGAGCCAACAGACCAAACAGCCTCATTACTACACAGCATTACCGACGCCAAACTTGAATCCTTTTATGCCTGTTTTATTCTTTGAGATAGATGCCTTTTTTTTAACAGTAGATATGTATATGGAAATGTATATGAAAGACCAAAATTATAATAATACTGGAATTATTGATAGCAACAGATTGCCGATGTGTTGTTGTTGTTGTTTTTTTTTTTTTTAATAACCAGTGGTATTGTTAAATTTAAGACACTATGGATAGCCCTTGAATTTTTTTTTATAGTCAATTATAGAATGCATTTAACTATAGAGCAGCATATTTTAGCACATTTTGTTAGCTCATTTTTTGAGTTTACGCACCATGCTAGAATGTTAAATAATTCTCTGTGAAATTTACCTATACAGAGTTTTAAAAAAGGCACAGTACATTCAGACAGGGCGCTTCTGTGTTATTTGGGTGAAATAAAGCTTTTTAAGCAGTTCAGTTTTTGTTTATCTCCCTATTATTACCTGTAAACGGTGAATGTCTTTACACTCCAGCACTCTCCTCTTGCCTGTTTATGTGTAGGGCTGCTGGCTATTTAGTTGTAATGTCTTTATTTTAAGTTAGGGGAAGGGGCGGGGGCGGGTCCAACCGAATAATTATGAAATGTGAAGGGGGCACGTCCCCTTCAAATTGAATGGCGGTGACATCCATGTCAGAAGGGTACAGGCTACGAGTCTGTTGCTGGCCCCCTCTTCGTGCTTGCCCAAAGGTCACAGTTGTTCAGGACCCAGTTCTGGTTTGAATGTTCTCCCATTAAGTTAGTTCTCTCCTGGCAAGAAGAGCGGTGGAAATTGTGGACCCTCATGTTTTTTTCAGAAGGTATATGTTCAATTTAGTTGCCTACGTCAACGTTTTAGAACTCTGGCTGTTAAACAGTTAAAGCAGGTATGTCCAAAGTCCAATTGCGGCCCGTGTTCAAATTCCCACCAGTCTGTCTCAAAATCAATAATATGCGGCAAAACAAGCGGTGTTGATCACAGTATAATATACACGCGTACAAAAAAAGCTATTTTATATTTCACCAGAAGATGGCAGAACACCTGCAGCTGGCGCTTACTGAGCTGTAGTGCGACGCCGATTGTCGCAGTTTCCACCAACGGCTCTTTTGTCAACTTACCGCCAGCTGGATAAAGGCAGGTAGTGATGGGCACGTAAGGTCTTTTAGATGTACTGAATCATTAAAATCAGTTCACTAAAAAGATTCGTTCACCGAATCATTCAGTGCCTGGCGGGAGGAACCTGCGACTCCGACTTCCTGAACTGAGACACGGCTGAACGTTTCAGGTTTCAGTTCAATATGGGAAGTTCGGCTCTTGTGGCACGGCTCCCAAAGAAGAGCCAGTTCTTTTGGCTCCTAAACGGCTCTTAGTTTATCATCATCTGTAGCCTCATATTTTAGCCAAACTTGGCAAATATGAATGCTATGTGCGTTGTTGAATCCTTTTGCATTTAGTGTTTTTTGAGAAGCCTTATAATTGCCTGATTTTGTGTATTTGTTTGGTTATAAAAGCAGGCATTATTTTGTTTAATATCTTAATCAAACTTTTAATTTTAATTTAACACTGCAAACAAATCCACAGAACAGAAACAGAACCATACTCCGTAACCAAACAGTATGTCCTCAGTGCAGGCTGACATTCAGAAAAATCAAATGCC
This sequence comes from Hydrocynus forskahlii, assembly GCA_037974365.1. NCBI lineage: Eukaryota > Metazoa > Chordata > Actinopteri > Characiformes > Alestidae > Hydrocynus > Hydrocynus forskahlii. The sequence goes on along the minus strand of JBBPCX010000154.1, from coordinate 12,558,546 downwards.
TCAGCTTGCATGGGCTGATGCGGTTCCTCCTCTCAGTTATCTGCCCTGTTTTTCAGAAGAGACTCTCTCTGAAGGAACAGATGTTGCCACAATGCGCAGTCTCACCTTCACCAGGTGTGGGAAGACTGAAGCCTCGGCATGCCACCAGCTCAGTGGGTCTTCTCCACTTTGGATGAGGGGCTCCTCAAGATAACACTGCATCTCTATTATAACATCAGCTGTAGTATTTCTCTTTGCAGCATCTCCTGTAGCTCTTTCATCAAAGAGTCTCCACACAGCGGAAGTTTGTGGCGCCTCCTCCACTTGGCCCTCTAATGGTGGAGCTGGCTGGCAGCTGGGGGTGCATTTTGGTATTGTGGCAGTTATTCTCTGAAGTGCCTCGTCAACAGCTCTGTTGTCACTGACTGCAAGCTTTTTAAACCTAAGATCCAGTATTGTGGTTTGAGAGGACGATGTTGAACTCCATACGCAGAAACGTTCGGTCCATGGCTGAACAAAGAGCTGCAACCAATTCCTTCACTTTCTGCACCCAGCAAAAGGAAAAAAGGGGGAGCCGGCTCGTACTCGATGGGAGTTGGCTCTTCTGATTCACTACAAAGCAGAGCCGATGCTTTTGCGCATGGCACATCACTACAGTTCAGTTCCCGGTGTTGTAGCCGATTCAGCCCCCTTAGCGTGAGAGGCCCCCCTCCGCTGTTCACGGTGCTGAACTGCTATACGCCGCGTCTTTACATCTATCATGCGCGTGCACGCTTATTTCAAGGAGGTCGTGGCTAAGTAACAGCGACATGGGCAGTTAATATGGTTGTGCATGTCCCAGCATCTAATGATTTTAAGAGTACATT
>JBBPCX010000154.1:12545733-12557601 GCA_037974365.1 Hydrocynus forskahlii | reverse complement strand
GGAGACGAGAGTGTTGTGGCTGTGTTGCTTTGACAAACACGTTTGTAAAAATAAACTCGTTTATAAATCATGATGTTCTAAGTGTCCTGTCCTATGGTATGCTGTCTGGTCAACTCGGCAAACTGGGCTCAGTGAGTGATCCGTTAACTGAACGTATACTCCACAGAACATTCAGTGAAGGATTCACACTGAACATGCACCGTTCCCTCGCAAATTGTCGCAATGAGAGGCACGCATTTTCTCAAACTGCGGATTTTATACATTACTTGTTACATGCTGTACCCTACTGTAACACATCCCTGTCTCCCTCCGTCGCTCCTGCCTGGTGCCTGCTACAGCTGGTGAGTCTCACTCTCTTCTCAATACTGCCAGCCTAACGTTTTAAGTTTGTTTCTCTGGAAACTAAAGCTGTTAAGACAACGGAGAACAACGGTCGCCATGAAAGTGTAGCCGTCGGAGGAAAATGATTCAGGACAGTGTAGTTCACTGAGTAATTCGTTCATTCAGCCGCCCGGCGCTGCTGCGTGCTGCGGCAGGAGCGCTACTGACAGCTCAACTGAACTGAGAAACGAACGAATCACATGAAATGATTCGGTTCAGTACGTTCCCTTAAAAGATTCGTTCTTTTGAACGAATCGTTCGCGAACGACACAACACTAAAGGCAGGTTCCAAGAGATTGAACATTTGCCAGTCGAGATTTCAGTATCACCCTTTAGCCCAGGCAAGTTATTTGTTTAGTCTTCCGGGGTAGGCTAAATAAATTCTAAAATCTATGTGAATTGATTTTTTGTGATGATTAAAACCACAGTTTTGAATATTAACTTTATTTAAATCCATGTATAATTTGTTCTTTCTTATTCAATTGACAACCAAACCGGACAAATTAAATATTAATTTTTCCATTTCGTATTTTTGATCCGAGTCTAAAACTGAAATAACGAAAAAAACGAACACATTTTCGTTTTTTGATTATCAATTGAAAAACGAAAGAATGAGTGATACACATATTCATATGGCCGCCAATGTTTTGTACTTCTGAATTAGATAACTGTTAGTGTTATTTTCCCTTCACGTTTTGAATTTATACGTTTACAGTGGGCATTTAATAGTGAATATGTAATATTTAAAATGAACCTAGATATGTCTTATCTTCCTGAAAGTTTTATTTTTTCCAGACAGACTTTTTCTTCATTTTTATGTGGTCTTCAAATATGAAAGGCAGAGTGATTTAGGTAAAAACAGGTTTGGATTTATTTGTTCTATGTGAAGAAATGAAAAGTATGCCATTTGCAATAAAAAAATTTCCTTTGCATTTAATATTAATGGTTCAAAGAAGGTCAGGCTGAAAGGTTGCCCCCATGAATTTTCAACTCATCAAATCTGGCCCTCTTTCCCTCTGAGTTAAAGGGTCAAAGCCGGGTCGGCTCGTACACCATGCACATGCCCTGAAAATGTGAGGATGAAGAGAAAAACGGAGAAAAGAGGTTGAATCTGAACGCTACAATGATCCAAATCATACAGCAAATCAACTTTTTGCTGTAATTAAAAAAAAGACAGATCCAGGATTACCCTAAACCATATACTGACTAAGAATCTCACTGAAAATCTGATTAAATCTTAAACATGCTGTATAAGCAAGACAATCTGTGAACATTTTCTAACATAGCTATTTGGTATGTTACAAAAACTGCATTAAAATGAGCATATTTAAGTTTGTTCAATGCATTGGTGATTTTTTTAAATTTCCAGATCTGCATGGAATAAGCATCCAGCACGACTATGATGAGCGAGTAGCTAAATTAGGACCAGATAAACACTTTCAGCAAGAAAAAAAATCTGTACACAAAGAAGTATACAAAGAAAAAAAAAAATTTTCTATGAACAACTGAGCTGCCTGGTGACTTTCGATTCATGACTTTCACACTGACCACATGAATGTGTGGTCCCAGCAGATATGAGAAAACACTGTGATTACTTCGTGAACCAGCAGGAGCTTCTCAACAAAGTCAAGTAAGAGTCCTGGAAACATGGTTGGGACTATGAAATGAATCCAGTGAGCATTTGTTTATTTCTTAAGTTTGGTTGGTGGTCCCTGAGACTGGTTCTGGATCTCTCATCAACTTAACAAGAAAGTGAATAGCCAATTAGAGAACTGCAAAGCAAATCAAAACACAGATACTTCCTCAAATCATGTGCATGTATGCTTTCTGTATCCAAACATTAAAATATGAGCTGTAATTATACCAAGACAGAGCCACAGTAAACACAGTCCCAAAGATTTTATTCAGTTAAAGCACAACAAATCTATTCGTTTCAGTATATACAACAATCTATTGCACTTCACTGTACATAAAAACACTATTAAATCATGACACAGGCTTAGCATGGTTACAGATCATACATTAAAGATATTAAAACATATGAATGCCAATAAAATCATATTAGTATAATCAGTATTAAAAAAATTCACATTCACAAAATACAATCCCAGGTTTGATCTTGTCAGAACAACTGTTGTAACATTTTCTAGCCAAACTTAGCTTAGACGCCTTTACATTTGGTCATTTTTAAACAAACTAACGGGTACATGACTGGACAACAACATGCTCTGACATGGTAGAAAAAAGTATGTGCAGCAGAGCAACTGGCACATGTCCTTTGACTTTTAAAATTATATTAAAAAATAAAAATTGATTTGAAATTTTAAAATTGCAAGAGAGAAAAACACATCACCCAAAGATGCTACAGTTTTGGAGCTACATTGTAAGTTTCAGCTCCAGAACACACTCGGATAGCTTCACGTCTCACTAGCAGTTGGTGTTAGTGAAGCCTTAAATGTATAAGTGCACAAAATCCATGTTGAGAGGTCCAGCTGGCTTTCAGCAGTAGGTTATGGGCAATTGCAATTTCAGATCAAAATATACAAAAATAAAGGATCTGCTTTCCTTTAACCAGCCCTGAAGCAAAACAGCCACATGCACCACAGTAAACATCAATGTTCACACTAATTTCACACAGGATGGTTCAGTGACTGTGTGTAAGCATGAGTGCACAGTACAGTAGTGTTAATGATTCCAGTGTTTCAGATCAGCTTATGGTCACATTGTTTTAGAGCTCATATTTAAGTGCATGCGTGCATGTGTGTGTGTGTGTGTGTGTGTGTGTGTGTGCGCGTGCGTGAGAGAGAGAAAGAATAAGATTGTGACAAAGTGTTAATGTTCGTCTTTGTCTCTTAGCCCTTTCTTCTCTTTTTCATCTTGTAGTGCAGTGCCCAGTTTCTTAATCAGAACTGACAGGACTTTATCTAGTGGGTCCATCACACCTCTCTGAAGCCACTTTGGAATTGTAGTTCTTGCATGGTGGAAGCCCAGCTTCTGTAGGATGTAGTCCACTCCTACAGGGTCAATTTTGCGGCCTGTCCATGAAATTAACCTGGAATGAGCAAAAAAAACACACATTATTATATGATTCACAACCATAATATTTATGACAGCAGTAAATGACCATTTACATAACAACGAACAACACAATCACAATAAAAACGAAAAATTCAGAAAAAACTTTGCTAACACATTTTAAGATAAGATCTAATGATAAATAATGAGACAAAACAACGTTAAGATGAATTAACAAAATTAATTTGCTTTTTAAAACAAAATCTTTTGTACAGCCCTCCTCAGTTTTAGCTTGACTAGCTCCACTATTAGCATTATTACTCATTTTAGTGTCTCCATTAGATCACAAAATGATTAAAATGCAGCTCTCTGCAGTAAGGAACTGGTAAGCATTAGCTGTGCGTTACCGCAGCGTGGGCTCCAGGTGCCAGGTATTGCAGAGAAACTCTCTCCAGTCCACGGTGGTATAGTTCGCTCCATCTTCTTTGGGTTTCTCCTTCTCAGTCGAGCCATCTTCCTGCACCGCCGTGGGGCTCTTCTGCCCCGGCCGTGACAAAAACATCCGAGGGGCAAACAGGGCTGTGGTGCATTCACAAGCAAAAACACTTAAACAGAACTCCAGTGTGACAAATACAGCAGCTATAGAAAGATATTCTGATTCTATACTGCTTATTTAAAAAAATAATAAAAAACAAGAATTTCTATTATTTATCAAATCCATGGAAACCAAATATTTGGATTAATTTATATATGTTTTCTGATGTAATCTCATTTTATCAATGCATTTACCTGCAACATACATGGTCAAGTGAGGTGTCTATTTGCATTCTGCAACATTATATAAAACATTTCCTTACAGAAAAAACATTACAGCCACACTCCATACAACAATCATCACTTTTTCAGCCCTAGCTTTCTTGCACTCTGAACTCTTCATAATTGCACTCCAAAACAATTATGATGGCAAAAGTTAATGCAACATGTGACTAGCGGTTTTTGTCTTTCTTGTTGATCTCAGTGTGTCTTTTGCACTCAGGCGCCACACACGTGGGCAGACATGAGATGAATTTGGGGTATTTGTTTTCTTTTATAATGTCTGGCTTGCGGATATGGCCAGATATGTGCTTTAATTCATGGAATATAGTCATTTCTATTACTGTTATACAGAAAAAAAGAAAAATATAAAAGTGTAGCATAATTCCCCCTTTAATATGTTCCTATGGGTTAACGGTTTATTTCTGAGGGGCTACCTGGATTTCAGACAACTGTGCTTCAGTTAAACTTTCAACTTCTAGTTGTGTGAGAAGGTCCTAATCAGTAAGGACCTGACTGTAGAATGTTATGAGGTTTGGTACAGGTGTGAATGCTTTTTAATGTTTCACCTTTTTCTTTCTCTTTCAGGTAGGCAGACACCAGGTCATGCAGGAACATGATGAGTTCGGCATCCATGGTAACACAGATGTGATCGGTAAACTCAGTCACGACACTGCACTCCACTTTGGGTTTGCTGCTGGCATCTGGACAGTTTCGAACAAAAGTGGTGAGAATGATACTTTGAGTGACATTCTGTACAAAAACTACAAGTACACAAATCCCACAAAATTGACTACAATAATGTAATCCACTGAAATGATGGTATAAGACACTAAGAGGGTTAAATAAGGCTTTTGCTATTCCAGTTTGTGTCACGGCGGTAGTACCACTAAGAGAGGGTTCATCAGGGTCCTGCACGTGGATAGATTTGAAGTCGAGCTGCATCCTTGGCAAAGCAAAGATGGTCTCAGTCTCGTGGTTGTAGCTGGATGAGCCCCGGAAACCACTCAGCAGGCTGGAGCTTTTAGCAGCAGCTCCACTCTCAGAATTATTTGCATCCACATTCCTCAGAAGATTCAGTTCTGTGTGAGAGGGGGGGGGGAGGTAGAGAGAGGGAGAGAGGGAGAGAGAGAGAGAGAGCAAGAGAGGGAGAGAGAGAGAGAAACGGAGAGAGAGGGAGAGAAAGGGGGGGGAAGAAAGTGCATGCAAGAAAAAGCAAGAGAAAGATATGAAATAGTAAGAAAGCAAAAGGCACAAGGCACTACAAAGATGCAGATGTAATGTGTGTAACTTAAGAGCCATTTGTGAAAAGAAAACTGTATTTGTCAATAAGCCGCCTTGAAATCATCTCCGCTTGTTTTATGTTGCACTGTAATAAGTTATTATTCCTGTGGGTGTAAACGCCAACACTTAATACACATTTTGGCTATTGGCTTGTTTGGTTTCACGATCATTAAATGTTCTGTCTATGTAACAAGCAAATGAACTAACACTTCGTGTGTGTTCATCATAAGAACATAATAGGGCCACGGTCACCAACACTGGTCCTGGAGATCTACCTTCTTGTGGAGTGCAGTTCTCACCTGCTCCAGCTCATTTATCATTTAAATATCTAGATCAGACAAATTGGAGTTAGGTATTGATGCAGTTTGGTACTGAACTCTGCAGGAGTGAAAATCTTCAGCAAGAGGTTTGGTAACCACTGTCGTATAGTGCTTTGTGAAGTAAACAAGTTGACAATTGAGTAAGTTAAGATTATACACAATCAACATTATCAGCATTGCAGCCAAAGTGTGTGCTTATGTGAATTTTTACCTTCGTTCCTCATTGCTGTGACATAGCTGAACCACTCTTTGACTGTGGCAACGCCGTGAGGTGGGTTCTCATGTCGGCGGCGGGAAACCTTAGTGATGGTTGCCATGGGACTCTCCAGCGCTCCACAAGGCTTGGTTACCATGGTGTTATGACCTAGATGAAAGTCCAGAGTCTGTACAATATAAGTGGAGTCATCGTTCGAGCCTAGAGGGACAGGGAGAAGGAAGACCCTGTAAGTTTTGGGAAGCATTCTATACTCATTGTTTTGATGGTGTTAAATCAGGGTTTAAGTGTGGACTGGTGTATGGTAGATTTTAGTACCATCCTCCCAGATCTTCTGAGCTTCAGTCCAGAAGGCGATATTGGGCTCCTCCAAATGGAACAGAACCCACAACTTAGAGCGGAAATTGGGGCCATGAAAACAAGCCAGGGTCATATGGTTGCCATGAAGACTCATGGAGCCTCCCAGCTGCACAGCATCCTCAGGAAGGGGCATCTGGAAAAGAGAGATGTGACAGCCAGCCACCATCTTCAGCACAGCTGGCCAGTGCCGGTGATGAGCGGCATCCATATCTGAGAGAGACGGAGCAAGAAACAATTATTCTCATTCTTTAGGCCCGTGTTCTAAAGTAACTGTAGTTTAACCTGTCAGGATAAAGTAAGGTTATTGACAAAACCAATGTAGCCTAATTTAATGTAGGACGCAGACACTCACAGAGTTCAGTGGCACCTTTCTCCACATTAGCCACTGGAGTTTTAGGGGGTGGGAAAGAGCCTGGTCCCCAGGTGGACAGTGCACGCTTGCTGGTGTCAAACTGTTGAGTGAAGAACTCCTGCAGCTTCATGCCAATCTTGATGAGATCAGGTGTGGTGGAGCGAGAGATAATCACCTGGAAAATATCCCACTGCAGGTCCCCATGCACAAAGATCTCACTGTGGGACAAGCATTATGAAACATCAGTTACAGAAACAAGGCCACTAAAACTAAAACTATAGTAGATAACAAAATTTCAGATTAGGCCAATTTAACATTATCTTTTGATCAATTAATTAGTTTTTCTATTAAATTATAGCACAATAACTAGTACTGGGTCTTGTAAGTCCTACCTAAAAAACAAATTAGTCTTTTAGATGATACTATTCCTTTCTCTGATAGGCCAGTTGTTAAACTTAATAACTCTTTACCTTTTCTCCGATAGGCTGGCCTCAGTGCAAAGGTTGACCTTCCACTCATCCTGGAGCTGCAGGTCAGCATTGCTGAAAACCCCCATCAAGATGCTAGAGCCCATGTAGTCCAACCGGGCCTCTGTTGAGCCCATTGTGATTTGAATCTTATGGCTGGGCTGCTGGTTGGGGTGCTCTGAGATATGGGCTATAACAAAGTAAAAATTAGAAATGAAGTAGGCCAGCATAGCATATGTTCAAGTAATGTAACCTTAGTCAAAAACCACAACACACAGCATTTTCAAGTAAGATCAAGATGAGCATAAATTCTTCATATTTCCAATGTACTTGAATGCAAAAAGAGTGTACTTACAGACCATCTCGAGAGTGTTGACATCAATGTTTCCACCCACCACTCCTCCCTTGGAGTCCAGTTTAGAACGTCCCAGCCCCACTGCCATGCTAATCTCTCGATCTCGGTTACTGCCCACAGACAGACGGCCCTGACTCTTCAAGCCACTTGTCGTCCAGCTACAAATACAGAGTACCATTAGGTTTTATGGCACATATTACCTGTTTTGTTAAGATGGATATTGCTGGTTCTTTTGTTCCGTTTCACTATACAGAAGGCCAAGTAGTAAGCTATGTTTGATAAATAACAATATCTAGATTGTGTGGTTTTGTAAATGTAATAAGTAGTTTGTGGTAACAAGTTGGTCTCATACGTATTGTTGCCCATGACGTTGCTCATGTTCATCTGGACGTTTAGCTGTTTGAGGTTGATGGCAAACACCACCAGCGTCTCCCACGGTGACCCCTGCTGTGCTGCTGCCTTATTGTTTTTGAAGGACGGGGTGGATGTTTTAGACACAGAATCTGCAGGGAGACAACACATTCTCAACCAAACAATACCTCTGTGTGAGTGTATTCATGTAAAAAAAAAAAACAAAAAAAAAAACAAACAAAAAAAAAACTATATACAATTACTAACTACAGCATATACATTGCTTTGCACCATTTGTCAGGTATCCTCTATCCCCATACATTTTTGGAAAGGGATCGTTATAGGATCACCAATAACTGGAAATAATTTTATATTGATGTACTTGGCAAATGCATAAACGTGAATTTTAAAATGCAATTTTTTAGAAATTGTGTTATAGATGAGGGCAAATTAGTCTTGCCCATGGAATTTTATTGGTGTAGTGTAGTGCTCGGACGATGAATCAAGTCACAGTCTCCAGTTTGGAGGTAGCAGCATTACCCACTTCGGTACATCAACCACCATGTGGTCTGTGGACTCTCTTATTACAGCAATGACACCAACATGGTATATCAGCACAGCAGTCTGCTTGTGTGTTTACCACGGCGGGGTGCAGAGGAGTCCGAAACACTGCGGGAGCGGCCAGTAGCAGGTGATTTGAGGTGTGTGTGACTGGGAGTTGAATCATTAAACACACAGGAAGAGGGGTGTTGGGCTGTCTGGCCATCCAACGTCCTCCAGTAGGCTTTACGGCTGGATTCAGGTGACAGATGCTGGGCTACACTCTCAGCCGAGTCTGGAGTGGCTGGGCCTGATGCTGAAACACAAACAAACATTCAAATGCGCACACACAATCAAAACAGCATAACTGAGAACAGTCAGCAGCATTTAGATGCAAATGAACACGCAAAAAGAAAAGGTTATGATGTCTGACCTGGTAGATTAATGGTCTGGTCTCCAAGGAACAGTCGCCTAGCAATGCTGCGTCGATACCAGGCTTTTGGAAAGGCCAAGATCTCACTGAGACGTCTCATGTCATACTTAAAAGAGGCTGAGCCAATATCGCACACCGCTACATAAGAACACACAAACATACATTTTGTCGATTTATGCAGGCAGTGCCCAGAATTTGTAAAGCTAATTGGTGTAGCAACACGGACACATTATAATGATTAGGCTGGTAGTGGCCTAGTGTCTAAAACTCTTTCTACAACTGTGTCCTTGAGCAAGACACTTAACCCTCAGTTGCTCCAGGGGGACTGTCCCTGTAACTAATGATTGTAAGTCGGTCTGGATAAAGGTGTTGGCCAAATGTCTCTTTTTATTTATTCATTTATTTTAAACTGAAGGTGTCAATTCAACAGCTTTAATTTTGAGATTTTAGGATAGATTTTCAAATGTAAAAATATTTTTAAAAATGCTTGATGTATTGTTTTTATTGTCTCTATTTTACTGCATAAATAGTTCCTCCAGTTGCATTTTCATATTCAGTGTACTTTAATATTTATGAATCAAACTAAAATAAACAAATCAGGGTGAAATTTGTGATCTCATTGACCAACTGTTTCCCTTACTGAAACAAATTATTATGAGCTCAGCAATTTATAAGATTAAATTCTAACTGGGAGACTGGACGTTATAAATATACCTGAGATGTTAATGAGTGTGGTGTCCATCTTGCCCCCCTTGCTGGCGATAAATGTGTCAATAAAGGCAGGACATCCTGTGCGCCTCATTCTGGACAGACTGACTTTGACAAACTCCAAGTTAATGGAGAGGGAATCTTTCCTGCCTGTCACAGAGGTGCTCTCTTCCTCCACTGCTCCTAAAACACAAGCATTCACCAACATCACAGCTAAGACACGTGGAGTAAAACAAGAACAATGCAATATAGGAAGTCCACACTGCAATAGTGTAACATAGCTTTACAGGGTTTACTTGGTTCCTACCCAGTGGTCCTGGTCCAGGCGGCAATCCAGTTACAGCAGACTTTTGTTTGCCAGCCCCATAGGGATGGAACACATAAAGAGAGAAATCAGACATGCATGCCGTGAAGCTCAGCCCTGAAGAGTTTGTGGATGGGCCTGACAAATCAGACTGACTGCTACTGTGTCGACTCCTGCCAAGAGGACTGCCCAAACCCAAAGATGGACCTGGTGAAAGAAATAATTGGCTATAAAACAAAGGTTTACACAAAATGACCTTTCAGTGAATTAGAGCTGTCAGCTGTGTTCAATACAATCAAATTTTAATTTTTTTCATGAAATACCGAAACTAAGTAGTCTACTAAAAATTCGATGTTATGTAAACTAAATCCACTAGAGGACACCAAAAATCAAGAAAACCACATAATCCTTCTTCATGACCTCCACCACAACGCTAGCACTTTTTCAGTGTTTAGGTGCTATCAGGATCTTACCCACATTTCTTTTCCCCATCATGTTTCTTACTACCCGACTGTTCAGCCAAATAACACCATAATGTTGTACAATAAATCTCAGTTGAAATCCCCCCAAACTTTCGCAATTTGAAATTTAATCTGATGAATATTTGAACTTCAATTTTATTTTGAGAGCTAAATAAAATTATACCTTTGCTGCCAGGCACTCTGTGGGCATTGTGTACAGAAGGGGGCGTGGAAGAGGGTGTGTGCTGGGTTTCGGCTGGATGGGTGGAGCTGGGGGGTTCCAGCTCACCCCTATTGGAGGAGAAGACGAGGTCCAGGGAGGGCAGCTTCAGCATACACTCCACACGTGACATGGGCAGACAGCTGAAGCGAATCTGAGATGGCTGCAAGACAACAAACATCACTCACAGTACCATCCATAACTAAGGGGCTTTCACTTAGTTTCACACTGTATAATTTCCCAAAAAATCTATGTATAATTTTATTTGAAACTATTTACATTTTGTAATGTTTCTTTTTCTCATTTTAATGATCTAATGGATTTCAGTCAATAAGATCTAACTGTTAAAAACTAATACAACATGAAAAAGTACCTGTACTCTGACATAGACGACCACATCCACTGGGAAGGAGGAGTATGGAGAGGCAGACGCTGACGCCAAAGAGACCTGAGACTCCTCAAGTGGGTCCACAGAGTCAAAATGGCCAACATCCTCCTCAGGAGCACTCATTGCTACATACACACACACACACACACACACACACACACACACACACACACATACACATACACAATTACACTTTCACCACCAAATCTATGAGACCCTCTAATTCTCAAAATACCAAATATTTCTTTGATGGAATGACTGGCTTAAATCTTCCTGTACACACCAGTATAGTTCCTGTCCACTGGTGTAATTGGGATGGTCTCCAAAGCTTTCTCAAGGAAGTCCAACAAGCAAGGGCTAATCACCATTTCCTCTGGAAGAGTTTGCAGGGCCACCCACGCATACAGCTTAGCAGTTTTCACACCAACACTTGCTTTGCCTTTAGCTACACAGACACACAGACAGCATTTAACCTGTTTTGCTCATGTCATGAGGACAGCAGCTCTTAAAGAGGTTTCACATTACTGAAAAAACAATGGTGTTTGGTCAGTTTATTCATGCAAACACAAACTTGAATTGCAGACCAGGCCATAGAGTAAAAGTGCACCATGTGGGATGCAGAACTTGTGATACTGCATTGCATATGAATTGCTACTGAAAGGCCTACTGGAAAGATTTTGTGACAGTGTTTCCTTCTTCATTTAAAATGCAGAAGACCACTCTTTAGAATTACTTGAGTGTGGTGTGTGATAATGGAGATCCATGCATTGCAAGGGAGCAGTGGCGGAGCCAGAGGGGTGCCAGAGGGGTGCCACCCCAAAATTGTATTTGCTGCCGGCAGTTCCTGATGCTGATTGACATCTCATTTGTCTAAAGAAGTTTTTGAATTTTGCCGGCAATGC
>JBBPCX010000154.1:12527722-12539829 GCA_037974365.1 Hydrocynus forskahlii | reverse complement strand
CACACACACACACACACACAAACAGCAATCCCAAAAATCATAAACCCAAGGCAAAATGCTATGCTCCTAATCAGCTGCAGTGCATGCCACAGGAACGTCCATATCTCGCATTTTTATACCATAGCAGAACCCTCAGCCCCCCAAAAAAAAAAAAAACCACTAGTCCACTTCACACAAACTGATTACTGCAGCACACTTCATTCACAGACACACTGAAACAGAAACATACCCTTTTGGCCCTTGGGGACTGGGGGAAAGGGGTACTGAAATGAGATTGGTCACCCATTTCCCGTAGTGAGAAGAATCAGATGGCAGACAATAAGCAGAAGGTTCAAGAAAGGTCAAAGCTGCCCTCTAGTGCTGTCAGGACACCAGCCATAGCATCCATTCAGTTAAACTTCAATCACGGACATTAAATGAATTAATCTTCTGCACGAGTATAACTGGACCAGAAATGATTGCAAATCCAAAATGTAGCAACATATTACATAGAAGGCCAGTTATACATTCATTATGGAGTTTGTAGAGTGGAATAGCGTAATATGAATAAATTGTTTTTGTATGTGATGTTAGATTTAGTTTCCACGCAGTTGTTTTTCACCCAGTGGCAACACAGATGCAGGGAAAGGAGTTTCAGACAGAGGAAGAGAGATCAAAAGTGGGGACAGACAGAGAGAGAGAAAGGGAGACAGGCTGAACTCTAAGGTACATACACAGCCCCATGAAAGGGGTCTTGGGTGTCTATCTCTTTGTGCACTGGCAGTGGGAGAGAGTCGAACACTTCTCGATTTGGAGCGAGTGATTGAGGACGCAGCAGAAACATCCCGACACTCTGCATGTGCTGAGGGTGAGCGAGGGGGCAGAGTGGGGCTAAGGCCCAGAATACTGTTGACCAGCCGCTTCCTGAACGAGACTCTGGGGCTCAGATCCCCTTCCACACGCTGTAAACAATGGCCACACACAAAGCTAGCCAAACACACTTGCACAACATGTAGCATGTACATACCTTCCACTGGGCACACAGAATACTAAAGCACTAACACAGTGACTCCATACAATTCTATACACTGGCAAACAGACAAAAAAAAGAAGTCAAACAACTGCTGTTGAAGCTCTTAAAGGAATACTCCAGCAGCTTTCATTGTAACCTCTAAATATTCACTGGGAACTGAACATAACGAATAAACATAATGGGTAGGTTAATGGGTAGACACTAAAGAACAAGATTAAGTTAAAAAAGAAAACACCGGTGTATCCCTTTTATAAAAATAAACTTCTGCAATTACACTAAGAGAGGCATCTAACTGCAGCAGCACTATGGCAAGAGGGCACTAACCATGTGTATGGTGGGGGACATGCCATCACTCTCATCCTCGTCCGACAGGTCGGCCATATTTTCTGAGTTCAGGTCAGTAATGTCATCTATGTCCTCTTCACCCGTCAGAGTGGTAAGTGTGTTTCCCAGGGCATTGAGACGCTTGCCAATATTGGGGTCCATGTGCACGTCTATCCCACACATTTTCCACAGGATGTTCAGGGTCCATGTACCAGCACTGCTGCTCTCTGCAAGATGGATGCATTGTTAGCATAGTGGACAACAGACACACACACTCCAAATACACACAAAGACACACAGATTGCTGCTTCTACCTGCAGAGGCTTGGCCTGTTGTCCTTGAGCAAACTTCATATGTGCCATCAGGGACAACACCTTAAAAAAAGAAAAAAAAATATATCTAATATATCTAAACCAATTACACAGCCAAAGTTCACATTACAAGCATTATTGTTCAATTCACATTTTTCCTCTGATTTCGTTTTTTTCCGTCATATGCCGGAAGTGTGAACAAGTCAAATAGGAGTTTATTGTCCTTTCAACCATATACACAGCACACAATAAAATATAACAACATTCCTCTCAGATCATGGTGCAACGCAAAGAACTAATAACAGAACAGCACAAGACTACACAAGTGTGGGCAGGACAGGACTGAAGAGTGCAAAAAAAAAGGGGTACAAAAACGTACAGGACAAGACAACATACAGTGCAGTAATCGACAATAGCAGTAACAGCACTAGTGTGAGTGAATACATTATTATGACATACTGTATTCTACCAGCAGAACCATTAAGTGCGTAAAACCACAAAGGAATGCACAGAAGTCCAATTGTGATCATATATCGGATCAGATTTGTATCTGATCTAGGATCTCATGAACGTGGCTCAAAACTCATTTGAAAACAATACATTTTTGTGCCAATGTGACAAATACAAGCATGTCATATTTAGGCAAAGCAGTTTCATTGTTTCACTTGAACTGCGTCATGTGAACAAGTTCATAGTTTCTATTCAGTAAGAAACTATGAAATTAACTTCTATTTTGTAGACTTTGGTGATGTGACTGAAGCGTTACTCACAAGCATTCATGACCAGATCTCCTCTGACCTCTGGCTTCCAGTCATCCCATGAGGTTTCAAAGCCCTCAGCGAATCGTATACAGAAGTTTTTGAAGTGTCCTTTGCTGACCAGAGACTCGGACGAGCAAGCTGTGATGAGAGTGCTCTCTATGGTCAGCACCAGCGCTGAGCCCGTGTCAAAATCCAAACTATGATTGGTCTAGAGGATGCCAGAGGAAAGGAACAAAGCAGTTACACACTATCTGACTACTGGCCTAACTGATCTTAAGGAAAAGAACACACAGGAAAAGAAGTTTGCTTGTTCAATCAATTATTGCAGCAAAAGCAACCTGTGGAAAAGGCTGTGTGTGAAAAAGCTAAGTGGGCTATGCTGTAACCTGTGAGGTGCTGGTGATAGGTAGGCAGATGCCCAGGTCATTGACTGTCAGCTGCAGGAAGAGAGTGCTGAAGGCCTGAACACTGGTCTGCTGGATCGCTGGCAGTTTGTCCACCACCTCTTTAGTAGCTACATGGATATCAGAGTTCAACGCCAGCCGCTGCTCCTTCCAGTTATCATACGCTGCTTTATAGTTCAGCCAGAAAAGCACAGCTGGAACACACATGTACACCAACACAATTAATTACAAATCATACACACATGCACTGCAGATTTCCATTTACAGATTTACATCATACAGTAATAGTTTACCTCTGTCAAATGCCACTGGTTGGGCAAACACTATTGGCCGGTTTAGTGTGATGAGGACAGCCTCTTTATCAGAGCAGCCACTAATCTCCTCTTGGAGAGCATTGCGTAAGCCAATCCGAGTGCGGAAATATGCGACTTGATGAAAATCTGATCCCGCTTCCTCATAAACCTATCATAAAGCGCATGATCACAAAGTAAGCACTGTGTATTAACAGAGTGTACACATATAATCTGTACACATATAAAAGAAAACATACCTGGTGTTTGACAATTTGACCAAGGGCAAGGTTCAAATCCACTTGACATTTCCCAAAGAGCTTCAGATAGCTACTTCCTGTAGGTGTGGATTTGCACTGAATTCGATTGGACAGCTCCAGCTCAATCAATCCAGTCTCAAATCGCACAGCTCTCATGGAAGGAGTGGTGGCAGTCATCTGAATGCCCTACAGTTACACATCAATTATTTTAATCAGCATGTAATATTCCCACAATTAAATCATATTTAGGATATAATGGCACAAAGGTATTCAAACAAGTAGTTATTAAAAAACTATAAGTACCTTAAACATAAGATTGAGAGAATAGAGCAGGATTTTAGGTTTGTCTCCATCAGTTGACACATCATGTTCATTCCACAAAGGAATAGGTTGCTCTCCCCCTGCACACACACACACAGAAACACACAAATGAGCAAACACCACAGAGAGACAGCATTGTTAGTCTACATTTCACATTTAATTTCAATAAACAATTAATTGCAGTGTCCATAATAAAATACTCATTAGCATAACAACATAATCTGAGGGCCACATACCAGAAACTTTCTGGATGACCTCATTGACCTCCTTCATGAAGACCCTCTGGAGGAAGACCAAGTGGTTGAGAAGATCTGTGGTCAGGTTGTGTTCAAATGAGCCAATCTGAAGTGGGGGCATCCAAAGAAAAATCACAAACCTCAATTTAGCCATATAAGATCCACAAACCACAGAAAATGTGACGATTCAAAATACTGTAGCTATAGGGATAACTTACTGACCTCAGCTACACAACGCAGATAGTTGCCCTGGAGATAGCTACCATTTTTGGTGGGCATGTCATCGGGGGCCCAGGCAGTGTCACTGTGGCCTTCGTGTTCCTGGATGATATACTCTCCAGACATAGTGACCTGCGGCAGGGTCAGGCTGGCTGAGGGAGGCATGGCCGACACGTCCACTGGTGACACTTTGGACTGGAAACACAGCTTATGATTGGGGAGCTCAAACGTGAACCTTGTCTGGGCACCTGGTAAACAAGACAGAATATTCTTGCACACATTTGACAAAGGCATTCTTGGTCTATGGTACATCTACAGTTTGCAGCTGTAAGCAATGCTCCATGTTCGGTGTACCATAGTCCATGAGTTAGCTAAAAGTCTGTAACAGAGAAAGACTATTCAACGCATCCCAAAATCACACACTCTGAGAGATCACCTGATTAGGCACACCAACCTTCTACCTACACCCACTGACCATTTTAAAAGATTAGTCACCACAGTAACACCAATGAGAAGACATTATTTAGATGGTGAACCATTCTCAGCATGGCAGACATACCAAGACAGTTGAGACATGTTAGAGAATACTACATGCAGCTACATTACCACAAAAGGTCTTACAAACTGCACCGATATTTTACCAAAAGATGCAGGTTCATGGTAGAGGTCATGTTTAGTACCTAATAAACTAAAATCCATTTGAACCCATCATCCCACTCCATAGTCTTTGCAGTTTTGTGGACGAAACCTTGATTCATTATGCTGTAAGGTGCCAAAGGAAGTACCTGTCATCCCATGGCTCTTCATTCTTCCCATCTTGTACTCTGCCTTCAGAGATGGAAGAAGGGCGGCACCAATAGTGATCCCATCTAGCATGGCACTGAACTTCAGCACAATTGGTTTTTTCTCCAATCCTTCAGGCAGCTGTGGAAACTCAATGGCCTCCACTGGAGTTTGATTGACACTTGAAGCCTTATCAGATGGCTGGGGAGTGGGTGTTTCCTCCCTATTTGGGGGTGGACTAAAATAAACAAATCCCAGTTAACACAAGCAATATCGGGCAAAAAAAAATAAAAAATCGTAAAGTATGGAATTAAATGAGCTGGACGTTATCAGTGGCTCTCAAACTTGGACCTCAATTTTTGCTTCAAACCAGCACTGTTCTGAGAACCACTGGTCTAAAAAAGTAATTCAGTACCCTTAAAAGTAAAGGAAAGTACAAAGTTTGAATAAATGTTTTTGACTCACGGATTGGAAGGCTGGCGGATAAGGTCAGAGATCTGTTTGGAGAGCTGGTGGGAACTGCGAACCATCATGCTATGTAATGTTGCAGGGTGCTGTGGAATATTGATCATGATGGCACCCACTTTAAATACTGCAGCGTTATTGGTCTTCAGCCCTCGCTGGGCACTGTAGAGAGCCTGAGACTTAGCAATGTTGCACTTCACCACCGTTCTACAAAATACATGCACGCACACACACACACACACAAATGAGGCTTCACAACTACACATTCTTAGATTTCATACTTCAGCCAGCAATGACATGATGAAAGGAATGTGAAGACAAACAAATGGCAAATGGCTTTGGTGCAGTTTGAGAGGTCACAGTTTGCCAGCAAGAAATTATATAGGAGCAGGTTGAGAACACAGATGAACTTGCATGGATGTATTTCACAGCTCCACAAACAAAATGTCACCTAAACTTGGGTACCTAATAGTGACAAAAACAACAGGAATTCTACATTTCAAACTACTCTGTGAGCAGATTATGGGTCAGATCTAGACGGTTTCACAAATGGTTGCATCACCATGAATGAGACATACACAATGAAAGATACAGAGAAAAAGCTAAATCCATAAACAAATCCAAACTACTGTTAAGACAAATCAATGGTTCTTAACTCACATATCCCTGCATATAAATGATCCAGATTATCTGAATCCTGAATGTACCCCTTCCCAAATCATCTGGGCCTCTACAATGTACTGTGTGTGTGTGTGTGTGTGTGTGTGTGTGTGTGTGTGTGTGTGTGTGTGTGTGTGTGTGTAAACATTAAGATAAGTGGATTACTAACAGCGTGATTATTTTTAGTAGAGCACAACGCAGTTTTTATAATGGCAGTGTATATAAAAAGCAACATACTATAGGAGAAGTAGTCCATTTCATTCTGGAATGAATATCTGAGATGTCTTATGAATTGTGATTCTACTACTAGACACAAAGGAAGTCTATAAGAGCGATAGTTGAGGAATGTGGAAAGGTTATACAGGAAATTTGAACATACAGAAACTCTTGCTTGGCTGTGCTGGTAGGGGAGGTTGGGAAATCCTCCAGTCTGCCAGCAAGAGAGACAAAAACAGAGAGGAAAAAAGACAGAACAGAAAACCGAAACAAAGAAAGAAAGAAAGAAAAAAAGAATGAAAAGAAAACAAAGTCAAAGAAAGAACGAAAAATTAAAAAGAAAAAAAAAAGGGAAGGACGATAAGTTCACAAATTCACAAATGTTCCTACATCAGCCTGAAATCAGCAAAATAAGTTAAACTAAAGAATACTAAAAAACTAAAAATCTTTTAAAGTGCACAAAAGAGAAAACACTGCTTGACACATATCAGAACCAAATTAATTAAACAATTAAATTAATTAAAGAATTAATCCATGAAGTAATCCATGATCAAAGTAGCATTTCACTACATAATTAATGAGAGCAGTAATAGCAGGCTGCATTGAGTAAAAGTTATTTATAAGAAAAAGCTTTAAACAAGAGAAGTTATATAAGGTATAAATGTACGCAGTATAGTGGATAAAAGGTTTAAGGTTCAGGTAAAATGTGGAAGGAAGAATCAAATTTTGAGGCTGAGAGCAGATACTGACTGAATGTTTGGTGTAATTCCCTCCAAAAGTACGATGTTCACTCCCCCAATGTGTGCTGACGCACATGTCTCAGTCATCTTCTGATGTAGAATATCTACAGAAAACAAAACGTGTCAATGTGTGTGTATAGTCACTATAGATTTTATAGTACATGTGTGTTTTTTGGTCATTACCTTTCATCTTCTCCTTTAGCGTGAAGCTGCCATGTATTTTCTTTAGTTCTGCCTCCATGGTCAAACCTCCAATATCTGCCTCCAGGTGTGTGCGGTTCACCATCCCCACACCAAATACTATCAGTGTAACATGCTGAGGCTCAGAACTCACCAGGCTCCGTCTGCGACCTGGTCGGCTTGGCGGGGATTCTGCCTCTGACTCAATCGTCAGTCGGCAGGGGGGATCCGCAGGGCTCCGCCCACCCTCTGCCAAATACATGTTACAAAAAAAAGTCAGAGAAGTACAAGAAACACATAAAAACAGGTAACAAATTGAATTTTCATAATTTAACCTTTGTATCACATAACTACAAGGTTAATACAGTCACCACACTGATACAAAAGCATGTTACATGATAAAAACAGTATTAGCAGCCTGGAAGTCTGAATTTTGCCTGTACTTTTGTTCATTTCTGTAATGCAACAGTGTCATTATTTAAGGATTAACTTGGGTAAAAAAAACCCCACTATTCTGAGCCCTAATTTTGCATGTCTGACTGAACTAGAACTAGAGCAGCTGTTTTAGTGGACATTTGTGAAAATTGAATTTTTCACTGAACTATGCCTTTAATACTTCATGATGGAAACTTCATGATGATTTAGATATTCAGTTTACACTATGGTACAGGCTTCTTTGACACAGTAACAAAATTAGCCTTATAGGTTTGTTTAGAGACGTACAGAGACGTTTAAACAGATGCTAAATTGAATAAATCAGATTTTTGGCTTAACAGTTACTGTGAAGCATTTGGATTCATGCCAAAAGGCCGCCACTCCTGTGTCCTTCCCACCTGAGAGTGCATTGTCATGGCTCTTCTCTAGGATGCCAGTGGGGTCCGAAATGAGCGAGTAAAAGTTGAGCAACTTATACATGTTCTGCCAACATTCAGCCGACGGCTCGCTCTGCTCGGACACGGTGATGGAGTCCGAGTCGTCCATCTGGATGGTCATGTGATCAGCAACATCCCGTGAGCCTTTGCGGGACACTTTGGATGTCCGCCTCTCCGACCTGCCCAGTGAGGTCCGACCCCGCGGCTCCCGGTTGCGGGTCAGTGTGTCCAGGCCTGGGCCAGCGGCAGCCCGCTTGCTCTTCTGTGTGCTAAGACGGGGAGCACCGTTGAGGCTGCCGCGAGAGCTGCGGCTGAAGTCTGAGGAACGGAACTCGCGGTATGGTCGAGCCTTGAAGGTGGGAGTGGGTGAAGCAGAGCCTGCGGTGTAGCGACTGAGCTTAATGTCCGTCTGCGTGGCTTTGATGTCGTCTATCATGGTGCTGAACTGGTGGATTAGGCGCACCAAGGCCATGTCCACATGCTGGCGGATAGCCTGGCAGGCCAAAGTGAAGTGGCAATGGACGCTGGCCTGTGGCCGCCGGCTGAGTTCATGAAATGAGAGTGCACTTGCAGATGGTGGAGACGACATGCACTTCTCCATGACCACTGCATTCAGGCTGAATGTTTCAATCATCAGTGCTGGCTTGAACTCGAGTGGTGGGAGATTCACCATGCCCTGTCTGTGAGACAGACATGCACACTGTAACATTCCTCTGATTGCTCACTGCCTTATGTCTAATGCCTGTGTTGCACCTATGGTCTACATGTAACCCTTGCACCTTTAAATAAACAAAATAATATTTACTTTACATAATACTATAATGACGCACTGGTCCTGAAGTAACTATGCTCTGCATATTTAGTATTTTCTTACTCATCTAGCATAGCAGAGATTTGTTAATTATCTGATTTGTTGAGTCTGGGGTGTTAGACAGGGAAAATACCAAAATATGCAGAACTCTGTAAACAAATTTGGAAACTACTGCAATGCATGTATAATGATAGAGTAATAAAATATGATCGACTGCAAAAATATAAATTACAGTGACAACTAAGAAATCACTGGGACAAAACAAACAGCATCAAGTGTGTGCTTCCTCTTAAAATCAGCTCATAGACTGATCTAAACTATTGTTGACAACACTAACAACCCTTCTATATGTTTTAAAACCTAAAGGCAGTAGTAACATTAACACTACAGAGAGAGAAAGAGAGATAGGGGTTTAGCCATTACCTGCGGGCTCGTTTGTTCTTCCTTTCTTTGCTGGTGTCCGAGTCGACAATGTCGGCTCTCAGACACTCTAGAGTGCCGCTGAAGGACAGGTGCTCCCCAAAATACATCTTATAACTGAGCGATTGAGGAGTATCCTGAGACTGGATACCAGTGTGGCTTAGCAGAGGCTTAAAGACCACCTAAACACACAAAGCAGTCTGTATCAGAAGAGGACCTTTGTGTTTCAGTGTGGCATACACTAGACATAGTCTGGTAAAGATGCAGACAAAGCGTTCTTTATTCATTCAAACAAACATTATCGTGATGTACAAGAAAGAAAGAGGGACTAAGTGTGACAGAGTGTGTGTGTGTGTCTTACCTGTGCATCAGCCAGTTGTACAGCTGCAGGGCAGAGGTTGGTCTCATCTTGCTCAAGCAGGTCATCTTGACTGGTGCTGTGCTGGGAATGTGTGTGCTGAGAGTGTGTGTCCATTGTGTTCTGATCACTCGACAGGACTGTGTTAAAGTCTGACGCTGATGGAATGGTTGGGAGCACACCTAGAAAGACACATGTTCGTCAGACTACAAACAGTACTACCACTGTTTCAGTTACGTTTTAACTACACTGCTCTCTCTCTTTCACACACACACACACACACACACACACACACACACACACACACACACACACACACACACACACACACACACACAAATACAGACATGGAAGGGTTGGAAACATATGGGAATGGTTGGGAGCACACACAGCAAGAGACATTTAATATTCCTCAGACTACACATTTAGTTTTTCCACTGTTTCAGTTACCACATGGCTTTCTCTCTCTCACAAATAAACAAACAAACACACACACACACCCCTACCTCCAGTCTGCAGGCTGTTGTGCTGAGAGCGGTTGAGAGGAGACTCCTGCACATTGCCCCCTTGACGGTTTCCAACAGCGTTAGACATCCAGTTGTAGAAGCTGACAGATGATGGCTCAGACAGGAGTGGATGCTCCGTCAGCATATCTGTACCCAGGCTGTTACCTAAGCAACACATGAGCATATTTTGATAATCACAGAACAGTACATTTGTAGAATGTACTGTTTTTTAAATATTACTTTTAAGATGGAATCACAGTCTACACCTGAAAATGGGTGTACCTGTGCGTGTCAGAGAGCTGCTTTTTGCTGCCACTTGTTCACTGGTGCGAGGAGGTGTGGCTTCCAGCAGGTTATGTAAGCTAGGGAAGCTTCCAGTGAGGTAACTGAGCAACGACTCCTTCCTTGGACTATGATTTGATTGCAGCCCTGTTCGACTCACATGAGCTGGCGAATCAGCCGCTGTGTCTCCACTTGTGTAGCTCAGGGACTGGTAAGGATGAGAGCCCTGGGCGGGGGGTTACAAGAGAATTACGAGTAGAATTACAAGTAATGACACAAAACACCCTGACGCAAAACTAAAAATTATTAGCACAGGAACATACCTTGATCTTGAGACCAGACTCACTGTGTGTGTGAGATTTAGATAGCTTCCTCATGATCTCAACACCACTCACAGGGGCAGAGGTTCCAGTGGGGGCAGGTCGACTGCAAACACCCTCCAATAGCATCGTGTGTTCACTAACGGTGCCTAAAAAATGATTGAAAAATGGACAACACACAAATGAAAAACAGCGAAACAATCAACATTACACATTTCAAGATTAATAGTTCAAAACATTTTTAAACTTTATTAATAAGTTATCGCTGGTGAGAGTTTGAGAAAAGCAGAGAAAAAGGTGCGCAATACCTGCATCAAACTCAAACTCCACACCATCAGCACTGGTGTCACTCTGCAGGGCAGCTCCACTGTCCAAGCCCTGTGCAAGGTCAGGATCGGTGTGGACAGGCTCTCTGGGTTTTGGCAGCTGGTTGGGTCGTATCAGACCTACTGCCTTAAAGCCCTGTGTGACAACGATGAACTTCATCCACTGACGTGCAAGTGCAACCAAACCTTTCTTTAGAGTCACCAGAGCAGGCAGGCCATCATTCTGAGAGTAAAAGAAGACTAGTTAGAATGCACAAGCACACAAACACATACACAAACATACAAAATGCACAGAGCCTTACCATGGTAGCCTCCTCTATAACACTGTAGTCGGCTTGTTGTAGGTAGCGGTGTAAAATGTTACAAAGTAAACAGGATGGATTCTCATGAAGGTAGCGTGCTCGCTTCGTGGCTCGGTTATACTTGCTCCGGAACGGGATATGAATGCTCTTTTTCTGTTACAAATAAAGCAGTGATTCATATTATTACATCAGTGGTAGCACTAAAGATTATTTAGAAAAAAAGTTACTTAAAAGAGTGTTTCTGACCTCCAGGGCCTCGGACATTATGCAGCCCATGACCGCACACACCCGAAGCGTGGCCTCCATGTCTAGTTTCTGAAGTGAGGATTTCAGTTGGTCGATGGGCACCAACCATGCACCCACAGCAGGAGTTGCAGTGCTCAACAGATTGAGCTGCCTACAAGCACAAAATCAAAACCATGGATTTAGTTCGGTTTAATGAGTTCCTTGGGAATCTAGTGAACAACTACTTCATGATCTACTTGATGATTTCCTGTGTCTGTGCCGTCTTATGCAAAGATTTGGCAACACCTAGTCAAATGACAAAATTAGTTGACGTTCCAAATAAAAACAAGTACACATCCTCTACAGAGACAACACTGAACAATGTAATGCACAATTATTGCTTATTCGCTCAATTTGACATATGGAAAAATCTGAGCTGCACAAAAGTTACATACATAGTGTAT
The DNA here is from genome assembly GCA_037974365.1 of Hydrocynus forskahlii. Taxonomy (NCBI): domain Eukaryota; kingdom Metazoa; phylum Chordata; class Actinopteri; order Characiformes; family Alestidae; genus Hydrocynus; species Hydrocynus forskahlii. The sequence continues at coordinate 12,527,761 of JBBPCX010000154.1, read as the reverse complement.
GGTACATACTATTTGTCAACAAAAAAATTGTGCAGGAAA
>JBBPCX010000154.1:12502999-12517185 GCA_037974365.1 Hydrocynus forskahlii | reverse complement strand
TCCATATTCCACACTTCAATTAAAGATTAGATTTCTCTCATATCTTCAGAGTAAGATAAAAAGCTAAATAAAAAGAGTCTGTTTAAGCTCTGTAAAAATCACATCAATGTGTTCTTAATATAATGCTCTCACAGCATTTTGTAATCCTTTGTCCTGATAGGGGCTTTGAAATTTCACTTCTTAAATATTTAACTATTAGAAGAAAATATGTTGATTATAAAACGGTTGGAAAACTCCACATTCCCAAGGCACAACACTTTCAGATTACAGTATTTGTTAGTTATTTGCTGGCCTTTGGTGTACTAAAAAGGCTGTCAGAAGTGCTTCGTAGAAAGTTACAAGCGTGAATCCCAGAATGCCTCTGTCTGTTTCAACAATCTGGTTTGTCTCCGGAAGGGCAGCTTATTTTTTTCTGTGCATGCATTTTCTGCTACAGAGTTCTAAGCTTGCAGGAAACAGTGCTGAGAAAATAAAAAAAAGTTTCACTTCCTCAAAGAAAAAAGAGGTTGTTTTTGATTAGAATGTTTTATAGGTCTACCTATCAGAAAGTTTCCACACATAAGTACACTAACAGTTGTAAATGGAGAGCTGTGTACCTATTATAACCCTCATTAAACGGACCCCAATAGCCAAGAACAAATGTCCTAATGAATCACAATTGACAAGCCACTTTATCAGATAAGACAACCTTGTATCGACCTGAATGAGCTGATTTTTGGCATTTTTACAATTATCGATATTACAGTATACTTTTTATCTAATTGCCGATAAACTAAATTAATTTAAAAATGGCATATTTAGCTCTTCTGCAGCTGCGTCTCTCTGTCTATACTCTCCACTCTGTGGTCTTGTGCCATTTTCCGTCCACAGCACTATCTGAATGATTGCACATCACAAGTAATAGTCTAAAAACACTGAAGGCTACTGTGGAGCTCATCAGAGCTGTGTTTCAAATGTAAAGTAGCAGATATTGTCAAGCTGCAACAAACACCAATCATCTATGCTTAAGTTACTATAAGCCCAGTTTCTAGGACTGTATTACATTATGCTGTAAGTTAACATTTATTCAGACAAAATGGAGACAGTGATTCAGTGTGACTGGATATTTCCTTCCTTATATTACAGGGAGGATAAAGAGGTAAGTTCAAAACAAAAGTAAAGTCTCTGATCAGCGACATATTTTCACTTTCAGTTAAGCTGGTTTACTGAATGAATAGACAAGTCTATCTTCCATGGTTAACCGAGCTATCCAGGTTCACTGCCATTATATTTTGTTAAATTTTTCCATTCCACCTTAAATAACATTGCACCAATTAAGGTGGAACCATACATTTTCTCTTTATGATAAAATGTTCTATTAAAAACAGTGATAAATAAACCTTTTAACTCTCAAAAATGCCAGGAGGAACAAGTAGAATTTACATGGGTTACATTTATTAGTAACCCATGGTTGATTTCTATTAATTGGTATCGATATCAGCCCTGACATTACAAAAAAAAATTTGTCAACCCCTATTACATTCAGTACTTGTAAGTCATAAAATGCACCTATTTGGTAGGTGGAGCTCATTAAATGCAATAAGAGTAGATACAAATTTGGTACACCCAGGCTTGTTGTATTGACTGTGTAAATCATTTTGACTTTAACGTCTTACTGAAGACATTTCCTGATTCAATACCATTTGAGGCATGAATTAGCCTTAGACACATTACATACCTTAAACATTATATACGAATAAATATAACACTGTACTAATGCAGCATATGTGCTCTCTATTGTTATTACAGGCTCCTTATACACAAAGAATATGCAAAGGTCAGTGGTTTACAGGTGGAACTCACTCATCGTTCTGCATGCCAAGGTAGTGCGGGCTGGGCACCAGCATGACACGCACGTTTTCCAGTGAGCCCTTCACTATGTGCATAAATTGATCCAAATGACTGCTGGGAGGCTTAGTGGCATACGTCAACATGGCATCATCAAAGTTCATGCACAGAGTCTGAGGTAGATGATTATTACCAAATGCTACCCGACCCTGGGAGAGAAGAAGAGCGAGAGGGAAAGGAGAGAGAGAGATAGAGAACAAAAAGATACAGGGAAAAGAGAGGGGGAGAGAATTTGAATCTTCCTGAACTTTAAAGTAAAGCCTTTAGTTTGGTTAAATGTTAACGGAAATGGAGCCCAGTGTACCTTGTGAAATGTAGATTTGAGTAAATGAGCAAATCATTGCTGTACTCACTGTGCTTATGTTGACTTTCACAACTGGTATGAGAGACCTCCATGAAGAAGAAGGGTCCTGAGATTCAGCTTTAATGTGAACACTTAAAAACGTACACAAAAATGACTATTACTGGAGACATTCATGAAAATCAAGAAAAAGGCAAATGAACAAAACCTCAATCAAATATAAAAACACATATAAATAGCAAAAACAGCAAAGCAGAAAGTGTAAAACAAAAACTGAAAAAGTATCAACTGAACATACATGGGCATTACACTAATGGGAAATACGCCAAAAGATCAGCATGGTCTAATGACAATAAACTCATTTGACTTGACTTGGTGAATCACTAACCACTACATATCTGCAACACTGTTACCTGTCAAGAGTTTTGTCTTGCTCCTCTCTGCCCTTCTCCTCATCTCGCCGGGGCGAAATAAGAGTGGGCTCCAAGCCAAATATCTCCTGAAGCCGTGCATAAAGATCTGTGCGGTTATATACATGGAACTCAAAGCCGTTAACAGTTACATACAGCCGTGTCTCAGCCTTTGGGTCTGCAAGACAACAAAACCAAACCAGACTATAATATCAGTTTTATCCATAAATAGGCAGACAAGAACTTTTCAGATGTGACAGCATATTAAAAGGAACACTGAAAACTATCAACAAAAAATATCAACTAAAACAAATATGCTATCAACCTTAAGTGCGCTGTAGAGCACAAGATCTAACACACATTATGGCAGGATATTTTTCATATGTCGTACTCCACCTGGTCTTTGCTAAAATCTGTGGCAGTGTGTGCAAATCTGGTTACGATACACATGTTTTTTTTAAAAAAAAACAGTCCTACAATACAAGGTAACAGCAACATCTTTTATGGCCAAAAGCAGGACCAAAAAGTTTAAATTATAACGCAAGAATTTTAGCAGAATTTGTGATTATTTGCAACAACTGCATTATTCTGACAAAAATGTACAATGTTAATTTTAACATTGCCTTTGGCTGTGACTTTCAAAGAGTCTTAATGGAATACAACAGAATGAGCAGCACAATGTTTTTTGTCTGGTACTTACCATGTTGCTTTTGTTTGGGGTTATATATCTTCCACCAGCGGAATATAAGAAAACCATCTTGAATTCTGTAAAAAGCATTTGGCTGTGTGAAACGTGTGAAATGTTCATGCTGAACACCTGCGTGTCGACTTATTCAGAATAAAGAATACCAGAATTTATCCTCCTGAGACCCTGCCCATTCATTTAAGTCAGAACTACTTATGTTCTATGACCTATTCATTGTTGAACTAAATACATGTTTTGTTGTCCTTGCAAGCAAAAAGCAACAGAAGAGCGATACCGAATTTTATTGTTTTGAACAAATGGAATGTGCTCTTGGGTTAATATCACTCTAAAGATATAATCAGCTCATTTTTTTCATTTTCTAAATTCAGTTCTATTTTCACATGGAAATCGTCCTGTTGTCCTCTACAGTGGAGATGTTGGGAAATTAAAATAAAAAATACATTCAAAGAAATTTAAATTGTATGGTGTTTTTTTAGGCCCAAATAGATAGGAAATCACACAAAAAAGAAATTGTAAGACACTTTTTTTCTTTGGTTCTCAGGAGGATAAGGCATATTTTAAATAACATATACTGTGTCTGTAACACTACAGGAAGAAAAACACTCAAAAGAACATGGCAAATTAGGACAGATAGACTAATACAAAATAGCCCCCGCAATATGTGCAAACTTTCCAAAAGAAAACAACTTATGTACACCTGTAAATACTGAATGATATTGTTTCAGACATAGACAGACATACCTAACTGACATGTCTCCATTGATGAAGTACACATCTCGGAACATGACCTTCCCAGAGAGCACAGAAAAGGAAAACGAGCCTGAAAGAACACATTACAAATACTTCAATAAACACGCTAAAGCTCATCTTTCGAGTTAATCCAATCAATGAATGTCCTAGTTTTAACACATTCACACATTTACTGACCAATGTGTATATATCCATTTTTGTAGAGTCTGTTGATGATAAAGGTAAGGACAAGTCCAATATTACGGGAATTGTAGTAGGTCAAGTATATGATCCATCCACAGGACAGAATAGTGGCTGAGAAAGTAAAGACAGAAAAAGCTAAGCTGTGATACAGTGTCTTTTGAATTAAATCTACTGTACATGAGATCATTTTAGATGCATTCACTATGCATTTTGCAATTTGTAGTTAAATTTGTACTTTGTCTGAGCTAGTTTTTAAATACAGAAATAAATGCTGTCTTACCCACAAGTAGCCAGACTAAGTTGGAATTGTGTTTGTTGAGGTATTTATCCAGATCATCAATACTAATAAAGCTGCTGTTGGCCTTGTTATCCATGGTTAGACCCCACTGCAGAAAGACATGACCATCATGTCAGAAAAGTGATATAATTTGTCATAAAATTGTCATAAAAAGTATAAAATGCATAACAACAACAACACAAAACAATGTAATGCTAGCAGTATAAACTAAGGATCTGTGATAGTAGTCATGTGAATTTGTGAGCCTCTTTAGGATAAGCCTAATTCTGTAACCTTTGCACAATGCTGTTGTGAGGGAACACCACTGGTTGGTATTACTGGTGAGAAAAACATACTGCAGTAAGATCACTATTGTCAGTGTTTGTATGTGAATATCTAATTCCTTTAGACATGACAATTATAAAAGGTAAGGGGGCAGACACTGATCCCAAAAGATTTGGGGTATAACAGACATATTATTTGAAAGGACTATCAGTGCATTCAAGTATTTCAGCTCTTTATTTGGGGAAAAAAACAAAAAAAAACAAAACAGGTTGACATTGTAAACTTCATGACCAAAATTATACTTATTAATTGATCAAATGTACTGTACCTAAAATCAAGAATATCTTTGCAATCTCAAGACAATAACTGGCAGTCCAATGGGTTGCACTGAAGAGTTCAGGGACTTTAAATGAGGCACTGTCATAGGACGTCACCTTTTCCATAGTTTGTGAAATGTTTGCCTTGCTAGATCTGCCCCAGGCAGCTGTAAGTGCTATTATTGTTCTAAGAGCAACAACAGGTCAACCATGTAGTGGTAGACCATGCAATCTCACAAAGTAGGGCTGCCAAGTATTGGAATGTGTAAAAATCTGTTTCAGTTTTGTGTTGCATCACTCACTTCATTGACAGCAAGAACATGAAATGTGTTTCAATAAGTGAGCAGCTGTACATTATTAAAGATCAATAAATTCACGGTCAAGCATCAGCTGGAGTGATGTAAAGCTAGAGTTCTCCAGAGCAGTGGAAAGGTGTATTTATTTATTTATTTTAGCTTTTGTATTGTTTGGGAATTAGCCTTATGATACTATATTTGGTGTTGGTACTGAAACTGGTACTGGTGTTGATATCACAACCAAAAAAATGCCATTTATTATTAAGCACTAAATAATGCAGTGCAAGACTGATACAGCAGCACTTGTACAACCAAGCTGATCTTCAGAGTTGAATTTCGCTTTTTGAGTACACCATAATCAGACCATCAGGTTGGATCAAATGTGGCATTAGCCTTTTGAAAACTCACATATGACTGTCATGTATGGGTGTAGTACAAATATATCAGAAATGTATTATATAATGTAATAATATAAATATATTTCATATATTGAAATGGATTGGTAGGCAATACATCCATAGATAATACATTTACACTTAACACATCTCTTTATCAAGGCTGAAAACAGAAAAGTGTTACTACAAGCATAGGTTTTTGCTCTTCCTTTGAGTGCACTAAAACAAGAGAGAAAGGAGCAAAGACTAAGAGATACGAAACATTGGGAAGATGTGTGAGACTGAATAGTGAGGATTGAAACCATTTCAAATGTGTACATCTGCGAAGTGCTAATGAAGTGCTAAAGTGTACATCTGTAAAGTGCTAAAGGATAATGATGATGATGATGATATCAGGATGTAAACAAATGATCTAACTAGTTAGCTAGCCTACCTTGAACAGAATGACAGGAATGAGGATAATTTTGAAAACTTGAACTCAGGCATGTCCAAGCAGATCTGTTCATAGTGAGCAAGGCCTATGCTGTGTTCAGGACTATGACTACCTACACTTTATTTTAATTATAGGAAATAAACAGTTTAGTTGATCTGGAATGAGTTTCAGTAAACAATGTGTACGTCCAGAAGTGTCCAGACACTCCTCTAATAAATTCAGCTATTTTAAGCACCACTGAAATCACAGACAAATAACCAACACACACTCAGCTTGTACAATCAGAATGGAAAAACACTATCAAAAAATGTTGCATAAGCCTAAGGTCACCGTGTTCAATGCACAGTGTCTGCGAGACGCATTTAACGCCCAAAGCACTGGGTTGTGGAGCGGGGGAACTACATTCTCTGGCGTGATGGATCCTCAAAGCTTTAGAATGAGTAGTAGCAGTGTTCATGTTCAATCATCCATCAGCAGTACCTCAACATGCTAATTCTCTTATGAATGTATGCAATCACATCCTCACAGTAATGTCCCAACATCTAGACATCACAGGAAAAAGACGGTGTCACAGCAGAAAACAGGATAGACTCCCTGATTTCAGAAGGAAGGCTGAATAAGAAGTCTACAAACATTTGGACACACGGTGTGTGTATGGATCACAGCAGAAGAATGGCATGATACTGACACGTGGATGCACACCTCACTGTAACAAAACTGTCACACAACTGCAACACAGCATCATTGTCTTTTACCAGAAATGGACTCGTCGTTTGTAGGACCCTACGTGTTATTTCCAGGACTGTCAGTAAGTTGGGCCTTAACACAATCGACTACGATCCAATTGCAAAAGCTTTCTGAGGCCGATTGCTTTCAATTTGATGCAGCTGGAGAGAAAAAGACAGAGACAGAGCTCTGTAGCACATGCACACCTCTCCAATCACTCACCGGTGCTCTCTTTACTTATTGTCCTAAACATTACGCCCAACAAAATCAAATCTACTCAGACTGAGCTGGGGAGCTGAGTGATGGAAGCATCTGACAGCTCAGCACAGGGTAATCCAGCTCTCCTCTCCTGATGCACTGTCTGTATTCTTGCACTGCTCTTTCGTGAAGCTTTTAGCACTTGGTAGTCTTCTCTGGTTCTCACACTGTCCTGAAACTAGAGTGTTTCCTCGTATTGTAAGTCGCCTTGGAAAAAAGCGTCAGCCAAATGAATGTAATGTAATGTAACAGCTAACGAGCCACTGTTTAGAACAGGAACTCTAGACCAAATGCTAACAGCTAGCTCAGCCCAGATACTGTAGCTCAGGCCTCATTCTATCATCACACCTGTCATAATAAAACCGTACAAAAACCAAACTTACCTTGCTTTACAGAGTCTAGAACTACATGTCACGTCGCCATAAGTGTCCTTGATACACGCTTTTCTTGTTTAGTCTCAACTGAAGGGGCCCACATCTCCAGACACGGACTTAGTCTCCGGAATATTTACATAGACGCCATTGAGCTTTTCCTGTTTTTTTCCTCTGTCACGTGCGTGATTTAACCAATGAGTGCTTTAGTGTGAAGAGCCAATCAGCACCACTAGGGGTCCCTTTATACACTAACCCAACTCGGAGCCATGGACTAAACTTAACTTTGCACTAAACTGCAGTACAAGCTGCTGAATCACCTCCAGTCTAGTCTTAGGACTAGTCGTCCAGCTTTCAACCTGCGGTGGCTGGTGGCCTAGTGGTTATGTATTCGCCCTTGTGATCAAAAGGCCCTGGGTTTGAATCCCAGGACTACCCGTGGCACCACTGAGGAGGTAACCTTTGAGCAAGGTGTAGTCCCCAGGTGCTGTGTCACTGGCTGCCCACTGCTTCACTTGGTGAATGGGTTAAATGCAGATAAGAATTGTGCTGTTCATACTGTGTGCAGTGGCGTGTTCGTGTATGAAACTGCCTACTCCTGAGTTATTGTAAGTTGTACTGTTTAATGTTTTTCACTATAGCTGTCTGTAATTTGTTGTTTCTTATTCCATGTCTGAACTATTTTGTAAAGCAGCCTTGAGTGTGAGAAAGGCATTCAATGAATTTAAATGATTTTATTATTCGGCTTAGTCTGGTCAAAATGTACCATTACTGTTTTAATTAATGAGAAACCAACTGTAAAATAAGTAAGGCAGAATGGCCCCTTATTGTCACGTGTGAACACACCACAGCACACAGTGTGAAATTCTTCCTTTGCATTTAACCCATTCACCAAGTAAAGCAATGAGCAGCCAGTGACAGAACCCAGGGAGCAGTGTGTGGGGACGGTACCCCAGTGGTGACACTAGCAGTCCTGGTATTCAAACACACGGCCTTCAAACCACTAGCCTACCCCAAATATATTCACATGTATAGAGTGTAAATGGAATTAGATGTAAAGTGCCCCGTTATAGTCTCGTGTGAACACACCGCAGCACAGCACGCAGTGTGAAATTTTCTCTGCGTTTAACGCATTCACAAAGTGAAGCAGTGGGCTGCCACCAACAGGGGGCGCCCAAGGAGAAGTGCGCGGGACGGCGCCTCGCTCAAGCGTACCTCAGTGATGCCACTAGCAGTCCTGGGATTCGAACCCACGACCTTGCATCTGCAAATCTAGAATCTAGACTAGAATCAGACTAAATTAACGCATTCACTTATGTGTCTCCAAATAGTTGAATGAAATTTGACTATAAAATGTCTGTTTGAAACTCCAACAGACTCTCTTTTGTTTGGAATACTAGAGTAATGACAAGTAAAAGTATATTTTTACAAAACTGCCTTACACAACATTCCTTTCCTATGTACTTGCCTTAATTATGGCTGATCTGGTGGATCCATGCGGATACACATGCTGATCAGTTCTTTTAATTTATTTGGTCCATGCCCTGACCATTCATGAATGCAAATAATATGTCTTAATGAAATTCCTTTAATTTTTAGGTGGGGTGGTAAAAATCCAGTATGTTTCAAATACTAAGCATGTAGCGACATCTTATATCATTCTCACCCATTCTGATGTTTCTGATGTATGTGTTTTTACAGTTCAACAATGTCTTAATGACACTTTCTTCACATTTTTTATAATGATCCTGGGTTAATATGTTTAAGTGCTAACATTTTATAGCCTACCATTTGCTCTTCCATTGTGTAACCCAAAACCATGAAAACACAACCTATTGTGTATTCAGCTGATGTGAATTTTTGCGGATTGAATTGTTTGAAACATTAAAATTTAATAAGCGTTCATTTTAAATTTCATCAGTCGCCTTATTTATTCATTTTAGTAGGCACATGTATAGGGTTGACAGTATAACTGTTCATTCTAAAAGTAAGATCAATATTTGTTTTTCTTCTTTTTTTAGACAACATTACTGAAGCAACCGCACCCAGCACGCCGCCTGTTCCAAAGGCTATTGCAGCACCAAAAGCGGCCTTTCGCACCTGGAATACAAGAAGGAGAAAGAACAAAACAGTATAGTTTAGACTAATTCCTCTTTTTATCTCTGCTAAATATTTATTATTAATGTAGGGGTAAACCCACCCAAAAGCAGTAATTCAGAAAAGAAAAAAATATGTAGTGTTTATTGTACATTTGCATCACTTTAAAAAAAAAAAAGAATTTTATCAAGTAATAAAGTGGCCTGTAGTACAAAACTGACTGTATGTGAAACTGCATAGCCTACCTGACGCAACTTGGGCTTCCCGTATCTTAAATCTGTGACAAAGTGCTCACAGTTATTGCTGAATGCGCAGTAAGGCAGGGTCCGGCCTATGCGTCTGTGAGCCTTTTTCACAATCAGACAGATTTTTCGGGGCTCATACTTATCGTCCAAAAGGTTGTTGATTATGTATTGATCATTCCCCACCACATCTGTGAGCTTCTCCTTCTTCACAACTGCTTTGTCACCAAATACTGTCATGCTGGAGGCTCCAACATGTGCCAGCTCACCTGCAGGATAACAGAAAGAACCCTATTTTCACAACTACATTGTATATATATATATATATAGAGAGAGAGAGAGAGAGAGAGTTTGAAATCAGTAGTGGTACAGCGGTAAAAAGTAGTACAGATTTTTACATACTTTTTAGAGCGTATGCAGATTGGGAGGTGGCTGAGGTGTGTATGAGCCGTTTATATCCAGACCACTGGTTGAGTGTGCATTGCAGCTGTGAAGGCCAGTTAAATATCCGTAGCCCCACTAGCTAAGAAAGAGTGAGGTTTTGTTTTACAGAAAGCCTGTGCTGTGTATGGTTTATTAATATGACAAAAGTTTCACCTTAAACAGCGAAATAATGTTACATTGTATTTATACTTTACGTTTATTTGAATAGACATGCATGTGCAGATATTGCACACTGTTTAATGTGTGTTTTAATAAGGATGTCAGTTAGGAAGTAGTATGTTCATGAACACACTTTCAGTTTTATACCAAATATACCAGCTAATAGACCTTGGTCTTATTTTAATGACTAAGGTAACACATTACTGAAACAGGGCCACAGGAACACAAAGTTTTGTTGTTTCCTGAATTACTAAGATCATTCAGCAAACACCAAACTCTTCTGATTTACTCACATGGTGGTGCAAGGTGAATGACATAGCCATCGCCAACAAATATGGCCTAGTCTTTATGACCCACACGAAAGATTTGTATGATGTCCCCTACTTCTAACTGTGAAAGGAAATGAAACAAAAAGATTATCTTAAAGATTTAAGAAGAACTTAGGTCTCATAGTGTTAAAAGCTTTAATTAACATTTCAGCCCAGACCTGTTAATAAATTACATCTCTTTGCTTTGTGTCTGTGTGCTCATCTGTGGTCTACAATTCAAGTTTTTTGGTTGGGTTAAAATTATTTTGATTGATCAGCTTCCTTTGTAGACATGAGCATTTCAGGAAGCCACTAAGCAGCTAAACTTTATCAGACTATAAACACTGGATGCGAAAATAAGCATGAAGCATGTGCAGCTCAAGGCTCACTTGAAACTAATGTTGAAGTGCACTAATTTAATCTGCTGAACAGTTGTAAAAGCATACAAATTAGGATACATTAAAGAGGCCCAAACAAACGCTCCTATTTAACAGAAAAAGTTTACTGTAATATGTAAACACTTTTCCAATGTCTACAGCTCCATATGTATAGGAGCTGCCTCTTTTCATTTACACATATTTATCAATTCAGTTTACAGCAGCACATTCACACTGAAGTTGCAAGGAATGTTTCCACTGCCACTACTTTTTAAATGATGCGCAATATATGGCATCCAATAAGAACAGGGACTAGTTTTTTATATTAGTACCAAAGACAGCTTTAGGGGATCAAGAGAGGTAAGAAAGTAGTCATGTAACAATTAATTAATCACGAGTGTGTATATGTTTATCTTATAGCATTACTTTAGGTGCCACTCATGTACAAAAGGTCTTATCACTGTTATCAGATAAATGTTGCAGTAGTGGTAAGCAACTTAAGCTTAAACGTATGATAATCTTAAAATGAAAACTTCTCATAGGCTTGTATATTGTCTGTGTCCTGTGCAGGGTGTGGATTAGGTAGAGACCAAATTGTTTGATAGCAGCAGCAATTACAGGGGCCTCCACCTTTCAGGGCAGTCATGTCAACTGGCCACCTGAAAAGATGAGTCACCCTGTCAGAGAAATGTGCATGGTGGTACTAACAATATGTGTCAGTACATGGTGACTGGCGGACCTGGACGCAGCAGGTCTTGAGTCTTGAGACTTAGCAGACTCTGAGAGTTAAAGGGAGAGTTCATACAGAAGGGGCTTGTAATGAGTGAAGGGGTCCTCAGGGTCATCATCAAGGACAGAGACAATCTGGCTTTTTGCATGAATTTACAGTCCTGCTCTTGTAAGAACTTGCATGTGCTTGCATGAGAGGCAGCTGTTTGCATGATTTTAACATCATCAGCAGGTTTCACAGGGTTACTGCACTGGCTTTGAGAAGATTGTCTTTAATGAAGTCCACGAGGCACTGATATAAACCTTCAGGCCTCAGCTTTTAAATGGATGTTAATAAAATGAGCACCAGTTTGAAAACTGTCATGTAATTGAATGGCCTGCCAGATGCAGTTTATTGAGGTAGAGCTGAGCAGTTAGCTTGCATACAACAGGAACATCATCATCATCGTCGTAGTCGTCTTGGAAACCTCAGAGATTATTTTCTTTACTTGCTCAGGTTGTTTCCTCGACAAAGAATGAAGCATATCCTGCATTCAGTGACTGCTTACAGTTTTTGAGTGTCACTTGCTTAGAAAAGCATCATTGTTTTGGATGCAAGCAAATGCAGCATAATGTGAGCTTGTCTGTTATAGAGAGGTTCTCAAGATGTTGAATGTTAGTGTGAATGTGTGTTGACTGAAAGCTGCACAGTACAAGTGAAAGAGGAAGCGTGTTGTTATTTTTGTTTTTAACTGCTACATCTAATTGTACTATTTGATTATTGTTTAAATAGATAACGGATGGGTTTTATATTATTAACAAACCAGCTAAGCTCTAACAAAAGGGAGGGAAAAAACAGTACAGTAGGGATTTAATCTCTGTGTGCTGGGTGATGCAGGTCTGGTGAATGTAAGGTCTGTCAGTGCTGGCTAACAAGACACACATGGTTTTCAGTCCACTGGTAGTGTTAAATGTGGACATTGTTCTATAAGCAGATAAGCTAAGTATGCAATCTGCAGTTGTTGTGTTGCTCATTTATTCAAATCTGATTATCAAATCATTATTTTTGATGTGTGTGATGAATAATGTAGAGCATGTCATCCATACCATCTAGCTGACATAAGCTGTGATATAACATCATGCAGTTTACATAGGATTAGTTTTCCGTAACGGAAAAAACATCTATAGTTTTGCTACAAGAATTTGTGACTTCAGATCATTTAATGTTGACCTCAAGTTATGCCATGTTTTATAAGTTAAATCCAATATGCTTCAAATACTAAGTGTTTAGCGACACATTATCACTTCATTCTCACCCCTGTTCTGATGTTTCTGCTGTGGTTTTACGACTCCTTGCTCTTCCATTTTCTAACCCAAAACAGCATATTTAAATACTTTTTGAAAGTAATGAGAAATATGTTCACTCAGTTCTTTATTCTGAACCCCACCAAGATAGATTTGTCTACACACTGTGTCTACACAGGCTGTGTCTCAATCCACATATTAAAGTTCAAAACAGTCACGCACCACTTGTGTACAAAAGTGATGCACTATGCAGCACAGTACGTGAGCTGTAGTGGCAGAGGAAACGCACTACCCCATGTGTAGCGACATGGTGACTTGTGGTTATGCACTTGTGTGTGTGCACAAGAGGGAGACAAGGAGAAAGAGAAGTGCGATATCAGGGCTAAAAGAGAAATTGATCTACTTCAACAAATAAAATGCACATAGAGCAAGACTTGCCATTTGTCCAGAAAAAAACCCCCAGAGAAATTGCATTTTAAAGTAAGAAAGCATCTAAAAGATGCCCATCATGGTCCTGCTAGACTGATGGCGAACAGGCTCCACCGTGTTCACTGGGATGTGCTACCATGCCCTTCTGCACAGTCTTGGGATTTTGTGCTACGCGACGTTAGGAAAGCTGGTTTATCTTGCGGTGGACACTGATTAATCTCTGCTTGTGTGGTGGCCTAGGGTGTCAAGACCCCAACCCTCGTTACAAATTTTTTTTTTTTTTTTTTGGTCAACTTCAAGTTTAATTTACACCCTTTAGGATCTCTGGATACCAAGGCAAATGGATGACCATAGACACTGAAAAATATCTTTGCTACAGATTTATTTCTGTTATCAGGGCAGTTGTACATGCAGTATGTCTCAGACCCACTAGGCTAACCCCCCATCCCTGGTTCACCCGTGAGATTCACCCACACTATTTCACAAGGTACAGCACAGCACAGCAAAGCAACAAAAAGTGTA
>JBBPCX010000154.1:12463542-12494508 GCA_037974365.1 Hydrocynus forskahlii | reverse complement strand
GAACAATATTTGAGAGTAATGGGTCTTTTGTGTATGTAGAAAATGTTTCAGATCTTTGAGTTCAGCTCATGAAAAATAGGAGCAAAAACAAAAGCGTTTATATTTTTGTTCAGTGTATATATATGATCTTCAAACAACTGAAAGGAACTCCTCTCCACACTTTTCACAGGTCAAGCTTAAAATTGATGCAGGTCACACTCTAAAACCGAACTTTCTAAAACTGCAGTTGCCACCACCCTGTGTTCTAAGTGTGAAAGTAGGATTGACTGAGGCTACAGACCTTCTGCATGCAGATGCGTCCTTTGCGGACGATGTGCTTGAGCCTCTCCACACACACACTGTGCAGGGGCAGGTAGAAGTTCAGCTCTGACTGAGGTAGAATGACGGACAGGGCGCAGGTGTTCTTATCGCCCTTCAGTTCACCATCAAAGATGAGCGAGACAATTATTACTCCTTTCTCAGCCAAAACAAAGAACTTGACGTCCACAGCCCCACTCTCAGCACTGCGCAGAATCTCACCGTTCAGCGTGTGGTTGGCCAGGAAAGTCACCTCCCCATCGCTGAGCAACAAGGACCCCTGACCTTTGGGGGCCCAGATGTGCCGGACGCGGGGTCCCAGGATGTTGTCCCAGTAAGCAAAGGTGGCTGCTAGAAGGGGACACCAACCTTCCACTGCCACCTCTGTCTTAGCCACGGCCGGAGACTGCGGAGGGCAGGCAGCAGACATGGCTCCTCACACAGTCTCTCTCTCTCACAGTCAGATTCAAAGGTGGGGAGATGATCACTAGATCTGTGTGAATTAAGACAGAACAGAGAAACATTAGACGCACACACTGATGAAGTCTCCAATAAACTGCACATCAACATGTACTTCCCGGGCAGTGACATTCAGAGTGGGTTCATATTTGCAGTGTGTAATGTTTGGTTTTCTCCCTCTATGAGATTAATTTAAATGCAGTGTTGCACTGTTGGCATGGCAACATTCATATCGCCTGCAACAGCCTGAGAGCCTAAAGCTCTCAGAATCAGAAAACTTTATTGATCCTGGAGAAACTGCTTACATTATGACTGCAAAGACACAGAGACAAAAACAATATAAAGTCTAAATAAATCTAAATAAAAACCTGTAGAAAAACCTCAGTATGATATACACTGTGCTATACACACAAATGCTGGCTCTAAACCCTATACATAAGTAACACAGGTAAGTGAATTTTGACACAGATGGTAGTTAGGAGTACATTTTTGCACATAGTATGATTTGCAATATTGTGCAATGTTCTTAAAAGGTGTTAAACATCATCATTATGTGCAGCATCTTTTGTGCAGTTGTCTTACCATGTGCAGTATCAACATGATGTTTTTTCTAAATGGGTGCTGAATCACTTAACTACCTGTGTCAGTATTACTTATACTACTGAACTCTACTAAGTGCAATATTATACTCCCAACTTCAATCTCTCATTAGAAAATCCCTTACCTGTAAGTTACTTATCCATGGTATTCATCCCCAGCATTTGTGTATACAGCATAGTGTATTTTCATATTGATTTTTTTTCTAAAGATCTTTCATTTAGATTTATTTAGGCTTCATATTTTATATTACTTGCTTGATTCCTCTGGGATCAAGTAAGTTTTCCGACTCTGATAGTAAAGCTCAGTAGTATATAAGTAATACTGACACAAGTAGTAGTATTTCATATGGATAGACTTCTGCACAAAATACATTGCACATAATGATAATGTTTAAGAACACTCATAGGCCTATATATCAACACCGATAATAACACTCATATATAATTCAATCAGTAGGCTAATAAATAGTGGCCCAGGATGAAAAATAACCATGTCAACCCCTTTAAATACATTTTTAGCGTTTTTTCTGGATGTAAACCAAAACAATACAAGTTAACCAAGCCAAAAACACATTTTATTCTTTTTCGATTAGATATTTTGAAGATTTATTTGAAGATTTGGAGGACTCAAATGCACCATTTAGCACAGATGAATAGCAGCGGTGAAGAGACGAAAGGAAAGTAAAAGTGAAACTAAACGTTTACAGGCATTCTAGTTACACACAATAAAAATCCAAATGGATGTCAACACACATGAACAACATCAACATCCATGTATGTGTTATACCCACCTTCATTTTCAGTTGGCCAGTTTCGTTTGTTGCTCTCTGTTTTCTGCTAAAGAGTTCTTTCTTCTCCTTCTTCTTCTTCTTCTTCTAAGAGCAATATAATGTACACTAAACACCAGCTTAAGGAGCTCCTTATCTGTTATTCAGCTCCAAACATGAAGGAAAGCTCACCTCCAGCTTTTTCCTGTGTTTTTCTGGCAACAGTTGAGAAGAAGAGTTCCGGCTGAAGCTGTTACTGCCCTCTTGCGGCATGCCTTCGATCTCTTCTTCCTGTGCACATTTTGGGCTCCAAACTTCATTTTAAGCTCAAACTCATTAAAGATGGTGTGTTATATGTTTGAGTTTTGTGTTCAGTTATTCATAGAGTGTTTGTTCTGGTGTACATTATATAGAGCTCCTTTTTTGAATGCAGGAGCACACAGCGCTGTAGGTCTCTCGGTCTGCCAGGAGATGGAGACGTTTTCCTCTTTTCTTTTACTGACAAAGCCTGGTTTCGATTTGATTTATTGGACTAGAACTTGGTAGTGAATCGGTTAAGTACGGTAGTACACACAAACACACACACACATACATTCAATCTATGGGCTTATTATGAGTAGGAAGGTACATAGTGTTCAAAGCAGAGCTGTTAACAGCAACAACTATGTGTGTGTATACGTACAGCTCTGCATTATATTATATTGTATATACTGCATTCATTATATATATATATATAGACTGTAGGTTGTATAGACTGTAGGTTGTGGGTTTGAATCTCAGGAGTGCTAATGACACTAATATATATATATTCTTGTTATGTTAACAGCTCTGCTTTAAACACATAGAATGCAAAGGAAGAAGAATCATCCTGCATGGTCAGTGAGAGTGTGTGATGCACTGGTTCATCGCATTTTCCTATGAGATCATACTCACATAAACTGTGGTTGTGTGATTTAAATGATGGCTTCAGTAGCTCAGCTCTTCCTATAATTGGGTCTATGTAAAATGTCTAAAGGCAGCTTGTCTGAGTTGGTGGGCAACAGGTCACACTGTGCGCTAGGAGTCCTCTCTGCTCAGATGATTCCTCCCTGACTTAACAGGCTGACAGAGAAAGAGGTATAGGCATTCTTGTTGTCATGGTAACAATAGTGTGCAGCACCGTTAGCAACACTTTTAGGCAGCGCCTAGCAACCGTCTCCATGCATCTAATGGCCAGGTTACTAGACAGCACCACGAAGAAGCATCCGGCTCTATTGGCTGTCTGTCTTAATGGGCGTTGCCTACAGATTGCTTCATCTCACGATGGGAGAGAAATACATAGCAGCAGCATTTCCAGAGTTGGGTGGTTTTGAATGTGAGAGTATGTTTGCCCCCAGCCTGTTTGTGTCTGTTTGTGAGTGATTGTGTGTATGTGTGAGCACGCATATAGAGGGACATTGAGTCTATGTCTATACATTCCACCCCTTTCTCTCCTTTATCAGGACTGGTAGCACAGATTAAGCCGCTGTCATGTTTGCTCTTTATATTATGTCTGCCTGAATGAGTCCCCTTTACCCCACTCATCCTTTTAGCATTCGCTGGTGTGGAAGAGTGGAGATGCATGCGCCCTGTACCACCTTCTCACACAGGAAAATGAAATGGGCTATTATTTCTATATCAACCCCCCTAATGCCGACAGCCTGTTTATACCACATATACAACGTGACTAGCGCATTAGTGCACTAAGGCTAAAAGCAATGCAGTAATTTCAGCGGAGTCGGCCTGGGACACAAGTGCGGGCATCATGACGCAAACCTGGTGAGCAGACCTGCTGTCGCGAGCCCTGTGAGCTGTCTGCAGTCTAAGACTGGATGGAGGGTGACTGTGTTTCTGAGGGCTTTAGTAGATATGAGAGAAGCTGTGAGATTTATAACTGAGGTTCAGTTGGTGACATGTTGATCCTCAAGCAGTCTTTGTTCCGTCCTTTCTTATTTGGCAGGCTGATAGGCAGCACTGGCGAACGCTGTGTGTCAGACTGAAAGCTCTGAACTTCCTTTGTTCTTGGCACACTGTGATCTCAGCTGAAGGAGAGTCAGGTGGTGAACCACGTCTTGATCATTAACATATCCCAGCCTGATTGTCTCACTCAAAAATGATGAATTTGGGGAAAAACTCTCTATGGTCAATATAGGGCATGTTTGTAGATGCAATCTCCAGTCACTTTATCAGATGCCTCCTTGCTGTAGCCCACTGATTGCCATGTACAGTTTATGTTGCGCTAGGTCAGTTTTGGCCCACAAAGCTACTCCTGGCTGGATATTTTAGATGCGAAGCACCCCACGGAGAAGACTTGCAACACTCACTCACTCACATTATAGAGGCTAAAACTGTCCACAAGGGTGTGGCATTAGAGGTCGAATACGTTTTGATGCTTCATCAGAGCAGTGCTTTGCATCAGTGATGCTGTGTGTTGGGGGACGGGCCACTTTCAGCACTGATGTGTTATAAAAACCTCCAGCAACACTGCTGTGACTCATACACTTGTGCCATCCTCAAACACTCACTACATCTCATGTCAGGGCCAGAGCTGTGTTCAGAATAGGCCACCACCAAAATAATATCTGCTTAGCACTGGTTCTGAGGTCAGAAACTGATCAATGATGAATGGGGTTACTCCCACGTTGTGCATGACAACAGATGGGCTACAGTCTGTACCCCTTTATAGTGACCTATAAGGTAAGTGGACCTCATAAAGAGGCCAGTGAGTGAAAGTATATCCACAAAGTAGTGTTTTAATGTTTTCAAGTTAAAGCCAGCAAAGTATAAGCGTTTCTCGTGTAACTTTGGAAAATGATGAGCTCTTCACCCTAGATGACACACACCACGCCATGTATCGCTTGACTTTATAAATAACTGCTTGATTGCTTCATGCTTCACTCTCAAGATTGCTCATCAAGTCCTCTCATTAGAGCTATTTGTTAGCTCCCCTCGGACTCTCTCTCTCTCTCTTCCTCTCACTCTCTCTCTCCGGCAGCGGGCAGTTCCTCAGGTCCAGCTGAAGGCTAAGCTCATGCATCAGTTCATGCTGCGATGTGTCTCTGAGGGAGACTCATTCACACAGAAAAGCTACGCCCGCTCGGGCTCTCACCCTCAACTCTTACTGACAGAGCACAGCAAGGTCAAGCTGCGGACACTCGAGGAACTACATACTGTTATGTGGATGACGCATCCCAGTGATACACCTACACACACACACACACACACACACACACACACACACTAACACACATGCGAGTCATAACAATGCAGGGCTAAAATTACTGTGGGGTTTGTTAGATAAACTCTGCTGGTCGGATGAACAGTTTTTGGTGTTTGACAATTTTGTCTCACAAATGTTAAAAGTTTACCACTTTTAGACTCCCCTTTATTGTCGTTGCCTTACTCAGTTTATTACTGACCACGTAGCACCATTAGTGCGCTTGCAGGAGAACAGAGACTTGCCTGACTTGGTGTGGTGTAGCATATGCCATATGTACACTACCTACATCAAAAGAGAGAGAGACCCCTGTCATCTTCCCCTCCAAAGAGAGGAGGGCCAGTTGTACTCTCACGGACACCTGGCCAAGGACAGCGTATGGCGCCACTGGGATCTGAAAAAGCTCACCTCTGCTCTACAGAAGCATGACATTAGCAATAAAGCCTTCAGGCCCATCTTCCTGAAGCCCAGCACTGCTGCTGTCCCCTTGTAAAGTACACTGAGCTGCCAGTTCATAAGGGACACTCACCTTGTATATACACTCACTGGTCATTTTATCAAGTACACCTACCTTAGGTGCACTTTGTAGGGAAACACTTACGGACTGTAGGCCATTTTTTGCTGCACAATTTATCAGCCACCCTCTACCGCATTTATCAAAAGAAAGGTAACATCAATAAAATTTGGGTGATGGGCCCTTCCTAGCGCAACAGTGATACTAATATGGTAATGGGGTAATGACATCAGTAGCGTATGGATTTTAACTTATGTACACTTGCTGGCCCCTTCATCATCTAGCTTTTCATCGGTGGTTAGTTTGAAACCACACAACCATGGCTTGCCAGATATTTTGTCTTTCAACCCATCAGTGACACTGAATTGTTCAAAAATCCCAACAACCCTGGTGCACTGGCACACATATTTCAGCACAACACCCACTAGCATGCCACTGACATACCAAACACAGGACAACTAGACATCAGGAATAAAAATCAGATTCTGGATTGTTATGTTAACAATCAAGCTATATGATTCATATTTATTTTCTTTGGAAAATATAACGAGATATTTATTATGTAAAAACATCTGAGCAGCATTTGACAGAACATCAAAAAAGAAACATTTTCACAGATTTCCACTGAGTCACAAACACAGCCCCTGGTACCCACCATGTCAACAAGGCCCTCACATTGTAACATCTTCACAAATAAATGACAGACGACTCTCCGCTTCCCCCAGAGGTTTTTCTAACTAGAAGATCTCCTGGGAGAAAACAGTGATTCGGAGCGAAAACCAAACACTTCACAACACAGCACTGCTGAGGCTTTTTCCAGTAGATACCTAGCTTGTTGGGGAAGACAACTTTGAGTTTTTGCAGCGATTTGGAGGTTAATAATAATGGAACTTAAAATATGTGTATATAAATAGACCACTTTTTTGCTCACAAATATTTGCTTTATACAACAACTTGACCTCTGCACATGTCTGCACTGTCCATTTAATGCTGTCCACAGACAAAGCATCGCAGAAGACGCGCAAATACCTTTTTTGGATAAGTGATTCTGTTTGAATAGTATGTGTAAACTCTCACAATTGAATACATCCTTGTAATACAGGCACCCATGCCCATTAACTCATATAGTATACTTCTATACACACACACACACACACACACACACACACACACATACATTCACACTAAAGCACACAACTCCAACCGAAATGTTGTGCTGCTTATCTTCCCAACCTCTACTAGCTACAGTATCACTGTCACAAGTCTCTCTCTTTCTCTTCTGTCGTTTACCAATCAGTGAATCATTGTCATGTTAACTTCTCCACCTTTTTAGAACAATCTCAAATCATCTTCATGTTGACCCGTCTGGGGCCGCTGGTCTCCGTGAGATCACTATTGGCTCCTTTCCTCTTGCGTGGGACATACTGAATGTCCACACTGCCTCTGTGTTTGCCTTTGCCCCGGCTCCAGGCAAACAGCAGCAGAAAGCAGAAAAGAACGACGCCTAGAAAACTGAGGCAGCCCATAGCAGTTGAGACCAGAATAGTGGTGAAGTCCAGCACCATCCGGATAGTGTAGTGTTCTGTGCCATTGATCATGGAGCTATTGTAATCGGGGTCTAAGAGGAAGCTGCGGTTGGCATAAAGAGCTCCGTCTCTGATGCCTAGACTTTTGACGGCCAGTGTTACCGGCAGAGTGGCATTTCCTGCTGGGTTGGATGCCACACATACATAAATACCGCTGTCCAGGGGTTCAGCCATCCGGAATTCCAGGGAGCCGTTGCCATGGACGACTACCCGGCCTGTGCTCTTGGGGGTGATGTGTCGCCTGTGTGGCGTCAGCCAGGAGACGGAAGGCTTTGGAGCTCCTTCCGCAGTGCAGTTCAGCCAGGCCCTCTGCCCCTCTTCGGCCTGGACTGGGTTTTTGGGTATAGAGACAACACTGGGCTTGGTACAGATAACGTAGCGAGAGAGCAATGGCTCCACTATGTCACTGAAGGGTTTCCCAGACAGGGCAGTAGGGGCTCTGCACTGAGGCTCCACATCACCATAGAGAAGGGCAGGTGTCCTTTGCAGCAACCAGCGCAGGCGGCAGTCACACACCAAAGGGTTCTGACCAATCAGGAGACTCTGCAAGGCCATGGAGGCAGGCAGGACAGATCGCTCCAGAGTTTCCAGACGGTTGTGACAGAGGTCAAGCAAGCGCAAGGACAATGCACCCTGGAAGGCCTGAGGCTCCACGCGTTCTAACTGGGCCTGGCGCACACGCACCACTTCCAGACGTTCCATCCCACGCAGCCACCCGGCAGGCAGCACCTTCAGACGGCTATAAGACAGGTTCAGGTGAGTCAGGTAGTGTAGGTGGCTTAGCATAGGCGCCACCGACAGATTTGTGTGTGTGATGAAAAGCGAGCTCAGGTTGAGCCCCTGCAAGGCCGGGCTGGGCACCCCCTCCAGGGACGGCCAACGGTCTATCTCCATGTGGCGTAGGCGGCCTAGGCCTTTGAATGCATGTGGTGGCAACTCTGCGATGTCCAGCTCTCTCAGGCGCAGACTAGTCAGACCGTGCAGGTGGGCCAGAGCATGGCCAGGCACAGCGCTCAGATTGCAACGTTGCAGTGTGAGTGAACGCAGGGACAGCAGGCCACTAAAGGCCCGTGGTGCAATGAACACCAGCTCATTGTCAGCTAGCTCCAGCACACGCAGCCGCCGCTGCTCTTCAAAGCCATAGTCCAGTAGTATGACTAGCCGATTCTGGCTCACATCCAGCAGGGTCAATTCGCCTAGGCCTGCCAGAGCTCCCCGGGGCAGCAGGGTCAGCTGGTTAGCACGTAGACGCAGTGTGCGAAGACGGGGCTGTGCTCGGAAACTGCCAGGTTCCACTGACGAAAGCTGGTTGTTACTCAGATCCAGCTCTTCCAGCAGCAGCAGAGAAGAAAAGTTCTGTGGGGTGATGGTGCGCAGACGGTTCTTGCTCAGATCCAGCACCCTCGTCTCAATGGGAATACCTTCAGGCACCTCCACCAACCGCTTACGGTGGCACGAGACGGAACGCGTTGGCACAGAGCACTCACAACGGGCGGGGCATGTCCGGACCGGGCACGGGAACAGGATGAGCGGCAGAAGGGAGAACCCCACGGCGCAGGAGAACAAAGAGAACAGCATGACCACCTGTAGAGGGGGAGGAGGAAGAACAGACAGACGTAGACATAATTAGGTGTGTCAACATTCGTAACACGTATTTGTTTAAAAACAATGTGCAATGTGTTGTTTTTAGTGCATCTGCACATCCAGCACATTTTGTGATACTTTTAGCACAACCACTGTGTTATTTAACGTGAGGGTTGTGATCTGATTGTTAATCCCCAATATGGGTTCTGATTGGACCATGTATGCTGGAAATATACTGTGCAGTTTATGCCCAAATTCACCACAAAAAAAACAAACAACAAACTCAACAAATTCATATGTTGTTCGGGTTCAATTTATTTTCAGTTCATTTGATTATTATCAAGTGCACAATTAAAACTCAAACATCAAGATACACCGAGATCAAATTAAACAAGTCTGCATCTTGGTATGTATCTACATACAGTTGATTTTCACTAAAAGAGATTACTTCTAGTGGTCTGATATCACATAGGTGATTGAGAGTATTCTTGCACTAAGACTTTGGGGGAAAAAAACTAA
Organism: Hydrocynus forskahlii; assembly: GCA_037974365.1. Lineage (NCBI taxonomy): Eukaryota > Metazoa > Chordata > Actinopteri > Characiformes > Alestidae > Hydrocynus > Hydrocynus forskahlii. Next base: position 12,484,948 of record JBBPCX010000154.1, on the reverse strand, counting down.
ACTCCATCCTTTTGACACTGAGGAAATATGTGTATAATTTTGCCAGATTTTGCCAAAGAGACGCTAACTTCTCCAGTCATAGTTTAAAGCAAGCACACAAGCAAGCTGGACAATGACAGAATGTGCCACAAAAAGTGCTGCATGTAATATATTTCAGTTGATTTAATCAAAAACCCCACTAGCAATAGTGCTGCAAATGTCAGTATCATAGCCAACCACTTTCACTAAGAGGTTAAATGGGAAAATTACATTTTTCCATAAGAAGATTGCTTAATTCCCGAGTAAACATACTCTGAACTGAATGAGACAAAATTGAACTGAGCTGAATTTATTTAGGCTTATGTCTTACACTGTAAAATATACTGCTCAAAAAATTAAAGGGAACACTCAAACAACAGCATGACTGTTTAAGTGTTCCCTTTAATTTTTTGAGCAGTATATTAAAAAATAAAGGCAGTTTTTTGGCTGTCCTAAAATTGACTTAATTTAGCCTCAAACAATTACTAGAATGTTACAGGACACAATTTTTTTCTTCTGTTAACTTAGAAGTTAGAAGTTCAATTAACTTTTCAAGCCAAAACATGATTTTTTTATACTGTAGAAATATTTGACAATATATCACATTAATATTTTACATCACATTCTAGTAATGGTGTTCTGAACCAGAGGCCTGTCTGAATAAATACTGTTGAATAAGTTAGGATGATCTGTGATGAACTGCTTTATAATGCAGTCCTTTAGAAACAACTGGGACAAATAATATGTTACATCATCCTTCTGGGAGAAAATACATCTCCACTGACTAGTGACACCTTTACTTATGAAATCACTTATCAGAAATAAGCAAAAGGCACCACATCTGACATGGATATTTGTCTGATGTTCTCTGGTGCTGTAAGATTGCCACTTGTTGGATTTGTTTAGTTTACCACTGGAAAAGCCTACATTTAACAGCATTAATGTTTCTTCACCAGTGAAATGCAACAACATATATAATTTCACAATACCTTCTAAAATGCCTGATGCCCAATAACATGTACCAAAGAGCTAAGTCAGGAATCTTGAAATAATTCTTTATTCTTAACTGATTCTATTGCACAACTTGAGATGATCACTCTAGTTTACAGCTGATGTTCTGATCTTGAGATTAATGTATATAGTAGTATGACTTATAACATTGCCTGAAGTCTCGCAATAAGCTCCACTACTTTTGATCTCTTCCCACCAGAGATGGGCATGTCATAAAGATGCTCAAAGAAATTGAAGACAGACGTGAGTTGGGCAGGATATGCCAGGTTACAGACACGATACATTTTAAACAGTTTGTCAATGGCGCATGTCAATCTGTTATCCTCAAGTGGAATGGCGACTTTGTCCTTCTCTGCCACAATGATGTACTGAGCTGTACAACTGGGGTGGCCTAGACACATGCGGTGGGGCTGCTGATATTCCACAGCTCTGTCAGGAGAATTAACCAGAAGACTGGAGCAGCTTGTTTTTGTCTGGAAATATACACAGCACACACAAATCCATGTTAAAATGTATTACAGATAACTTTGAGCAAGACATATGAGAGGTGTTGAAATTATAGGGGAGCTTGGGGGAGCTTAGTTTTCCTGAAAAAAGTTTTGAGTTTCAATAAATCTGAAGTTTCTAGTGTTGCAGGGGTTTATATGAAAAAAAAAAATCAAATCAAATCAAATTCCAAAGAGCCCATCTCTCCTGCATGTATTTTACTGCTCTGGTTGTACATCACCCATACAGAATAAGGGTGTGCAACATTCTATGTTACTCCATTCACACTTCCTTTTTTCCCCCATTTTTCTTATTTACGAAACGGTCCAAAATACCTATTTCTGCATGCGGGGCTTTGCACACATGTTTGCACTGTAAATGTAAACACACTACTTTAGAGTACAACAACTGATTTATTTATTACTGTTTTTATGTATTATGGTTTTGAAGCAATCTCATACTGCATTGTGTTGTTGTCAGTCTGAGAGTGAACATATGAGATTTTTATGTCGTATTATTTTGAGATATATGAATAATATATGTGCTGGAAAGAGTGTTATATGAACACCATATTTAAGCTTTACAATCCAAGACACTAGAAATTTGCCTACCGGCTTAACACCCAAAATATATGATATGGCTGATTTCACACTGCATTTGGTCCAGCCTTTTCCTCTCCCAGATGCAGTAGGAGGCAAAAGGTATGTGAGTGTCTGAAGAGCTCTAAAGCATGGCTCTGTAAAAAAAATACAGAACAAATGGCATTTATGACTCAGTTCTTCACCTTGCCCTCAGACCTCAGACTAAAGCCAAAGCATAAGAGGACTGACAGGGCAGAGCGGTACACAGATCTACGTTTTGTACAATACCAGTGATGTCTTTTAATAGCCTTGCTGAAAACACAGCAAGCACAGGCATATATATACAATCATCAGTTATTTCTGCCATGTATTTCACAAACAAAGTTAGATACTGGTAGATTATGGTAGATACTGGTAGATAATTTCAGGTTTGAAAAGCTGACCCCGCAACACTGCCAAAACGACATGCATCCATTCAGAATAACACAACAGTCTGAGACCTCAGTTAGACAAGCGGTTCAAATCTGATTTTTCAGCATATCTGATTCAAGTAGGACAAATTTTCTGCTGTCTAAACTGCAAGAAAAGTCACACGAAACATGGCTTTTTCCAGTAACATGCAAGCCACATTTGCAGGTGGCTCTGGACATGTGACTCAGTTTGACCAGTCTGATCAGATTTTGCTTTGGGGAGCTGGTCCATGATGGTAAAATGCATGACAGGAATTTCACTGCTACACATTACATATTATAGCTTAACCGTGAAGAGTTTAAGAACTTTAAACAGACATTTAGCTATTGGATTTTTCATTTTTATGCTGTAGTTTCACAGTGGCTTTCAGTTTTGAATTTAAAGACTGATTGAGACTATTAGCTTTGTAACATCTGCAGACCAGATCATCCTACTCTAATGTTTTGTTCATAATAAAATTGCTAAAAAGTGCAGTATTTACAGCATGCTCATTCTGCTACTTATAGTTATTTAGGAATGGGACGCATCAGGACCTAAACTCATAAACGTGACCCCTGCCTAGTCGACGCACTTTCATGTGCGCTGTATGGCAATCAGTGTGGACATGCAAGCTAACGTGGCTACAGTTTGAACATACAGGTCAGCTTTAGTCACTGAACCTGCAATTTCAGTTTAAATTTCAGTTTAAGAAACAAATCTGGTTTGCTTTTCAGTGTGAACAAAGCCTGAAAGATTGTATCTTATTTTAATGAAAAGTAGCCTACCATCGCCCTCGCTGGCAGTTGCCAGGACAGTGGAATACTCTTTTGTCTTGGCCATCTTCAGTAATTTCGGAACAATATTTCCCTCCCATTTTTGAAGGAAGAGGTCAGCTTTCCCTGGATACATTTTCCCAAACTCAAAGTCAAGCTGAGAAAAAGGCCAGAATACAACATTTATATTGAAGTATATCACAACTAAATATGCAGATCAACTGTCTGACCATGTACTTACTAAGCATGGCATGCCTGCAAAATGAGGGTACTGCTGAAAAATCTCTTCTACTGTTGGAGAGTTGTTTGCAATCCAGAATCTGCGGCTAGTGTAAGTTTTCTCCATGGCCAGTTTGATAACGGTGAGGTTTTCTTGAGACAGTTTCATTCTTTTGATTACAGATTTCCACTGCATTGTAGACTCATCTTCCATGTTAGAAGGCGTCTGCAGTGTGATGGAAACTGGGTGGAAAGAAGCATCACTGATCAATTGATGGATAACTGAAAGCAAAATAAAGGTCAATCTGTTAGAGACTGTGTTAAACATTTCAGTATTTCATCATACACATTATTCATATTTTTTTCATGAAAATTTCCAAGTTGAGCAATCGTTGAAAGACTAAAGTGGTATAGATGGGCCTAATGTTGCTCTAATAATTTGAAGTTAAAAGAAAAAAATGTTTTACTAATGGCAATAGAGTACACAGTAATATCTTACAATCCCCTTTGTTCCACCAGGTCACTGACAGCTATCTTCACAAGAAGTTTTCTTGATGTTTCCGACAGCGTCCCTGAAGTTTCATAATCTACCAGTATATTTGGACCTTTGATCTGAATGAGCTCTCTTAGTCTGTCTGCATCAATTGGCTCCCGAACATGCTGGGAAACCAAAATATAGAAAGAACACATCAATTAAACTAGCAAGGGGATGTTCTGCTCATCTCAAAAATCTGCAAAATCTATGCCATCCCACGTATTGAGCAACAATGAAAGTTGCTAACGAAGACAAAAGATAAGAACTGCTTAAGTGCTTGCCTCAGCACTACAATCTAACTTTTGCTCTTTGGAAATGTTATTTTCTCTTCTTTTCTCTTAATTGTAGGCATTGTGTTTAAAACCATCCCATTTATAATCTTTATATAATGACACATAGATCTTTAATAAACGTACCTTTAGCTGATGACTCAAAACAACTCCATCTGTACTGAGTGGTCCAGCCTTCAAAAGAGAAGTGTCACTTTTTGAAAAGCAGCCGTGTACATTACTAGTGATTGTCTCTACTGTAATGCTGTGCCGATATACTATAAGACGTCCAAATTTAATTTTTAGAATTAGATAAACACATGTAGGGGTTCAAAACAAATACCTTCAGCTGACAACTCAGACTAGCTGCATCTGCATTCAGTTGTTCAGCCTTTAAAGGAAAAAATATATTACCACTTAAAAAGGAGCGTTCACCAATAATTATTATGTCTATTGTGTTGCTGCGATGAAAGGGAGCATATCAAAGACTTTTATTTTTAAGAAAAAGGGAATAAATCCACATGCATCAGCATAATATTTGTGTAACCCTGTTTTGATATCTTAAAATCTCACAACATTTCTTTGACTGTCCTTAATAATCATGTTTATTCCACTAGGATATAATATAATGGCGGGAATTGTATCTCTACATCCCCACTTTTTACTGAATATGGCATTGCACTCATACTTTACTTGAAAAAGTAGTGTACTGGCATCTCTATAATAGGCCTACTTCCAGCTGTGTACAGGGACCAATGTATCTGTACTGTTAATGTACAGGCACATTAATGCTCTGGTCTAATAAAAACATGACTAACAGCCTGTAATCATCCCATGACTTGTTTATGGCCTATGGGGCCTTGAGGATAAGCCTCAAACAAATGCCACTAAAAATGTCTAACAAAAGCTGAAAGGACCAACAAATCAAGCAAATCATCAAATCTCAAACTGGATTTTTTTATTGGCTTATATTCTACACGACTATAGTGCACATGTAGCTTTTGACACTATACCCTAGTACCCTAAGACCTCGTCCACACGGACGTTTGAATCTTGGATAAATTAACACTCTCTGAACGCCATTAGCATTTTTGTGCCGTTTTGTGTCTGCCAGCCTGCAGCCCAACGTGTAGTTTCGTGTATTCACCTGTGGGGGCAGTAATTATTCTCTCCAGATTTACGTTGGGATTTGTAGTTTTACATTTTCCTTAAAAACTTTGATTTGTCGCGGGTCCCAGAACAATTGAATCATGGGACATATTCAGTCCTCCAGAACGTCAACCGAACGCCATGTAAACGCAGTACCGGCGTTTTCTTTGCGTTCGTCAGGATTTCGGCAGAAAACGTTGCATGCAGCGTTTTTTGACGCCTCACGAACGCGCAGCCGCCCGAGCGCCGGGGCTGAACGCCCGTGTGGACGCTGTGATTTGCTTCAATGAGCAGAAAAACGGTCTGCGCTCAGTCCGCGCCCACCTGGCGCCACGAATGCCCGAAAAACGCCTGATTCAGACGTCCGTGCAGACGAGGCCTAATACTTACAGGGTACTATAGTCTCAGAAGTGCAATTTCAGTATTTTTTCTTTTTTGCTATGTGGCAATGCATGCCAATTTTGAAACTGTAAACATGTAGATTGAAAGTGTTGTCAGGCTATTCTCCTTAGAAACAACCTGCTAAAGAAAGCTTGTTTTCAACCTTTCCAGAACATCATTTGAATCTTCACAGCCCACTCTCTTTAGAATTTCTCAAGGTTAACACATTATTTATATCAGTACTAACTAATGTACTATAAAAGTGTTCATCTGCAGACTTACTGTCTTTGTAGCCATTTGGCATTTGTTTCAAGCTAGCTTGCTGATGAATCCATCATTTTATGAATGTGAGCTACCCACTGAACAAAAAGTCACCAAGGAAATAAATCATACATACCCACTGTGATTTTCCACCTGGCTTGATCGAGCTGAACAAAACTTGAAATTTGTCAAAGTTTTGGATGTTGTCATTAAAGTCTGTGTCGACATATTCATGAAAATCAGCACTGAATTTTAGTATTCTACAATATTCTGCAGTACGAGGCAATAAACACTTGCAGGCTTCAATCATTTCTGCAGCACTGTTGAGATGATGTATCTTCTTGCATAGCTCCCTGCCATCTAGAAGTAGTGTCACCAGTGTTTTGGGGGCCTCTTCTATTTGAAAAGCTGCAAGAAAGCAAATTAAAAAAGCACCATTTCCAGTGACAGCTAACGCTAGCCTTTAAAGGTTTAACTGGTCCGTGCGTTAAGGTTTTGGTGCAGTTTTGGGATAGCATGGTCACACAACCTATTATCTTTATAATGCATCTTCACGATCACATATCTTTTATTTTTTTGATTCGTTGAAGATTTACAGGTACAATATTTGATATAAAACTACATTACCCACACTTCATTAAACTGTTGGCTGCCTGGGGCTCATTGTCATTTCAGCTAGTCAGCAGAATGGTGTCAGGACAGCATATCTTAATAAGTTTGCATACAGTTTGCTTTCCATGGTCAGACATTAACTGACACCCCACATGTTAAAAAAACAAGGATGCACAGTATCAGTGATGCATCCTCTTTGTGGAGAATCTTCAGTCTACCAAAGATCAAAGCTACAGAGTGAGTGATCTAGTTCATTTATAATGTTGTTTCAAAGAACAGGTTGAAAAAACTGAAGTACAGTTTCAAAAGTGCAAAAGTACGAACTCTACAATTGACAAAAGTGCAAAAGTAAAAGTAGTACCCCAAAAGGGTCATTTCTAATTAATGGGATATTCTCTGTGCAAAAGAAAGAAACCTCAATGAGAAAAAGGTAAAGAAATCACCATACCACACCAGACTCCATCATTACCATACAGAGCAGTCCCCAAATCAGTTTCCTCTCCTCTTTCCCTCTTTTTTGGCATAAAACACTACACTATGTTTGTCACTATTATTCACCTCTTTTGAAATGTACTGAGTAAAAGGCAAATGACACAAATGAAAAGCGAAAAACTCAAGTATCATACAGACACTTGAAAACCATACTTAAATGCAGTAACAAGGTTATTGTGCTGAGCTACTTTCTATCCCCAGCAGCTTAATTGATTTGGAAATTGTATTCATGCAAGGATTTAAGGACAGAAATGTGTTGACATTTATGAGATACATAGATCAATTACTAACAAGAATGTGAACCAGCTTTGCACTCTACACCGTCATGACTAATGAGGTTTATTATCATCACAGTAACCTGGAAATGCATGTTGTGTATGCAACAGCTTGGCATCATTATTTAAGTTTATTAACTCGTATGCAAGCACTGCAATTTAGTGCAGAGAACAAGTTTACGTTTAGCAGACGCTTTTATCCAAAGCGCCTTCCATTCCCTAACTATCGGCGACAGCCCCCTGGAGCAACAGGTCTTACTCAGGAACCCTGTAGTGGTGTGCTGAAGGTAGGATTTGAACCCATGACCTCTTAGTCCAGAGGCAAGTATCCTACCCACTCTGCCCCCACCACCGCCAGCTTAAATTATAACTTAGGTAAGTTATTGACATTCTAGTTGTGGAACCAGCAGACTACAATGTGATTGAAAAATCATTTAAAGGACACATAACCTACAGTTTACTTGCATGTGATATATTTCTGTGGTTTTATGTACCAAAAGCAATCATAATGTATTGCTTTGTAACCATTTCCCAATCTCTCTTTATTACTTACACATGCAGTCATTGTTACTGAACTTTTAAGACTGATGTAGTAAATAATCTCTGTGTTGATTGGCTGCCGTATTTTGTTCCATGTTCAAAAAGCGGTCTGAGCAAAAATTCTTCTCAATGAGCTCAAATGAGCTTGGCTCAATTGCTGTAGACTAATTTTGCACACACAACCGTGTGGATGCTGTGTAAATAAAAACATAAAAAAATGAAAATAGCAGAATTACAATTCATGTAAATCCATAGAACAAATATTACATTAAAAAAAATGGAACAAAGATCACATGTCAAACAGAGAAATGTGTTTTATGAAAAGTAAATGCTTATTCTGAATTCAGTGCCAGCAACACATTAAAAAAATGGAGCCAGGGGCAACAGAAGCTTGGAAAAGTTGTGTAATGCTAAAGAAAACTGGTGGAACATCTCATAACTAAATAGGTTATTTGGCAACAGATCAGCAATGTAGATGGGTATTTAAAAAAGAGCATCCCAGAGAGTCTCTCAGAAATAAGGAGGAGGAGGGGTGCACAGGCAAATAGTGCATCAATTAAAGAATGACATTCCTTATCATAAAATTACAAAGAATTTGGGGATTTCATCATCTACGGTACACAATATCATTAAAAGATTAATATGCAAGGGAGAAGACTGAAAACCAATACTGGACGACAGCGGTGGCACAGCATTTTAAAAAGGTACACAAGTGTGGTGGAAATCACTGGGTGGGCTCAGAAACATTTCCGAAAACCACTGTCTGTGAGCACAGTTTGTCACTACATCTACAAATGCAAGTTAAAACTCTACCATGCAAAGAAAAACACTTAGAACATGGTCCAGAAACACTGCCACCTTCTCTGGGTCTGAGCTCATTTAAGATTAACTGAAGCAATATAGAAATCTTTCCTGTTGAATCACAATTTGAAATTCACCTTGTAAATCATGGGCACCGCATCCGCAAGGCCAAAGAGGAGAGGGACCATTCGGTTTATTATCAGCACAAAGCTCAAAAGACAGCATCCATGATGATATGGGAATGCATTAATACACATGGTATGGGTATCTGGCACAACACTGTTGGTGCAGAATGATATATACAGGTTTTGGACCATCATATGCTGACAATGTCTTTTTCAGGGAAGGTCTTTCTAATTGTAGAAAGAAACCACCGCCAAACTATATTCTGCCTGTCTCCAGACCTGTCACCCACTTAAAACATCTGGCACATCATGTAACAAAAAATATGACAAAGAACACCCCAAACTGTTGAGCTACTGAAATTCTTTATCAAGCAACGCTGGTTCAACATTCACTTTCAAAACTCCTTTTAAAGCATCTCCTACTTGTTAAAAGAAGTGGTGATGTAACACAGTGGTAAACATGTCCCTGTCCCGACTTTTTTTAAATGTGTTGCTAGCATCAAATTCAGAATAAGAATATATTAAACAAAAACAATAAAAAACATTTCTTTAAAAACAGTACAAGAACAATACGCAAAAAAAACAAAAAAATAAGCAAAAAACCCAATAAACTTTCGGCATTTTATATTTGCGTTAGGGAGCGAGAAAGTGAAATTCTTAAAAATTAGCTGTTTTTCATATTCAACATTCTTCCTAAATATTGTTCCTTTTTTAGCACATCATGTGGTAAACCCTTATATTATTTCATGAAATTAAGAAAAAGCACATAAAAAAGACATGCCAACACACACACACACACACACACACACACACACACACACTGACCAACCTAGGTATAAACCAAGCGATCTCCTGCTCTTGACAGAGATGAACTTTGTGATGTATTGATCCTAACACAAATGCACACACACACACACACACACACACATACATTCACACCCACACAAGCCATCCTTTCAGGCAGACCTCTACTAACATGCAATTACCATGGAAACCCCACGCTCCCTTGGCACGAAGCCTGCTTTGCTGATCAGAATCAGTCATAAAATAGTGAAGTGCATGCATTCCACAGGTCCTTGAGATTCACACTAGAAACAGACACAAATTCACACACATAGCATTTTGCATCCTGCCTCAAAATAACCCATTTAAACTTAGCTTTATTGACAGTAACACTGTGTGTAGTGTACTTATGTTGATCAGTTCATCATCCAGTAGAAATGAAAGGAAAAGGACAAGTGTTTTCCACAGGCTCTTTAGATCATGCCGTTGTATCCTCTGAAGCTGAAACTACAGGGTCGTTCGTTAATGCCATTAAAAATGAATGACTTTCCCCCCATATCAAAAGCCTCACGGCAGGCTCAGCAACTCCCTGGGGGGGCATGAAATCTCTCACCTCTCAGCCTCACCCTCTCACAGCATCTTCACACTCTGCCTCGCCATTTCTGAAGAGCGCTATTCACTACCTCTCCATTCCCGTCTCAGGAGGTAATTCTACCACCAGAGCTGCTCTTAATCACCCTCCTTTCTTTTGTACATAGTTAGCACTAATAACACCCACAGGTTTAGAGTGTTTTCATATCCTTCATTAATTATGATGTGGGAAAAAAAACATCTACTGTATGATTAGTTATTTCTTTGAATTTTCTTTCCAATGCTTTCCCAGCATTAGCTAATTTGGGGATGTCAAAGTAAATTTCAGGTGTGACAGGAAATTTCTGAGGCCTCAAAAATAAGCCTGTTTTGCCGAGTGCTGCATTCGCTTGGAGTACTTGCACAGCATTACACTCTCTTTATTGCTTCTGAATGGCCATAAAGAGCAATGGCAGACCTCAGTGATCATAACAGTGATTAAAGAATGGGGCACTTATCTGTGAGTGAGTGCGATCCAGCGCCATTGTGCAAGGCTGCAAAAATCTATGAGAAAGATCTCCAGCTGAAACACAGACCACAGGGCTTATACCAGGCTGCAAAACAGTATTATGGCCTATAGTATAAATTCTGCAATACTGAAATAATATACTGCCCCTCGAGACTCTCAAATGGTCTTGAACCTTATTGAACTTAACAGATGACAAATGGCTTAATATACATTTTACTACAAATTTAGGCAAAGTAAAGTTTATAATGATACACTGAAATCTATCAAACCTCTAATAGGCTTTCGAACCCCAAACGTTTATTTTTATTACACACAAATGTAGATGCTTATTTTTAAGGGTTTATATTAAATATTTATATTAAAGGGTTCTCTTATCTTATCTTAAATGGAATCAGTACCATTTATTGGCCAAGTCGGTCACGTTTTCACGTTGTTCTGGAGAGTACTCTCCAAGACAGATATACACCAATCAGCCATGACATTAAAAACACGTGCCTAATATTGTGTAGGTATATGGCACTAAGATGTTTGAAACAGATCCTCTAAGTCCTGTAAGATGTGTAGTGGGGCCTCCCTGGAACTGACAAGCTTCTTCAGCACATCACACAAATGCATTTGGAGATGAATTTGGAAGCCAAGTCAGCAGCTTGAACTCTTTGCCATGTCCCTCAAACCATTCCTGAACAGGTTTTGCCATGTGGCAGCACACAGTATCCTGCTGAAAGAGGCTACTGCTATTGATACTGTTGCAATGAAGGGGTGTAAATGGTCTGCAATAATGTTTAGGCAGGCGATACATATCAAAGTAACATCTACATTAGTGCCAGGACTCAAGGTTTCCCAGCAGAAGATTGCCAAGAGCATCACACTGCCTCTACTGACTTCACATAGTGCATCTGGGTGCCATCTCTCCCACAGGAAAGTAATGCACTCGCATCCTGCTCATGATGTAAAAGAAAGCGTGATCATCAGATCAGCCAGGGGACAGCGGTCGGTACTGGTCTGCAGCTTTGCAGCAGGCTGTGATGCACTGTGTGCTCACTCTTCAGTCACAGCCAGTATTAACTTTTTCAGCAATTTGTGCTATTGTATCTTGTCTGTGGGACTGAAGCAGATGGACTAGCCTTCGCTCCCCATGCACATGAATAAACCTTGAGTGCACATGACTCCGCTTTTGCACCACTTTTGGTAGGTATTAACCACTGCGTACCAGGAACACCCCATACAACCTTCTGTGATGGAGATGTCCTGACCCGGCCATCACAATTTGGTCCTTTCCAAACTCACTCAGATCCTCAAACTTGCCCACACGTGTCTGAGGGTTTTATGTTGTAGCTGAATGTTGAATATAATACGTCTAAACTATGATGCAAATACTCAAATATACTCAAATATAATTAATATATAATTAATGTAAAAATGCAATAATATACATGGTCAGGCAGCAGGAGGTGGTTTAACATTCATTACCCCTTATATTTCCATTTAGACATGCAAAATACTTATTATAAATCTAAAAGACGGTCATTTTTTTGCAAGAACGCATTTCACTTTCACTAAAGCATACAATCAGACACTGTTCTTCCACATTATATAGATAAGACGCTGAAACAGTAGCAATCCTTTCAGTCCTACATTTGTCTTTTATTTAATTTTTATCCTTGAAGTCTAAAAATACCATTTGTTTCTCTACCATAAAAGTAAGTATTTATTTCTACATGACCAATTTCCAACCTCTCTTTATGCCTTAGAAATAAACTACATAAAAGTTTCAAATACATAAAAGTTTCGCTTTATGTCTGCCTACAAACCTTTGTGAGATGTACATAAAATGTCTAACTACAAACCTACGCACATTTGTGTGATTCTGCTGGTGGGGATTTCCCCTCTTTCAGTGATGCTTACAAAAACCTTGTGGAGATTGTTCAGTGTGCTCACCACAGCTTTATAATGATGAGTGAATGTCTTTTTTATCACTTGAACAATTCATAAATAATGCACATGTAAATTAAATTGATTTTATTTATTCTAAAATCAAGGTAAATTAACTGATAGTGACAACCCTACTCAGTGACTATCATGGAACTAATAAGTCAGTTGCAGTTATGAGAGACTGGAGATTGGAGTTTGTGGCCAAATATAGACCTTAGGGTTAAAAGGGTCCATCAGCTGTATGTGTGTAACAATAAAAAGGTAAAGTGTAGGCCACATTAGGAAGTAGTCATGCTTCTGTGTGGAGAACACAACACTGTGTGCATTTGTCTAGATAGCAGCAGTCTATTTAGAGAAATGTCCATAGAGTAGATAAATGTTCATACAGCTGCATGGATAATGGAGACTGTTCCACATCTTTAATCCAGAAAGTGGAGTCTGTGCTCTGACATGAACTTGGCTGGCTTTCCATTCGACAACTCGAAGCGATTAGTAAGCACAGTAGTAGGCTTTCCTTTCAAATCAATATCAACGGATGCCGTGGCATTTGTCACCAAATCGGCTTCTGAGGGAAAGTGAGATTGGCCTTGTTTGTGGGTATGTATGTGAGAGAGAGAGAGACAGAAAAGGCTTCACACGGTTCAGTCTCATTCACTGCTCTACCCACTTCGCCTGCTGCGTGTCTGAAGCCTGCCTGCCCGTGTTGGTGTCAGAGTGAAGACTGAGAGAGCATGTCTGGGTGGTGGTGGTGGTGATGGTGTGGAGGGGGTGTATTGGGGGGCTGTGGTTCGTTAGAGAGAGCAGCCCCGCTCACCGGAGGAGTTTATTAAGTTTTAATGAGTTAATAATTCAATTCAATCCACTGGAAGCTTAAGGCCGCTCTGACGACAGCAGGCCCAGCTGGGGAGCGAATGAGCGCAGGCATAATTCAGCACAAAGTTGACTGGATCAAGAAGAGGTGTTTTAGACAAAGTTAATCAATAAATCATCATACACTGCACACTCATTATATCAGAGAATACCTGAGCACACAGGTTCACTCTCTCTTGATCTTCCTCTCTAACACGTACTGAGATATCCATTTTCACATTTTCCAGTACTCCTACTACTCTGCGCCAAGATCACTCTTACAGACACGACAAATACTGACAGAGAAGCCAGTCTAAAGCGCCTCGCTTGGCTCACTGCTGGAGCTTTACAAGGTAAATTGAATGGTCTTTCTCATCTCACTGGGAGTTCTTTAATAGATGACATACAGTTTAATATACCCAAAGCAAACTGATTTTCTTCACTCTTAACGAGGACTGAACTATTTGGGGAAAAAACATCCAACTGTGATTTTTCAGACCAATATTTTGACTGCAATTTAAACTGTAATTATTTTTCTATAAACTGAGGTCCAGTGCTTGCTTGCATAAAACATCTTATGTATATATCTAACCAAACTGCTTAAGGGACACATTTAATGTTAAATGAAGGATCTAAAATGCAATTTACAATTATGTTGTAAATCTGCCTGAAGAGATTTTACACGGTTCACAGAAGTTACAATGGAAAACTGAAGATCAGGACATCTTATCTAACTATTACTAGCTGTTGTTTTGTCAAAGAAGACCTGCATATATATATTTTTTTTTTTTTCAGGTTCGAGGCTGAATATGTGCAAGACAGCCAGTTAGTTGTGATTATGTTGTAATTACATGCACATCATGTGGGTTTTTAGTCGCTTATGATTGGTGTAACTTATATACAGATTGTTTACAAGCTCCATAATAGGTTTAATATCCTTAAATACACATTCAATTATTAATGCTGGACAACATTAATGCTTACATTTTTAATAGCGATTAATCACATTGTTCTATGCAAAATAAATAATTAATTCTAAAGTAGTGTATTGTGCAGTTTTATTTTTAAAGTACTGCTATATGAACAAAAGTGTAATAACATTTGGTTTGCAAACACTAAACAAATAAGGAGCTTTTTAACAGCAGTGTTCCCTTTAACACAGTTACACAGCTGCAGTTCAAATATTTCTGTAAACATTAATGTAATCAAATCAAATATAGAACCAAAGCTATTTGCCACTGCAGGGCATTAATGTTTTATCTAGTTTGTTATAGTCCAGAGCATAAGGGGGCGGAACCATAATAGCCGCTGCAAAGGGGGACCAACTCCATATGAAAGTCTAAGCATCTGAATGCAGTGTCATTAAAGTCTCTGTTGGTGTAATGGTCAGGCGTCCCAATACTTTTGTCTATGCAACACTTTAGGTCTCGGCTGGTTTTCGCGGGGGTCAGGCGTCCCATTACTTTTGCTCATACTATGTGGACAAAGTAATAGACATGTAATATGGACAAAAGTAATGAGGATATATTATATGGACCAAAGTAATGGGATGCCTGACCCCGTGAAACCCAGCTGAGACTCAGAGCTCTGCATGCTGCTTGCACCCCAAGCACAAAAATGCAACAAACTTTCAAAATAAAAGGATTTTTTAAAAAAAAACCTGCGTTAACATGCAATAAAATAATTGTCGGCATTAAGTAAATAATGCGTTAACACGTTGCTCAGCCCTAAAATTATATATATATGTGTATATATAGTATGTCGTCGCTGTCGATATATAGTATGTCGTCGCTGTCGACCTCATATGTCCAAAATGGGTATTCTTTTAATGTATATTCTAAATCAACCCTTTTCATTGGTTAATAATTTCTAAATTTTTAGACCCACTGGTGCAGACAGACCAATAGTATCAATTTATGAAAAAAAAACCAACAAAGACGAAAAGTGGAGTTACGAGGATTCCGCCAGACAGCGACAATATATATTTAGAATGTGTACAATCGTTCTTTCCGCCTTACTATGGTTAAACTCTTTGAACACAGTGGAAATGGAAAATGGTTAAACTCTTTGAACACTTTGGGTTGTGTTTCAAAGCTTTTTTATTATTCAGTAGTGTGAGGAACTGAAGTACAGGCCCGCTTGCAGACCTTTGTGGAGTTAAGCAGCAGATGTACTAAGTATAAACTATGTCAGTTAATGAACAGGTGTTGTGCAAACTAATTTAAGCACCCAGCTTTGTTTGCATTTACACATTCCAATTCTCCCACCATCTCTAATCTCCCCCCATCAAGATCACTCTTACAGAGACATTAAACACTGACAGGAGTGTCAATCTAAAGCTTCTCCCTGCTCGTTGCTGGAGCTTCAGAAGGGAAATTGGAGGGGTTTTTTTTCCTTCATCTTGCTACAGATGGGTTAAAAAAACACTATGTATCTCTGTCTTGGTTCTATCTCTGTGTTTATCACTTCTCTCTGTGACAGAGTCTCGCTTACCAAGAGCTCCATTTTTTGAAGCCTGTGGTATTTTTTTCTTACTTTGTCTAATTTTAGTTGATCTAATTTTAGTCTCATCCATTTTTCATTGAGTGAAACCACCATAGTCGCTGAGAGCCAAACACCCATTTCCCACAGAGTGTTGAATATGTGTGTGTGTGTGTGTGTGTGTGTGTGTGTGTGTGTGCGTGTGCGTGTGCGTGTGTCTGTGTGTGTAAGCCTTTGTGTGACAGTTAGCAAGAAAGAGAGAAAGTAAGAGAGAGGAGCATGAGAGTTGGAGGTATGCATATACATTAATAACGTACGCTGTGTGTATTTCTCTGTGTGAGCATGACGGGGACATGCATGCCGCCGTGACCTTGATCTTGCCGGGTCTTTGCACATCATGTTTAATTCAGCGATACAGCCAGAACTACATTTGGTGATCATCTCAAACAGGCGTATCAGAGTTTGGGCCCCGCGTGTCCTGGCTGTAATGCTTTCTGGCAGCACTGCTGTAGCATCTCTATGGGAGCCTGATCCAGCCCACTGGAGCGCTATTGACTCCAGCTATTGATCTCTGTGTTATTACACATTCACTTTCTCGTACGTCCCTCACCACACACATACACGCACACTCCCACCCACACACCCACCAGACAGAAACCCTGTGGTGCTGCCCACCCATAGCAGCCTGCCTGTCAGTCAAGTCCCCTGTCTCTGTGTGCTTCACATTTCCCCAGAGATCAGGTGAGATGTCCTGCGAATGCTTTTAGAATATTACATTGTGTGTGTCTAGTGTTCTCGATGGTGTTCCAGCAGTACAGCGCCTGTGTGTGTGTGTGTGTGTGTGTGTGTGTGTGTGTGTGTGTGTGGGCTCTGAGGTCTTTTAAATAGAAAACGAGAGGGTCTGCTTTAATGACTGTATCTAAGAGGAAACAGAAGTGGGGGGTGCATTTGTGTTTGTGTGTGTGTGTGTATGTGTTAGAGAGAGAGAAAGATAAAGAGAAGAGAGAGAGGGGAGAGAGACCATATTAAAGAGCCAATATCATGGGAAACTGAATTATTTTCTATATCCTTCCTTTCCTCTGTGTGTGTGTTGAGAGAGAGAAAGCGAGAGAGAGGGGGGGAGAGAGAGAGAGGGAGTGAGAGAGGAAGACAAACGGAAAGAGTATATTTAGGAGCCACTGTCAATGAATAATTTTACTTTACCTTTTTTAAATAAGAGGGGGATTCTTCTGTGTGTGTCTAAGAGAGAGAGAGAGAAAGAGAGACAGAGAGAGAATATATTAAAGAACCACTGTCACTGAATTACCTTTACCTTTTTTGAAATAAGAGGGGTAGACATTTTTCTGTGTCTGTGTGTGTGTAAGTGTGAGAAAGAAAGAGAGCAAGTAAGAAAGTGAGAGATTAAGAGACAAAGAGAGAGAGAGACCATTTAAAGGGCCACTGTCACTGGATTATCTTCTTTTGACTTTACTGAAATAAACATGTGTATTATTATCAATATTTTGCTGAACTGAACATAATGAAAAACATAAAACATTAAAAATGATTTGGCCAGCTTTTCAGTCAATACTTGGTTAAGACCCTCTTTGGCTGAAATCAAAGCCTTTAAAAGCTTCTTGTAGCCACTAACAGTCTTTCTTCACTTGACTTAGGATTTCACATTTCCTGGCAGAACATTTCTGTTTCAGAAATATTAAGAGGCTATCTCACGTCGAACGATCTAATCAAGTGCAGGGATGGTGGAGACCTTTATTTTTCATCTTTTTAAAATTCATGTTGATTTTGATGTGTGTTTTGTAATATCCAGCCTCTTTTCTTCTTCAGTTCTCACACAGACTTTTGTGGTGAGGTCACTGTTAGATGATGTTTGGGCAACAACCCTACACAATGAACCAGTAACAATATTGCCAGCCATTTTTCTTCCAGATCTTCTTTTGAATTCAGCTATTCTCCCGACAGTCTACTTGTTAATGGCATTTCAGACCGTGACATTCAATGGCAGTCAATCAGCTGCTTAAGTGAGCTCATGGCTTAAGTGTAAGTACAACATCCTGAGAGGGTTCAAGGCTCACATAATTTATTTAAGGCTTGGAATTGCTGACACATAACTGGGATAAAGGCCTAATGGATCATTTAATATAATTTAATGAATTGGTGTCCATTATTTTTTCAACATATTAAATATTAAACTCAGAAATACTTTATTTTATGGTTAGAAAATCAACAAAACATGCAATAAGTGCAGGAAAATCTGAAAAAAGGTCATTCACATTATTGACAGGAATATATTAAGACATTTCTTTGTGTATATATTTGTGTTTGCATTGCTTTGCATGCATTGCTGTTAATGGTTGCATGTAATGTCTCACGAGAGAGACGGGAGAAGGAGACAATGAGTATGTTAATGTTTTGACTCTAATTTATGTATTTAAGTGTGTATGTGCCACGATGCATGCATTACTGCTCTTATGGTGTTTCTCTGGGAGTGTGTGATAAAGGCCTGATGGAAGTTGGTAAAGTTTAATGGGCTTCAGTAGAGAATCTGGGCTCAGCTGCTAATACCCTCATTCAGGGTGTGTTTGTTCAGCCTGTCAGCATCTGTTCTTTCTATCGCAGGGATTAAAACACTAACATTGCACACACTGACACACACAGACATAAACCCCCCAAAACCATGTATATACACATGCATCGCTTTGCACATAAGGTACTTAAATCCCCAGACAGGTTGACTGGATCATTTTGTTTTATTTTTTTATTTATTTTTTACTAGCCTAGTGATTTTTTTGTAGTTTTCAAGCTGATGTAGGCTCAGCAGCTCTTTTCACATTTGTCACTGAGGTTTAGTAAGGGCAGCAACACCATCTCTGACTTGCTCATTCTTGGTTTGTGATGTGTTCATTACTAATCCAGACACTCGTTTTCATTGGCAGGCCTCCCTTATACTGAACAGAGTAGGTTGAGGACGTGGACATTGATTATTATCCATGTAAATTAGGCCGAAAGGACATACTCGGACTTTAATGAGTCAACCATTCATCATCCATTAATCTGAGCAAATGCTGTCATCCTAAGCAAACAAACTCTAAAGGTGGGAATATTTATATATGTTTTTGAAAAATAGAAAAGGTGAGATGGAAAGTAGGAAGCAGAAGGTGCATTATTCAAGATATGAAGATATTAAGCTGAGGAAGGGAGATAACAATGAAAATATTAGACAAATGCAAAATAAAGACAGACAGAAATGGGCAAAATGATGACAGACCAAACTCAGGCATACTGATTCGTTCATTTTCCCATCTGCCCTCCTCAGCTAATAATACTAATGTGTGTGCAGTCACACACTGATGTTTGGCCATCAGTTTTCCTCTTCCCTCTCATTGTACATCTTGATGTGTGTATGTGTGTGTGTGTGTGTGTGTGTGTGTGTGTGTGTGCGTGTGTGTATGTATGTGGGTTGGACACTCCTGTTCAGATTTGTGCTTGCTTGTTGATTTCTGTACTGCACACACAGAAGATGCCTCCAGTTAAAAAGTACTCATACAGAGAGACAGAGAGAGACAGGGAGAGACAGAGAGAGACAGGGAGACGGAGAAACAGAGAGGCGCAAAGGCAGGATTTGATGAGCCGACGATTGCCTCCAGACATCAACTCTGCAATGCTAATTAACCCTGCAGGCGAAACTCGACTGAAAGTCAGTAACCCTCACCTCACCACACACACACATATGCCATTCTACAGGCTCTGAATATTCTCAAAATCTCCCAACCAATTGTTACAATGAATCATAATTTTAAGTTTTTCCATTGCTCTAATCCAAAAGATGTCAAGTAGGGCATAACAATGTGTTAGTCAGATGAAGCCCAGCTGCTCGTGCACCATATGTTGCTGCAGAAGCTATAATTGTAGCCTCTTGCATACACAACTTTTATTAGTCATGTGAATTATAACTGTCACACACACAAACTCACACACACACACACACACACACACACACATTATATATGTATACAGTACAGTGATCAGTTGTTATAGGCGCTTTGAACTCTGAAATATTTGCAATTACTTTTTTAAAAATGAATGTATTAGACACAAAGATAATAATATTAGCAGTTAATCACATCCTTCTGTCTACTTTGTGGTTTGACATATGTTTACATCAGTCGCTGCTGTTTTTCTGTTTGGTTCATGCTTGCTCTCTTTTCCATACGTTGCAATAACACAGGCCTCCTGGCGAGGCGTTCCCTTTTCCCCTGTTCAGCATATTGAGGGCATTAACTTAAGATGACAGCAGCCTTTGAGCGAGGCCATGCTGTTAAGGGCAGTTGGGACTGGCTGCCACACAGTGCATTACTATTATGGGTATAAAGTGGCACAGACCCTAGATGAGAGTGAAATTCGCCTTTGAAATTTCTGATGAAGGAAGCTCAGTGACACTGTACACGGCACACAGATAGAACACACACCTGCTGCAGCCCTCCGGCTCTAAACACGGAGTAATCAAATGAACTGAAAAATTAAACCTAACGTGTAGTAGTTCTGTGGAAGTGCATGTAGTAGCTCATTTTTGAACTGCAAAAAAGAGAGACAATGCTGGTTTGCAATTCTGCTGAGGAACTGATCATGATTAAAAATTCAGCTACTTTACTATTTTAATGAAAGTTCTATTAAAGTAAGGTCATTAAGAAAGTTCACCTCCCAGAAGCCAAATGTCGCTACAGTCTACAGCTCACACTGCCACACTGGCCGACACAGTGATCCTGTGACTAAGACATGATGTTATTGTATATATGAAGATACTGTGATCAGGCAGAGGAATTTTTAAAATTTACAAACCAATAAGGGTTCATATTTATTAAAGTCCCAGAGTAAGATTTTATTAATTATGGCAAGTGTTGTGAAAAACAGGAGAATTCATCTCATTTTTCTGACCAAAACGTCTGCACGTTAAAATCGTTAAGGAGTCCGTATTTTACATTTTCTTTTCTACCATTTTTTTTTGCCCTGAGCTCCACTCACATTTGTGCGGTGTTACTTACCAAAAACAATGGGAATTCATATGCACATTATTTTGCAAACTTTTTTGCTGTTTTTGTTGCTGTACCTTCAATACTGACATATGCAAATCACATCTGTTCTGAATGGCTGGCCTGTATTGTGCCTCAATTAAAAAGCAGTCTGGGCAGAAACACTCCTTATAACTTCATTACAGGGAGTGCAGAATTATTAGGCAAGTTGTATTTTTGAGGAATAATCTTATTATTGAACAACAACCATGTTCTCA
>JBBPCX010000154.1:12413177-12457173 GCA_037974365.1 Hydrocynus forskahlii | reverse complement strand
CAACAACAACAACAACAACAACAACAACAACAACAACAATAAAAATACAATAAATCGGTTTTAAAGACTTTTTATTAAATCTGATTTTTATTGAATAAAGAGAAGTTTAAATGTTTTTTTGTCCATTAATAAATTCTAACTGTATATGCAGACCTCAGGGAAAATGATGAAATACATGAAAAATGTAGCACATGGAACCCTTAAAATTACGTAAAACAACCTTGTGTAGTACTGGAAACATTATCCAGACAGAAAGCCTATTTCCAACAGGATTACATGCAAAAAACAATGTTTTTTATGTGACATCAATACCAGTCTACCGATTCATCATCCAGCTTTGGTACAGCATTATGTGGAGGCCCACCTCTATCGTTGAATGATAACTGGCTGGTGTGAACCTGTGCAGCACGAGCTAGCAGAGGGCGGCACCGTGGGAGGGCCTGTTGGCGAAGCAGTGCTAATCTGTGCCCTTGAGCTGCAACCTTTTCCTTTTTAGTTAGCATTCTGGTCCCGTCTCCTCATCGCTAGAGCTTCAGCCGTCTGGTCTCCGCTCCACTCCCATACCGACCAGCCCAGTTCTGTAAATGTTAATAAACCACCACATTCCCTGCTCTCTGCCTCCTGCTTTTAGATTTTATTTAGACGTATTAATCCCCTTTCACACATGCAGTTGGATGCCTAAATGTTCTGGTAATTTTCCAGCAGAGACTTGTGTATGGGGTGAAAATGTCAAGAAAGTTGAGACCAGCCAAGATAAGTGCTAGTAAAATTCCTGGCAACGTTTCAGAGTGTATAATGTAAATGAAAGCCAGAGCACTGCAAGGTAAAAGTACAGTTTATTCTCTTCTGCTTCTGAACCACAGCTGTAATGTCTTGAGCACTTCTTTATAGGTAAGTATAAACATCATTAGTTTTCAAGAGACATTGTTAGGAACATTAGGAACACTGTCATCAAACTGACATCTATTGACCCACCATTGTTCAAAATAAATTATTTACTGCGTATGTCAGGTGTCACATCCTGTGTTTCTGGGGCTGTAAGAACAAACTGCACTTGGCTGTGCTCCAAAAGTGGGAACAAGTCACTGAGCTGCAATCCTCAAGTGGTGATACTGAGGTCCTGCGTCAAGTTCTGTTTTAATGCAAGCAAATCCAGAGTCCTGAACTTTGTGTCTTCAACAAGTCAGCATTCATTTTTTCAGCAAATGTAATGCTGTGAACATAATCGAATGCATTTAACACTAAATGCCAAAAATGATAGTAAGGGCAATACAACACATTTAAATATGTATTATTATGACAATAGCAATAGTATTAACACAGAAACAGAGAGCAACTTCACATAAAAAGATACAATTTTAAAGTACTTGTAAATTAAAACCTTTACAGAATTTTTCTGGTTCTCAGTTCTGCTGGTCCTGCCAACCAGTACAAACCGGGGGTCATTTCTGTGATTTTTTTTAAAGCATTAAGACGATTTACATTGATATACATTGAACGTTTTTTAATGATAAATGACAAAGGCAATAACTAGCTGGACAGAAACTCAAAACAACCACTACTCTTAAACAAGGAAAACCAAACAACTATGCTAACAGACGCAAGCAAAATAGGAAGTTGGAACATGTTAAATAACTACAGTGAGACTGGAGTTGATGTGTCAAACAGGGCTTGAAACTCTTTTGAGTAGGCTGCTTTCCAGCTTGTGTTAACTCACACTTGTTTCACATGTCTGTCAAAATAAATTAAGTAACACATAGACATTGTAAACTGACAAAATTGCTTGATAATGAAATCAGTATAATCAACTTGGTTTCAGTTTATTGAAATGAACAGTTCAAATGAACCAGCTTGGTAAAATGAATCAAACATTCAATTGTAATGACAAATAGTGCAGATGTAAGTTTGATTGGAAAGTCAGTGTGAACATCAAAATACAAAGAACAAAAAAAGAAACCTGTGACACACTATATGGACAAATGTATTGGGATGCCAACAAGGACTTCAGTGACATTGCTTTCAAATATATAGACTTGAATATGGAGTTGGTCCCCATCTGCAACACTATAACAGCTTCCAGGTAACAGCTACCTGAATTCAAAATTAAGAGTGTGTCCCAATACTTTTGTCCATATAATGCAGCTGGGGTAATCCAAAATCCTAATACATAGCACATTCCAAGTCAGACAGTCGTAAACAGAGGCATGAAGGCAAGGCAGAGAGCAGAATCTAGGTAGAACAAACAATGAGTCAAACACCAGAAATGTGAGCATCATAAGCAAGTCAAGAAGCACAGGCTAAAGTAACAAAACAAGTCAGCAAGAATAGATCTGAAACAGCAAGAAGCCTTGGAACACCATGAGAGACAATACTTAACAATAATTTGAAACTCCCAGTCCTTAAATAGTCCTAAAATAGGACATCCTGTGCCTAATCTGGATGCTGCCATAACTTCCCTAGTGGTGAAGCACATGATAGCAGCACATGATGTCAAACAAAACATCAGGAATCAAATCCAGTTCCATTAAAAAACACATCTAATTTCTTTCACTTTGTGTGTCGAGTGTTTTTGAGTCATAAAGGTAAGTCAAGTTGCAAGTCTTTTTTTATTTTGTGGAGTCGTGAGTCACCAAATTCATTTTGTGAATACATAAAACAAGTTTCCCAGTGATGGCGGTAATTTTTGACAGGATTAAAGGAAGTTTATTTGTTCTATTAAAAAGAGCTCTTTTGGAAATGTAGAAGATAAACCTTTAAGTGGATGTGTCTTCAAAAAACAAAATGGAGGCCAATCTACTGAATTATTTAGGGAACCAAAAGTGTTCCTTAATTTTCCTTAATTTTTAAACTTAAGTCTGCTTGTTTCTGCACCAAGGTCTTTCTGTATGGGTGGGCACAATGAGAGTGAATTGGAGTTGACTGCAGTTGTCTACATCTGTCCTTCAAAATACCCATGAATGCACGAACAGTGGGAGGTGTTGATCACAATTCCTATCCTAATTGTGTAAAAAGAACAGATCCTTGGACAATTTGGTCAGAGGTTTGAGTAAGTCTTCTTTTTAGATATAAAATCCTCATTCAGTGTTGATTCTACACGTCTCAAGAGAACAAAATGTACAGAACAAATAATATGCACTCATCCAAAGTCAATTGTGTTTCATATCAAAGTGAAAGCAGCCTAAAATGTTGGCAGAATCTGCTATAAGCAGGGGACTGAACCTTAGTCATCCACGTCTAGGCATGCTACACATATGTGACTTTTGACTACATTATATAGACAAAAGTATTGGGACACCTGACCATTACACCAACAGAGAGTTTAATGACATTGCATTTAAATACATATGGAGTTGGTCCCCGTTTTGCAGCTGTAACAGCTTCCACTCTTCTTCGAAGGCTTTCCACAAAAGTCAGGCACTGATGTTGGATGAGAAGGCCTGACTCACAATCTCCGTTCCAGTTCATTCAAAAGGTATTGGAGAGGTCAGGGCTCTGTGCGGGCCAGTCAGGTTCTTCCTCACCAAACTCATCCAGCCATGTCTTTATGAACCTTGCTTTGTGCACTGAGGCACAGAAAAGGTTCTTCCCCAAACTGCCTCCACACAGTTGGAAGCATGGTCTTGTCCAAAATGTCTTGGTCTGCAGACGCATTAAGATTGCCCTTCAGTGGAAGTAAGGGGCCTGACCCAAAGCCTGAAAAACTGTTGTGTCCCATCTCTAAGAAAACCAAATTGCCGCAATATGTTTAAGATTCATTTCAAAAACTTGGTTCAGCAAATTATGAACAACTTTTACTGGAGCCGTTATGTTTGTTTGCAACGACATTAGGAAATGTAATGCTTTTTTTAATGAGACATAATAAGGGTAGGGGCTCCAGCCCTCCAAATGCTGGACTTGTACACTCACAAGTACATAGGATCAAAGGATGCATGTGCATGATGTGAGAAAGGTTTCTCTTCAGACGCCTGCTGAATGTCTGATTTGCATTATTGTTTTGATCAAGCAACTGACAGACACACACAGCAGCTTCCATCTAAACTGACGATTTCAGTTATTGTGATGAACATTGGTTCATGTCACAATTCCTGTCCTTCATATTTACTACTTCCACTATATTTCTATGTCAAACGGTTAAAGCAAACTGTAAGTGTGTCAAATAATGAGAGAAACATGTTTCCCCCAGTAAAGTTAGTTGTACTGCAGAATCAAAACATGATTCATGCTCCGGTTTCTCCAATAAAGATGTTGTTCCTACATTATATGTGCCTAGACACCTCTTCTAATTAGTGAACTCAGCTGCACAGGCTCATACAGAGTTGCGTATTTATTGCGTATGTTGTATGATAGTTAAAAAAAAATAATAACAGACTATAAAAGATATATGAAAACTTTCACAGGAAATGTTTTGGAGAGGGTTTTAGGAGGAAGGAGGGTTTTATAAATCCTGAAAGCTCATGTCCCACAGTCAGGGAGCTGAAGAAAAAAAGATCAAGATAGTGATCCAAAACATACATCAAAATCAGCTTTGAACTACTTCAAGAATTAAGGATTTAGCTGTTGAAATGGCCTTTGCCACTTGAATATTATTGAAAATCTGATTTTAAATGTGCTGTGTGCCCAAACACATAGTTATACAAGCACAACATATAGTAAAATGTGCCCTTAGCGAAAAATGTATTCTAAATTCAAGAGAAATTTGGAGACACTAAACTAATGTATTAAAACATACAAAAAAGTATATTCCCGATAAACAAATGTAAAGTGACCATTTTCATATGTGAACAGCATGAAATTCTCCTCTGCATTTAAACCAATCACCTAAGTGAAGCAGCGGGCAGCCAGGAACACAGCGCCTGGGGAGCAGTGTGTGGGGACAGTGTCTTGCTCAAGGGAACCTCAGAGGTGCCAGTAGCAATCCTGGGATACGAACCCACAATCTTCTCATCAGAGGGGCAACGCCACCACTAGGCCACCAGCTGCCCCGAACGTTAGTAAACGTAGTACTTACTGACTGAAAAGACTTGAGCAGCTGCGTATTAGTCTAAGGTCACAATCCCAATACTCAGCTTTGAATTTCCCAACCCTGGTCTTGGAGCCACATTTCCCAGCACATTTTAGTGCCTCCTCTTCTTTAACACACTCAGTAAGGGGTTGTTAGCAAGCTGATTAGTTGGAGCAGGAGGAAACATACAAAAAATGTGTTTTAGAACTGATCATTCAACATCAGTAATTGATCTAAAATGCTCTTGAAGCTGAATGCCATGAAATCCTCACAGCAATGTTCAAACACCTAGTATGAAGCCTTCCGAGAAGAGCTGAGGCTGTTACTGCATCAAATGGGAGCGAAGTCCCCTATTAATACCCCTGATTTCAGAAGAAACGTAGGATGAGAAAATGTCTACAGACTTTTGGACCGATAGTGTATTTGGCTAAATATTACACGTTAGCTCTAGGTGTACCCACTTCCTGAGCACATTAAACTCAGTCTTGCTTTGTTAGAGAGCCTTGTGTCTTTAAATGTTACTCAGAGAGCGAGAGAAAGAGAGTGCGTGAGTGAGGGAGAGATCAGGGATGGTGTCGCTGCAGGGCTCCAGGGATTGATTGATGGCAGCCGTATTTACGCCATCAGGTTCCCTGTATGCAGCCAAAATGGCTGCCTGTTCCCACAGAGAGTACAGACACCCCCCACCAGCACAGCAGACTAAAAAGCACACTGACTTCACAACATAATGAAAGAGAAATAAGAACACAACTTCATCATACTGAGGCACAGAGAGAGGGAGGGACAGTTTTAATAGCTTGTTGACATGAATTCTTCATGGTAAAGAATGGTACATAAGCTAAATACACACACACACACACACACACACACACACATATATATATATATATATATATATATATATATATATAGAGAGAGAGAGAGAGAGAGAGAAAGAGAGAGAGAGAGAGAGAAAGAGAGAGAGAAAGAGAGATATATATATAAATCTGGCTGGTAGAAGGACAAAACACACTGATGCAAGTTAATACTGCAAAAACTCATTTAGGTGTTGTCATTCATTCATTATGAAATTATGACATTTTTTGATACAGTGCAAACAGCAGCTGCTATTGTCAAATAATGTTGAAAAAATGAAAAATGACAAAAATACAAGGTTTTGTACAGACAGGGAATCATACTTTTCATAGCTTTTTCATGAAACACCCAGTTTTACAATAATGTGTGGCGTCGCTTTCATGCTCACATATAGAAGTGCATATATACACCTTCACACACACGCAGACACACATACAGGCACTCATACTGTACTTTTCTTGTAGCTTTTTCAAGGAGCAGCTACTTCACTCCTACATTTTAACATACGTAGGTACACACTGATACATTTCCTCATGCACATACATGCACTTACACACACTTTTCAAAGCACTTTCTCAAAACTACATTCTCTCGTAAATGTAAAAGTGTACGCACACACACTGTGACACACGCGCACAAACACACTTCCCACTCCTCTTTCCTCAAAGCGCAGCAGGAGAAGACCGTGTGCGCTGTGGGAATCTGCTGCATCTCTCTCTGAAGCCACAGGCAGAATACATCACCGCATCCCCCTTTATGACTCACAACACACACGCACACCTCTGATCTGTTCCTGTACCTGCCACACACATACAGTCCGTAGCGCACTCAATATCTTTGTCATAAGCATACACAAAGACAAAGACACATACTTTCAGCCTCTTTTTGACTCAGAGCCAAATCACTTAACAACACAGATGACTGTCTGCTGAATTTGTTCGCATGAGTGGAAATGGGAAGCAGTGTGTGTGTGTGTGAGTGTGAGTGTGTGTGAGCGTGAGCAGGTTACCTGTGGCTGCGGCTCTTGCCATAAGGAACAGCCTCCCCACAATCAGTGTCTCAGAGATCAGCCTGGAAAGAAAGAGAGAGAGAACAGCGCCCGGACAGCCTTCCGTCTCCACGACAACGCCCGGAAGATGCCACACCTCCAATGCACGCTGCACGAGAACAATAAGACTTTATCCCCTCCCTCTCTCCCTCTCTCTATCTGAATGTCTCTCTCTTTCTCTCTCTCTCTCTCTCTCTCTCTCTCTCTCTCTCCGTCGTTACCGGCTCTAAGGCGCACACTTATTCTGAGAGGGTGACGTGCTCTTTGTTATGTGTGTGTGTGCGTGTGAGGGTGTCTGACGTTTTGTCAAACACAGAGGGTGACGAGCAAAGCGGAGCTGGGATTTTGCAGGTGAGTATGAGTGTGAGGGGGGTAGATTGAGTTCCACAGGGGAATAAGGCACTTTTCCTGTGTATGACGCACACCACAGAGAGCGAAGAGGGAGTGAGAGAGAGAGACATACAGAGAAAGAGAGAGAAAGAGAGAGACATACAGAGAGAGAGAGAGAGAGAGAGAAAGAGATAGAGGGGCATACAGAGAGAGAGAAAGGGAGCGTGAGAGAGGGGGAGCGTGAGAGAGAGAAAGAGAGAGAGGGAGTGAGAGAGAGAGAGAGAGACGGAAAGGATGGTTGTCGTCATGGAGATATTCAGCCATGAAGTAAAAGTAGGGTGAATGACAGAGAGGCGGGACTAAAGGAAAGCCCTACTAACGCTACCAGAGCCACACACACACCGATCAGACACAACAATCAAAACTACTGACAAGTAAAGTGAATAACACTGATTATCTCATTACAGTGGCACCTGTCAAGGGGTGGGATGTATTAGGCAGCAAGTGGACAGACAGTTGTTGAAGTTGATGAGTTGGAAGTGTGATTCTGTGGGCAATGAGCTGATGGGAAATCTTGGGTCCTGACATCCATGTGGGTGTTACTTTCACACTTATCACCTAAACATTTTTGCAGATCAAGTACACTCTTTCATGGAATCGGTACTCTCTAATGGCAGTGGCCTCTTTCAGCAGGATAATGCCTCCCTGCCACACTGCGAGAATTGTTCAGGAATGGTTTGGGGAACTTGACAAAGAGTTCAAGGTGTTGACTTGGCCTCCAAAATCCCCAGATCTCAAACCAATTAAGCATCTATGTGATGTGCTAGACATACTAGTCCCACCTCACAGGCCTTAAAGGACCTGCTGCTATCATCTCGGTGCCAAATACGACAACACACCTTCAAATGTCTTGTAGTGTCCATGCCTCAATGGGCCAGCGCTGTTTTTGGCGTGTGCACACAGAGAGACAACACACAAACACATACTGTGAATGCCGTCAGTTCAAATGTGAATGTTTATACTCTCTCTCTCTCTCTCTCTACCACACACACACACACACACACACACACACACACACACATTTCACTGTGTAATTCACATGTTCTCTTTTCTTTCTTTAGCTTTATTAGTGTTATTGGGCAGCCCTGAGGGAGTGCCTCTCTACAGCTCTACAGTTTGCCTCAGTGCACTGACTTAATGCTCCAGCCTTAAGATTAAAATAGCTGCAGCCAAACGCCCTAAAGCTGCCTCCTTCTCTCAGATTACAAGGACTACAACACCATCCCTAGCACTGATGCAACATGCACACAAACACTTTCAACCCTAATACTAATACAAGAAAAGCAAAGACACTATCATGAGCACGAAGGCCATGCTAAACCCCTCTAACCGACGGCTTCTCTGACTCTAGTATGTTGCTTCTTCACAAAAGATAGATAACCCTCTATAAAAGATACGGTCACAAACTGCAGCCCAAATGACATAAACGACTCTCGGGTGGCATCCAAAAGGAATAAAGACCAATGAAATTCGCCATTTATGTAATAACGGCTTTCCTACTGAGAATTTTGCTGAGATGAATGGATGGATGGATAGCTAATGTACTGTACAGCAGTGGAACAGCTGACATAGGACAATAGCA
This sequence comes from Hydrocynus forskahlii, assembly GCA_037974365.1. Classification (NCBI taxonomy): domain Eukaryota; kingdom Metazoa; phylum Chordata; class Actinopteri; order Characiformes; family Alestidae; genus Hydrocynus; species Hydrocynus forskahlii. Next base: position 12,448,296 of record JBBPCX010000154.1, on the reverse strand, counting down.
AATGTGTGCGCGTGTGTGTAGTTTACAGTTTTGTGAAGCCAGAGCGTTTGCACTCAACAGAATAGAATCATAGTGGCGCTGCTGAAAGAAAACCCTTCAAAACAGATTCTCAACAGAGTAGCAAAAGCGGGTTTATAATAGTGATTTTAGTTCCCCGAGATATGACAGGCCTAACTGAGTATAAAAAGAATGGTCAGTATATTTAAAGTAAAAGTAAAACCTGTTAGAAATGGAGACAGGTTTTGCTGTCTTGTGACAGCGGCAATAGGCTATTTCTATCTCCTGTCATTTCCAGGCTGATCTACTGGTCAGGAAATGAAAATCTTGCAGGCGAGTTTAGCTCTGAGCTCAATACACATGGCACTTGGGACACTGACATTAACAGATTCATCCTCATAAATCTACAAAGGTGGATGAGTATTCGCATTACTTTACAGCAATACTAACACAAGGACCCTAGGCCAAAAGCTATCATGTTCTCGTGGTTATTGATGTCAAAAGAACGTGCGGTGCCAACCCTGCGGCCAATACAATTTCAGCGTTTGTAAAACACACACATGTTTGTGTGTGTTGACCGCGTTAAAGAACAGCAGCCTGGATGGATGAGTTCCACTCAGCTCTCTGATGACGGGTCAGCGCCCCAGGGGACAGTCTGGATGTGAGAACAGGGAGAGACGGAGACAGAGGGATTAGATTAAACGTGAAAATGGCACTGGAGATGGAGGTGAGGACTTTCCTGTTGAACCTCTTAGGGCCTGTGGCCCTGAATAACATCCAGAGAGATTTACTGGCAAATAATTGCAAACAAGCACCAGCGATTTCTTCAGTGAGAACAAAAGATCAGGTCTGAAGTCTAAAGCAAAATCATCCATGAATAAACGATGAGACATTTTTGAGCTTAAGTAAACAAGTTTCAGAAGAGCTTGATTCATTATACAGAGGGATTCTTTGATGCTTCATAGAGGCCTGCAAGATTTGTGGAGGAGGGGGAGGCAACCTTTGCCTGAAGTTGTTGCAAAGAGAAAAGCAAAGCTTGGATAGGAAACGAAACTGGCATTTGTCGGGGTAAATTTTCGTTTTGAACCACAATGGGCAAAAATGAGTGTGAAAATGAAATTCAGAGACAGGAATGCTTTGCCATGTTAGATACTACATTTTATTTTGAATTTGGATCACTGTAGGCTTTCATGCAGCGAGTTTGAGGGCTGTGCTTGTGCTTTATTATTCTCTAAAAGGCTGACTGGTGAGAACAGTTGATAAAAAGCGTCAGTGCGAGTTTGAGTGTGATTCTCTCACCCTCCATAACCAGACCCTCGCTCGCCACTCCGTTGCCATGGGAAACCATCAGGGCCTCGCGGGACTCCTGCCACGAGCCGTGCCGTCCACAGCGCGCGGCACCGAACGCCTGCAGTAGAGTGCAAGACTGGCACCATCTCGTTACCACCAGGAATCATCCAGTGGGAAACGACCAACCTCAGTAACAGCAGTATGGAAAAATCTCTCACTTCTCTTATGGAACCTTCATTACTTACAGGAACAATACAAAGATACATGCTAATGTTGCCAACAATGAACAGATGAATGAATGATTCAAAAAGCTTTCATTCATTACCGAAGTAGAATTGTTGACTGAATTATTCCCTTAATAAGTAAGCACCCACACTAAGGATACCCCCCACAGGATCACAAATGAGCAGGTGTTGTCTGGGTTGTAATCATTCTCAGAATAGCAGTGACACTGAAATGGTAGTGGGTCTGCTATTTAGCACCTTATCTTGCACTATGTTTGCCATATTGTTAATGGTTAAATTGTGGCTTTGGACACAAAACTGAACCCAAACCAAATACTATCAACGCCGCTGTACGGAAATAAGAATCCTCTGTTTTGCATCTTTAAACAGTTGGGACTGAGAACAAGGAGAATATGCTCTAGGACATGAGTCTTGTCCAATCGTCTGCGTGTGTGCACATCATTAGGCCTGATTAGACCAAATTAGGCTAGTGGGTATATGTGTGTGACTTTAAAACCTCATTTAGACTCTACAGTGTGCAAATCAGTGACCCAAAGGAGACAGCTGCTCTGTATTAGAGTGCAGTCTTCACCTCCCTGCAGCGACACACAGTGATGCTGCTTTAATGGCTTTTAGGTACTTTTCAAATAAGCAATTTGCCTTTAACATCTTTTTACTAAGATTTTTTTCTTACATATTGAGTGCCTGATAAAAAGTATAAACATATGTTTAAATACCCTTCAGTTTATCATGCATGAAGGCCTAGTAGGTCCCTAGCTGAATGCGACTGTGATGGTACTTCTGTCAATATGCATGTAGACAGATATACTGCCCCTAGAGTAATGGATAGCCCATATCCTAACATAGATAGCCTTATTTGGGTTAGGCAGCTTAGATTTCTCAGTCTGTCAGTTATGGAGGTGACTTATTCAGTAGATGAAGGAGTGTAGCTGCCCTTCTTACATTACCCAGAAAGCTTTTAAAAAAGCCATTAAAATGTCAGATCACTCGCAAGCGAGCGTTCTCACAGTCTGCCCTTATGGGCATCAACTCTGAGACAGTGAGAAGATGGCTAATTGGACCAAGTCTCCATCTAGTGGCCGTACAAAAAGCTTTTTCATGTATTCAGCCTGTATGTCTAAAGCCTGTAACAGTAAACTGAATGAATGCGTCACTAGTACATACATGTGTTCCATGTAATATGTTTCTTTTTAACAAAACTGGTTCTTTCTATTGAATAGCAGTAGCAGTCAATACTGTGAACACATTAAGAGCTGTGCTGAGTGGTCTTCCTTTTTAAAGTGTCCATCTTACACCCACCATCCATCACTCCCCAGTGTGTAGGATCGTGCTGTTCCTGCAGTATTTTTATAGGTCCAAGCCATGCTGTCATCTATTGAGACTTGACTGAGTCACCTAGGAAGAATGCATGTGTGTGGATGTGTGTGTATGAAGCAAAGAGATCGAGATGTGGCACATTTTCACCCTGAATGGCTTAAAGCAAGCTCAAATGGGACTCAAGCAGTGCTTCATCTCCCAGATATGTATCAGTAACTAATGAGCAGAACGTCAGAACATTTACTGAGGGTCAGAGAGAGTGATTTGGGTGTCTCTCATTACAGATGCGGATTGAGAGCAGGCAAACACTATGCTTGAGAGGGCCCTCTAATTTACTGGTGCTCTGCAGAATTGCTAATGAAGATGTCCGCTGTTTGTTTCTACTGTAGGTGTCAAAGCACCAGCAAACTGCTCTCCACATTTCAATAGTGTACTTCTCTTGTGTCCAAAAGTTTGTACACACCTGCTCAGTGCTGATTAACTTTACACCCCATAGCTGGCACTGGGCATAGTGACCCTAGACTAATGTGTGGCTGCTCCAGAGCTTCCCATTCTATTTGCAGAGGTTTCCTATAGAGATTTAACAAGCTGTGTATTTGCAACTGAACACCTGTCAGCAGCAGGTACTCTTTAAAGAGACTGAATTCACTAATGAGACGGCGACTGGATAGTTTTTGGCATTTAGTGTATATGCCTGCTACCTAAAAAGTGTTTCTTGTAAATAAACCAAACAAAATATAGATAAGTGCATTACACTTAAAAGTATATGCGTTTAAGAAATGGAGGTGTATGCTTCTCCTTTACTCCTTCAGGGAATTATTATATTTGAATTTGTAAGCTTTGAAGCCATTAATTCACATTCTTATAATTTCTCTACAAAGCAGCTTCTCGTGGGCACCAAAATTACATTTAACATAGATTCTCCTCAACAAAGTCCAACCCCATGTTTAGTCAGTGCGTAAACGGTTTAAATACATGAACTAGTCAAGGGTTAAGGCTCACAATTGAAAGCCTCAAAGTTTTAAAAAAGGTTTTTAAAATCTTATACCATGCAGTCAAAAGTGTAAAAGGTCTAAAAAACTTCAAGACTAAAACACACTCAGACACTGATGAGTAACATCATGAACAGAAGAGATGGGACTTTGCTAAAGCTTGTAATGTCTGTCATAATCAGCAAGTGGTGAGCATAATGCAGAAAGCACTACAATGCCCTCAGTGTGAACCCAGCAGCAAATCTTAATAGCTTCTCAAGTCTGGAAGTGGCCTGTGCTGACACCACATTCTTGTTGTTCCTAATTCAGTCTTTGCTGATTCCTTTCTCCTCCAAGCTTTTACCTGTTTCAGTAAGGAGGAGACCATCTTTTGAACCACATTACACCTTATGTGGGGCATGATTTTATAAATTGGGCCAAGCTGTGTTCCTGAGGGCATGTTCAGAGCTGGACTGAGCCTCAGGCTGAAATGTCTGAGAAAGATCAGGTTCATCACTGCACTTAACTGCAATAGTGGTCGATAAGCAAAGGTTACTTCTTTTTTCCAGGGCTAAAAAGTGCTGACAAAAAAGCTGAGAAACAAACATTTACAGTTCATATTGTTCAGCAGATTATTGTATCTATGCATTAATTACCTGTAGAAGTAATTTAACCCACTGTTTTCTCTCTCACAAGCCACATTTTTCTCTCCATCCGGCAGGACCACGCTGTGCCGGCCCAGATGGAACAGCATGCTAGGGCCATGAGCTAAATTACTCTGGGGGTCATTAATATGTATTAGATTTGCAACATAACAGATTTCAAGGCAAACTAAATCAAATCAAAGAGAGCACAGGCGAGTTGATGTGGCGAGTTATTAAACTGAGCTGACCCAAATCAAACACCTGCAGGTGACACGACACCCAGCTGGAACACAAGTGTGCATATGTAATATGTTTTATGCTAACTTTGAAAGTGGCATATGCATATTAATTGTTTCCATAATGTAGTTACATGAAATCTGCACAGATCTGCGTTATATATAAGCCTCTGCAGCTGTAAGTGTCAGGCAGACACAGCCGTCAGTAACCTGCAGCACTGCTGCCATCCTAAAGCGAGGCTTGCTTGCTTTGTTGGGCGGCACAATGTGGAGGCATAAGCACCACACACACAAAAATAAAATAAAAACAAAACTGAACAAACTAGATCAACTATGATTCTTCAATTTATCATTTTTAGAGTATTTACATAGACTCAGTGAATATTAATCACGATGAATTGGTTGAAGATGATCAATTTTCATTGAGCTAATTTAAATGTTTTCTAGGTAATATATCACATGCAGGCTTTGTTTACTGTCACAGAGCAGAATAGCTGAAACCACAGAAGCCCAATTAGCCTCAAATATATGCTCCACTGGCTGTGTCTGATTGGTCTTGGACCACCATACTCAAGGTTTATTATTATTGCTACTACACAGTTATTTGTTATTGTTATACACAGTTATGATAGGATAGTGCTCTACGTCTCAACTGCAGTCCGGGAGGGGAAAAGTGGCGGTGACGAAACGAATTACTTTGAAAAGTGCTATAATGGTTCTGGCACCCATGGCTGGAGGTATCAAGAAGAAATCTGGAACCAAATCTCCTAACCAACTCAAAAAACTACTTTTTTTACAACCTATTCAAATCTTGCTTTTTTTCTTATTTATTTGTACTTCTTTCTTGTTTGCATTTATTCTAATGTTAGCTTTGCTGGCAGAAAAACGCTATCACACACTGGGAAAATAGCTTTAAATAATTTGCACAGTGCCTTAGACTTTTGCACAGTACTGTATGATGAGGTCAGGATATCAATTTTGTAATAACTTCATTGATTTTACTTCATTGACTTCTAGCTATTTTAGAATCTTAACCAACTCAGTTTCAGTCTGGACACACCAAAATGTCTTTGTTCTCTGAGTTTATGCACATTGAGTTCTGCGTCTAACACCTGTTATAAAATTGCTGTTTTGTTCACTTTTTGGTATGCCCACTGATAACCAGCAGCAAACTATATAACCACATAAAACACTCCAATTTTTTTATATATATATATGTATGTTCATGCAACACGCAACCAAGTAAAGTTAAAGACTTTTTTTGCAGATTTTTATAGAAATAAATTCAATCCACATACAACTATTTTATTAATGGACTTAGTAATAATGCTGGGCCTTTGCTGAATCAAATCAAAGCCAATTACATTCAGATAAGGACAAATTGCTCATTATAGCATCATTAAAGTCCCGTATTTTACCACGGAATGTAAAACCTGCGTCAAATAATTCAAAACATAAACGCTTATACAGAACTGCAAAACCCCAAATTTAATCATGTTAATGCTGAAAGAAATAAGGCAGCCGTATGAAGATTTGCTTGATTACATGCATCTAGTGGCCTTAAGCCACTTGAATGAAATGTTAAGATAAATCTGAATAAATTAAAATGTTCATTAGGCACTGCAGCAGGACGGCTGCTGGATAAGAGCACACAGGCATTTTCTTTCCTCAGCCGTTAAATAACACAATTTAACACAGATTTGTTTTAAAACGAATACATGAAATATTTTACAATGTTAAAGTTCTGTTCAACAGTGGATATACCAGTTTGTTGGGTCATTTATCAATATTTTCAACATGTCTGTCTGCTGTTTTGCTTGGTAGATTTAATTAAGTTCATATTTGTAGTGTAAGGTGGTTCTCATGGACATACTTCAAGAGTTGGATTTGTGGTCTGAAGTGTGAAGGGATTCCTACTGGGGTACTGAACAAGGAAGAAGTTGTTTATAATAGTTATAACCCAACTCTGTTAAATGTACAGCTTTGGTTGAGGGTAGGATTTGATACACAAACCCAATAACAGAGTCAAAGAGCATCCGACAGTGAGAAAAGGGCATGAGAGACAGAGACAGAGAAAGACAGAGTTAGAGACAAATAGAAAAAAAAACAATCAGGCTCAGACTTTCAGACCACAAACTTGTTCTTGGTAGTTGAGCCACTCTTAGTGGCTGTGTCAGCATGAGACTGATAGCCAATGGTCATTTTCATAGGGATGCCTAACCGCTCCTTATACACTCTCCTGTGGAGACAAACAAGCAGTCAACTAACCACACACAGGTATAGATGTATATTAATACATACAAATTGACATGTGCCCATGTTAAGTGGCTGTTTTTAAAAGCATCTGTGTGTATTCATCTCACCCTATGTGTGTTATGGCTTCTCTGTTCTCATAGTCAGTTGTCCAGACAGCTATTTTATCTCCCTTTGTTCGGACATTGACTACAGCACCACATACATCATCACTGAAGTCATCGAAAGCCTCTCCTATGAGGCAAAGCAGCTGCAGGCACAGAATAAATACATTAGAAAATCAGAGCTGCAACTGGCTCCCTGCAAAAAGCAGGCTGAAGGAGCAGATCGACAAGGACACTCACCGTTTCCAGCCAAAAGCGGTCCAGGTCAAGTTTCCTCTGCTGCTTGTTGAGGGTGATTAACCAGCGGCCTCCTTTCTTATTTCTCTCATCCTCCCACATGGGCTCAATACCATCCTTCAGCACGAGAGGGAAAAGGCCATTTTAACAATCTCCACATTAAAGCACAAACCGCGCACACACCAATGTAGGTATTAAAATACACCTGCAATACATCATGGCCAAAACACAAGACAAGACTTTATTACCTCCAGAGACAGATGCTTAAAAAGTTTCAAACTGAAGCTCACCTTGAACAGTGAGTAGTCACAACCAGACATCAAATTACTGGACAGCTGAATGTGGTTATAAAGCCTAAGAAATCAAAAGACTCAATCAGAAAAAGTCAAATATTTCCTAATTTACTGAAAATGCATATTGCTACACTGAATAATCGATATGTTGTACATTATTATTAAGTGTATTCTCACAGTCAAAAGCAAACTTCCTATATGCAAAAAATAAAATTAAGATCAAAGAGACTGTACATTTTTAACTTTTAAAGGAACTTTTATTGTAACATTTTATTCCAAGTAGGGCATTAACGACTTCAGATTTTTTCAGGTCGACTTATCCGTCAACAAAGTCAAAGTCGAGTCGACTAGTTGTTTGATGACGTCACACAGACGAACTTTTATTATTAAAGTTCTCTGTAACATTAACAGTCAACATGACAATTAAACAAAACAACACACTGGCTAAAACATTTAAGTGTACAACAGAATGTGGGAACAGTTTAAGCTGCGGCACCACTCAGCGTCCTCTGGACTGGACGAATCTCTGCAGTGCTAGCGTTAGCCATGTTAGCTAGCAGATGCGTTTCAGATGCCGTGCAGAACGCCGGTACTGTTACGGTCCTTTAATACCGACTTGCAGGTTGTGCAGGTCACCGTGCTGTTTGTGTGTCTAGAGTGAAGTATCTCCACACACGTGATGTGTGTCTGTCACCTCTGCTGCCATGTCTCTTCTTGTTGTGGTTTTGTGTTTAGATTCCCCTCACGCCAACGGTACCGCCCTTTTTATGAAATGACTATAATAATAGGTGAAGTCAAGGAACACGTGTCAGCGTCAGCCAATCAGAGGCAGAGATTGCATTGTGTACACAAGCGCACACAGAGAGAGGAGGAAAAAAAAAAAAAAACACGAATAGTCGACTTCTCTCAGAAGACATTGACTTGTGCCCCTGAAGTTGACTTTTCTGTTGATGCCCTAATTCCAAGTCATTTTGGACTATTTCTATTGATGTGTTGGTCATAAAATCTTAAAACATTGTAAACCACAGCCAAAAAGAAACAGATCCAAGGTGACAATATACTAAATAATTACAACAAAATAGGCTGCTATGGTTCATTTACCATGGTGTGGATAAAAACAAATTCATGTGAACACAACGCAAAAGACTTACGCCCAAAAATCCTCAACTGTGTCAAACTTGGAAATCAGCCTCAGGTTCGCTTGCCAAGTTTTGCTCTTGTCATTTTTGAAGAACCATAAAGACCACCTGTTGAAAACAAGCAAATAAGGACTGTGTTCTTTCCAGTAACACCTACAACCAATAAACAATTCAATACACAAAGACATGAGAAAGAAGCAGCTCAGCATTTTAAACCATAAACAGTCACACATTTTTCACAGTGTTCAAAAATGTAAAGTTTATTAATATGGAGACCAGAGGGGATTTTAAGTTACTTATGGTTCACCTGTTTTGTAGTGGATGTTTGATATAACACTCAGGGCTGACAATCTCCTGGCTTGTCTCCTCTGAGTTCTCCTCTTCACTCTTAGCTGGATTACAAATGATTTCCTTGAGAACAGGAAAACAAACACGAATGGTTAAGCGCATTCAGAACTGTATAGAAAAGCCCAGTTCACAGTCATACAAACCACTACGCTGTGCATTCACCTTGAGGTGGGCATCTAGAAGACTGAAGGCTATGCCAAAGTACACTACATGGACAAAGGTATTGGGACACCTGACCATTACACCAACAGGCAATTTAATGACACTGCATTCAAAAATCTATACTTTATGGAATTGGTCCCCACTTTAACTCTACTTGGAAGCTTCCACTCTACTTGGAAGGCTTTCCACAAGATTTTGGACTGTTTCTGTAGGAATTCTGTGCCTGTTTCTGTGGGAATTCTGTGCCAATTTAGTCTGTGGGCACTGATGTTGGATGAGAAGGCCTGGCTTGCAATCACCATTCCAGCTCATACCAAAGGTGATGGATGGGGTTGAGGTCGTGGCTCTGTGAGGGCCAGTCAAGTTCTTCCACACCAAACTCATCCAACCATGTCTTTATGGACCTTGATTTGTGCACTGGGAATGGAAAACAACCTTCCCCGAACTGTTCCCGAAATTGGAAGCATGGCGTTGTCCAAATTGTCTTCACTGTAAGTAAGGGACCATCTAAATTCAATAATTATGAGGTGTGTCCCTATACCTTTGTCCATATAGTGTGTACGGGGTCAGATTTGTGTTGAATAGGAGGACTGTACTAAACATGCACTCAGATAAACTCTACAACGATCGTTGTTTAACTCAGTACTAAGTCAACAGCTGGGACAACAAACAAACAGTACCTCAAGACTGCTCCATCCCATTAGACGTTTTATTTCCAACTTAAACGGACAAAAACATATTTAATTCAGAATTTATTTAGTGTCATTCAAAATAACCCTTTAACTGGGTTACTAAGGAACCTCTGGATACTAACAGATGTCGCGGCGTTTGAGAGTACTCAAATATAGCTGCAGCGTGCTTTTCTCACTGTGAAAAGTATACCTTTTAATAAGAAAAAAAAACCTAGCCCAAATCGAATGGATACGTACACGTAAATCAACCAATAAATAAAATTAGGGGGCAGCTAGCTAGCTAGCTAACGTTGTCATGGAAAAAAAACATTGCTAGCTATTTACAACGATATGAGGGACAGCATGCATGTATTAAGGTGGTGAAATACTAATATATATACACATCTGCCACATGGTTGCACAAATATAGCCAAGAATAGTATTTACTAGTCAACCTAGCTCCGGCTACTCTCAAGCCAAGAGACGAGACTCAGCCCAACTTGTGTGAGAACTGAGTGAAGTTGAGCAGCTATCCCATTCAAACACTCCGAATAACCTTGTTAAAGTGGACGAACGGGTGACATTGCAGAGTTTTATTTGAACCAAACATGCTTATGCACTTATTACTACAGCGGGGTCCACGTGTGTTTATCAGATGTTCGAGAAAAAGCTTGAAAAGGAGAGTAAAAGAGTAACAGCTCAACTCACCGGCTCTGCAGTCGCCATTTTACATTCTGGCTCGTTCACTCTCAGGCCTCATATGGAGCAGACCAGAGCCTTTTAGAGAGACATGTAGGGCTAAACATCGTCTCTGAGCCCTAAATATGACACACACTACTCATCACATCGTCTGAACCAACAGTCACAGCCACCATCTCCTTCTGAAAGTGATAACTTCGTGCTTATTACAGTTCAGGCTGGGCACAAGAGCTGTGGCCCGAATTTGCAATTTTAGTGCAACTAAAATGCATCAAGCAGAAAGGTTCGCAACAGGACACGTGGGACAGTAAAAGTGCAGTGTATCAGTGAAATGTTTCTGAAATGTTTTCTACAAGGCAACTCGTGCTGTTGAAGGCGCCACCTCGGTGACGTCACGGTGTGTGTGTGTGTTTGGCAGGAAGCAAAAGTCAGAGAGCCCTCCGTCAGCTCGGTACAGGCACCAAGAAGAGGAATAAAAACACACACAAAAACACAAACTGTGGTTTTTGGGGTAAAATGGCGAGTCAGATGTCGACTGTGAACGACGCAGGGGTGATTCGTGGCCGTGGTTTGCTGGAAGGGGGAGGTCCGAGCAGGTGTGCTGCAGAACAGGTGAGCAGCTGTCCTGTTTAAAAATCAGTCTGCACTCAGGAACTTTGGTTTTTAACCAATATACACTCATATTCACACCTTTTAAAATCTCCCTTTTACTTACTGAATGAGTTTGACATAGTGTACGCGTCTCCTTGGACCTCCTTTCCTCAGAGCTTGTCATGTAAACATGTGGCTGTTGCTGTGACTCCAGCAGCCCAATCACATATGGCTTGTTTCTCTTGTGTTGTTGACTTTTTTCATTTGTTTCACAAAGTCAAGCACTTAATACAGCATCCTGCCTAATAACAATGTTATTTACTTCATCTCCAGTCTTGCCATTTGCATTAAAAGGAAATATCTCCGGTTTTTCAACATTTCTGCATAATGAAATATTCTAGGTGTAAGAAAAGTCACGTAAGAGTGATTTGTTGTTTAATGCACTCTTCTAGTGAAACCTTCCAATCTGAAATTGCATATAGTGGGGGTGAAAGGAGCCAGATGTGTGAAATATTTACTGCCTCTAAGAGCTACATCTTGGAACATTGTTACATTAAATGGTTATAAATACTCAAAGCCTTAGACTGTTTTATGATAGTTTTTAGGGAGAGTTTGAGTTTAAAATGTATTTTTAAAATATAGTAGGCCAATGGTGGAAATGTAAGGAACTTTAGCCACCTTTCTTTCTTCCATATTTACATATAAAAACTCATGTAGGGGGTCGGTAGGTGTCTCTAATGAACCATTTCACATCTGACCACTTGTTTTCACCTCAATTATGGACCTTTAAAATATGGAAAATCCCAGCTTTATGTTGTCTGTGAAATATTGGTTAAACATATTATTCACTGCTGCATTGAGGACATGTTTACATTAGCTGTTTTCATCCCTGAACCTGTTTCTGTATCTTTGTTTGAGATTATAGCCTAGCAACAGAATACAGCGCACTTCCACATCATATATTCTGTACACAATATGATTCATATTTAACATTATGATGCGATGCCTCACATCCATATCCATATGCATGTTGTGGAGCACATTTGTATGCTGCAGCTGTCTAAAATTACACTAAAACAGTCTAATTCGAAGACTTGCACTTAATGTATAATGCATTCCTAAGCCTAAACATAATCATTCGCTTTACTCTAAGCCTGACCACAAATGTAACTTCATTTGGGCATGGCAAAAGAACACAATGACCCCACAACGTCAGTCTTTAGGCATTTTACCATCCATTACAGGGACATTTAGTAGAAAAAAGGAACATACAAGATCACACATAGCCTACATACACCAGGCAGACTTGGTGTTACATGTTCCGACAGTTTGTTGCTGTGCCTGCACCATGTTTGGGCATATTTGCATTTCATTCCATTCAGCTAGACAGCTTCTAGATAAGAAATACCCACTAATTACATCTGGTCACAAAAGTGGATGTGCTATATAGAAAGGAATCCAGCTGTCATTAAGAGTGCTTCTTCCGCATCACAAGCAAATTTGATGAATTCTGAAATATCCACAGAGGACCACAGAAATGCTCTATGCAGTTTTGTGTTTTGTTGCGTATACAAGCGTGCGCACAGAGAGGAAAAAACACACGACTAGTCGACTTCTCTCAGAGGGCTTCGACTTGTGCCTCTGAAGTCGACAAGTCGCCTTTTCTGTTAATGCCCTAGTATACAGTTATAGATACACAAACACTTGGCTCATCTGCATCTCCGATGTGTTTCAAAGCACCTGCCGAGGCGGTCAGAACGAACAGATAGAAATCTGTCTACAGTGCATTGTCCATTTAATGTTTTGGTTGCAGTTACATGTGGCTTCCTCATAAAAAGAGCTATCTGATCTGCTCAAGACACATGAAGGGCTAACAAGGGTGGGCGACATGATGATACAATATAGCATCATTATAAATGACATCAAAATAACCTCTGAGCATTTTGTCCTATTATGTGAGATGCAAGTGCAAATCCTGACAACTCTTAGAGTCCAAGACAACAACCTCTTTAATCGAATGTTGTGGTGTAAACACTGAATATAACATGAATAAAAATAATTGTTGAATAAAAATGCCATTTTATGCATAGTTTTTAATGCAACTACTGTTTTATTTCTGCATTGTTTGTACTAACTTATCATACTTATATGTATTGTCTAAAAGTATCATGCGTGACTACGTTTAAATAGGCTCACTGTCACTTTCTACATACTGAAGAACATCAACTACTGTTTTACATGGAATGTGTTCCAGCATAAAATAATGGATCTCATATTGACTTAATTTAACCAAACACTCTCTTCCCAGAATCACCTCAGGACAAGGGCACGTCCTCCAGGCCCCACTGGCCATGAGCCGGAGCCTCGGGCTGCAGCAGATCCTGTCCCGGACGCAGCGCTGGTTGATGACTGTGAGAGACTGGGCACTCTGTTTGGCGAGCTAAATAAGTGTCTGCGAGGTGTGGGGTTCACACAGCTCTATTTTGGGGAGAAGATTGTTGAGCCTGTGGTGGTCCTGCTCTTTTGGCTGCTCCTTTGGTTCCTGGGCATCCAGGCCTTAGGCCTCGTGGGAACACTCTGCATTGTCATCATCTACATACAGAAGTAAAGGCATCGAATGGACATAGTAAACAAGTGCCAGTGGTGGGGCAAAAGAGAGATGGAGAAGGGGAGCAAGAACGATTCTTTCTGTCTCTCCCCACCCTAATACGGATCAGCTGAATGAATGTGTCTTCAGAGCATTATTGTGAATGGCGTTTTTGGCTGTATTTTGACAGCCTCAGACTACTTTGAATACATAGTGCCTTGCAAAAGTATTCAAGTATCTTGTTATGTAATTAGTCACTGTCATGTCAAAACCTCCTACCTCCATTTTCTGTTTCTTTCAACATTTTTTAAATATCCATGTAAAGTTAGAACCTCGGAGATACAAGGTTTTGTTCTGACACAGATGGTATGTCTATGTTACAGGAAAATTGGATAAAGAAGATGCTTCTACAAGGCACTATAAAGCAGGGTGACAGTAAATGTTGTACAGTTGTATGCAAAGGTTTGGTACCCCTATGCCTTTCGTTCACAGTAGGAAACGTGTTAACTCTATTTTCACAAAACATCTATTTAACTGCGGTGTTCAAACTTTTGCATACAATTGTGTGTCTTTAGGGATGAGACTTGATTGCAGAGGTTTTCTGTATTGAAGAATTCTTTACTGTCAAGTGTGGACTCAGTGAGGTGCTTTTGATGCATGCTTTCCTTGAATATCAAGTTGTATGGACTGGTGAGTGAATGCATTTTAATGACTAGCATGGATGTTATAGAAAACGCACTTTAAAAACAAAGAATAGTACTATATGACTTTATTCCAACAGAATGATGATAACATGCCAGTCATACTTTCTTTTGCAATTGGAATGCTGCCTTGTCATTTGGATGTATCCTTCTAGTTGTTCCTGCATTCTCCACCCAAGTGCACTAGAGGGCAACCTTATCCCTGCCCTTTTATCTGGAAATCTAACTAAAAATTGATCTCCACCTCAAGGTTCAGTCTTACTCTACATACTACAGGGCTGTCTGGCTGCTAGAGGTGCAGTAAGAATGCGCATGTTCCTTAACTCCATAACATTTACCACTGCAACTGGTGTTTCACAATGGTGAGCGGCCAGTCAGTCATGACACCTGTACTGCTTTTTAGGAATGTATTGAATACAGTTTTTTAGACATGGACCCCCAAAGTACAAAACAACTGTTAACAATCAAATATTGAGCAGAGAGAGTGAGTGGGAGAGAGAACTGAGATGGGTGACGTGAGGTCCGCACCATCTAAGGCAGTGGTCGCCAAGAGAGATTTACTTTCCTGCCGTGTTTAGCTCCAGCCTGAATGTAACATACTGTCCACTCCCCCTCACTTGACACTCCAGTAAAACAGGGACTTCTGAAGAAGTTCAGTAGCCTGTGCAGGTGTTGCAGATTGTAGCTAGAACTAGACTTCTCAGAAAGGTAGATCTTGAAGGAACCACTAATCTAAGGAGTATCTAAAGAAACAGGTTTTTATACCATTCTTTTGACCAGATTTATGCAGAATTCTGCATAAAAAAGGCCACAAGAAAACACCTAAGGCGTTGATGTAGCACCTTTAGCCTTTTGGAAAGGGTCACAGGGACCTTAGCCAGAAAGTGACTCTCCAATAGAATGATTCAGGGACGTGAGTCAGGGATAGAATGAGTATTATTGAATCAGAAGTATGAGTGTTAATCAGTAATTGGACTTTCAAATCCATCAGCTCCATCTGTATCCCACTGAGAAACACAATTTAGCTAAATCATATTTATTATGTAATAAGAGAATTTCACGTTCATATGACTACTTTGCTTTTAGTGGAAACCCAAGAGTCATGTTAGTAATTGTAAGCATATACAGACATAAGAATTATATAATTACATTTAACATGCATATTGTTCTGGTGCATTTGGAAATATTTTCTGGCAGGGCCAAACCTGGTAAAGAGGTTATGCTCAAGGAAATTCTGTTATTAAAAAGCTTTAATTTTATTACACCCATGTTCTAGGAGAAATTTATGAAAATGCTGGTTTGTTCTGTGCAGTATTTACATATTTATCTTAAAAAATGGGATGAAACAACAGCTCTTGAAGTGAAAATAGGTTAAGCTGCTTTTTATATGATTATGGATTATATGAATCTTTGGGAGAATATCTTTTTCTCCCTCCCAGATACAAAATTGTGTCTTTAAATATGATTATCTGCAAATTTTATCTGAGAATGAAGGTTGTTTGTATTACAGCTTTAGCACAGATGTACTGTTTGGCCATCACTGTCAATCTCCAAAAGAATGAGTACATTGCCTCTTTGCTTTCTAAGTATAAACATGCCTCAGTGCAGTTTGGTACTGTTCCCTTATACCTCATCAATCATGCTTTGTGCCACAACTTGGATGCTAATTTATCCCTTTGTGATGTATCAGCTTTTTGGGATAATTTTATTGAAAATCTATTTGAAAGTAAACTATTTTTAAATATTTTGCATCTGTGACTACAGCAAACTTGACTTAATATTTGGGAATCTAAATAAAATAAATGTTTTTAAAGAAAAATCTGTACTTTGGGAATTGAGGTGTCTGTGTGTGTGAGTGCACATTACAGTTTTAATGTAACTTTTGAGTGTTTTGGTTATACTGTGATGAATAAAATGTTTTATTTCTAGTTAAAGCAAGTGCCCATTAAAGCAAGACAATCCAGACAAATAGGTTATTATAATAGATATCACACTAAAATAGTCTTCCAGTTGATTTGATATTCCTATAATTTGGCAGTTGTGTTAAAAAAAAGTACACTTAGATATCTCATTGAGACATTTTCTACTAAAATGTCTAGCTGTTGGATGATGTTAGAATTAAACTGTATTAAATATTTAATTGGAAAGACATTATTTTATATATGGAACGATTAAAATCGGATTTTTTTTTGTTTAATCAACACTATGTACCGTTATTATAAACTTGTTTCAGGTCATTCTGCATTATATAATCTAACATAAGTTATACAATATAAATTGTAATATATACAATATAAGTATTGTAAGTCGCTTTGGATAAAAGTGGACCTGGGGTGTATTGAAACATGATAACGAGTATGAACTTTTGTCGAGTAGCCCATCTTCATTTGCCCCCCGCATTCCGAAACACAGCGCTTTTAGCCGATGCTAACCTCAAGGCTATACTAGGCTGATAATGGTAGGGCATGGGGCATCACATGGCCAGTGCAGATAAATCGCTATTTTTACACCATTAACAAGGCTCAAAGTAGCTCCACACTTCATTTCTAGTATTCTGAGGGTCCTGACATTTAAAACAAGACATTGAGAATTTGAAAGTGTGCAGGTAGTTTATTAAAGACATTTTATACAGATAGTAAGTTCCTTCAGAGAATATTCTGGTCGCCGCCATCTTGAAATTAAGGCACGATAAGTCGACTCATTATCAGCCTAGTAGAGCCTTGAGGTTAGCATCGGCTAAAAGCGCAGTGTTTCAGAATGCGGGGGGCGAATGCAGGTGGGCTACTTGACAAAAGTTCATACTTGTTATCATGTTTCAATACACCTCATGTCCATTTCACACCGAACTTCTCCTACAGTAAATTTTTTCATTAAAATTTTCAAATTCAGATTTAATTTTCTTCTTTCAAAAGGTTGATCAGGTTGATCAGCCAAGACATTTCTAAAGCTATAATACGACTTAATGCACTTAACAAGTACTTATAGGGCTAATGAGCTTAGTATCACATGCCTCTGCATTAGCAATGGGCAATGCCTAAATCATCACACTTGCCTTAAATATCATCAAATGCATGGTTTCTGATACTATATGTCAGAAATTTGGTAAGACACTTGATGTTTAGTTAATGCCAGTGTTATCCGTTAAAGGGTAGGGTTGCTGCAAGTTTTCATTCCAAACAACCAGTAGCGCAACTTATTTCACTTGTTTTATCAGTTTACATCAATCTTAAATAGTTGATCATGTGAACTTGATGGATAATACTGTACAACCCTGTCATATTGTTATCTAGAAAACAGTACAGAATTTCCATTATTCAACTTTCAAGGTATTAGCTGCATTAGGCCTGTAACTCCACTTCAAAAGTGTATTAATCTGGACCCCAAGCACATGTTGGCTCATGGACCATATCTGGGATAGTTTTTAGCTGACCCATCACTGTAAATGGACGTATGTGAGCGAGTGTAAGTGTGTGCTGCGGGGTGAACAGAAGTTGCCAATTGAAGATCTGTTGCCAAAGCAGTGCAGGCTGCTAGATGCAGTGTGAGATCTGGAGGCTGAACTGCAGGCATGTTGTCCCACCCAGAGAGAGCTATATACAACTGTACCAACTGTGCAGCTCCACTGGAGGCTGCAAGAGGATTGCCTGAGCAAAGAGGGTACACACAAACCATAACCACAAACACTGTACACATATACTCAAAAACATCACATACAAACCTCTAGGGTCAGCCACCCCACCATTAGGTGTACCTGACTGGACTGAATAGGCTTTTTATTTTCAGATGTAGAATCTAAAACAATCTAAAAATACATGCCCATTCCTATCTGTAGCATACAGTCTATTACTACTGAAAGCAACTACTAGGACTGTCACAATCAATTACATTGGCAGTTGAGTAATCTAGTGATCATCTATGATGATTAATTGATTCACTGTTTGGGAATGCTTTTTTTAACATTTTAAACTCCAAAAGAGCTCTAGTGTGCTCTCTGAGAGTCCTGTCACTTTCCATAAAACCATGAGCAAATGGTACAATTGTACAAATGTTGATTTTATTTTTAAGGTGAAAATCAATATGAAAGTCATTATGAAAACAAAGCCTATGATGAACATAAAACTGTGAGCCCAAGGGTGAGGAAGAAATTGGCCTTGATTATTAAGGGCACTTAAATTAATTATAAAAATACATCACAAAAATAAGAATTCCTAGATATTAAGATCAAGGATATGAAGCATAGAGACTACAAGACCTTTATATATGTTCAACATAATTTTCTTCATGACTAATGTAATAGCCTACCGGGCTACAAAAACCACCACATCATAATTTAAAGTTTCCACTGTTTTTCACCAGAGAAGCTTACATTGCAGTCTAACAAAATTGTCTATTTCTTCGAAAGACTAAAGTGAGCAGTAAGAAGAGTGAAAGAAGATTGGAAGCTGTCATAGCTGCAAAGGGTTGACCAGCTCCATATTAAAGCCCTTGTATTTGAATGAAAATCATTAAAGTCCCTGTTGGTCCAACACTTTTGTCCATATAGAGTACTTTTGCTTTAAACTTACTTCCATGAGCGTGAGTGTAGCACAGTATAAAACAAAGTATAGACATTTTAAGCAGTATGAATACCATAAACGGAAGTAGTTAATAGCATAAAGAGAGGTAGCTGATAGTATAAAGTGAGGTAGTTAGCTATGGAGGTGGAGTTGAGGGTTCAAGAGAGGTCTTCTGTGATATGGATGCCCAGGAACTTGGTGTTGTTGACCCACTCTATAGCAGTGCCGTCGATGGTAAGAGGTGGGTGAGCAGGGCTGGGTTTTCTGAAGTCAGTTATCATCTCCTTTGTCTTGTCAACATTGAGAGAGAGATTATTGTCCTTACACCAGGCAGCCAGTCTTGTCACCTCCACTGTGTAGGCTGAGAAGTCATTGTTTCTGATGAGACCCACCATCGTCATGTCATCTGCAAATTTGATGATTTATTGGAGCTGGACTCTGCTGAGCAGCCATGCCATATCAGGCGCAAAGATGATAAGCAAGGAGGCCAGAGATGTGGAGGTCATTTGAATCCACCTCATGCACACATTCTACCATAAAAACTTGCAGGAAGTTGTAAGGTGTTCACTGAAGGCTGCAGAGGCTGAAGGTCATGTACAGAACCGATGTTTGAGATAAGATGAGATCATTCAATTAAATTCTTTTCAATTTTATTTATATAGTGCTTTTTACAACCAAGATGTCACAAGGCAGCTTTACAGAATACAGATCCAAGCCCTAGCGAGTAAGCCAAAGGAAGCAGAGGCAAGGAAAAACTCCCTCAGCTGGAGGAAGAAACTTCAGGAGGAACCAAGACTCAAAAGGGTAACCCATCCTCCTCAGAGTTGGTATCAGTAAGTGGTAATAGAGGTAAATTTTGTTGGAAGAGTAACAGAGTCTGTAGTCCATGAACAACAGGATCAGGAGCAACAATCTCCACCGGAGCTGTAAGCAGCAGTTGCCCCTACTTGGGGTAGGGCACGAGTGGAGACCAGTCAAGGACAATTTAGCACGGGGCACCAGCGATAGCAGGCCTGGGAAGGTGGTGACGTGGGGTCCCACAGTGATCAGTCCGGCTAGACAAATGTCCAGCAGTTCCCCTCAGAGAAAATAGAGAAGAGAGTTAGTTGTGTTTAAATTTGCAGAGGATTATTTATATCTATTTAGACCCACCATCATCATGTCATCTGCAAATTTGATGATGTGATTGGAGCTGGACTCTGCTGAGCAGTCATGAGTCAGTCATGACATATCAGGCGCAAAGATGATAAGCAAGGAGGCCACAGATGTGGAGGTCATTTGAATCCACCTCATGCACACATTCTACCATAAAAACTTGCAGAAAGTTGCAAGGTGTTCATTGAAGGCTGCAGAGGCTGAAGGTCATGTATAGAACCGATGTTTAAGATAAGATGAGATCATTCAATTCAATTCTTTTCATTTTTATTTATAGGTGGTGACATGGGGTCCCACAGTGATCAGTCCGGCTAGATAAATGTCCAGCAGTTCCCCTCAGAGAAAACAGAGAAGAGAGTTAGTTCTGTTTAAATTTGTACCTCCACTCCACAGTCATAAACCTGAGTGAACATGAGGAGTACTGGGGTGACAACACCATTGTCCCATTTTACTTGAATTTTAGCATAGTTTTTATTTTGTAAACCACATTTAGTCTCGTTCTTATTCGTCAACAATATTACATTATATATTTTGTTATAGTTATCGTCACATGACCAGCATTTACGTTGCGTCTCGTCTCGTTTTTGTCACTTGATAAATGTTTGTTGACGACGATATTTAGTCATAATTTTCATTGACAAAAGCAACACTACTGTCCCCTCTGCTGCCATGTCTCTAATTTTGTTGTGTTCTTGTGTTTACACTCCCCTCCACGCGCCAACGTTATCGCCCTTTTTATGAAGTGACTATAATAATTGGTTAAGTCAAGGAATGCATGTCAGCGTAAGCCAATCAGAGGCAGAGATTGCATTGTGTACACAAGCGCGTGCACAGAGTGGAAAAAACACACACAACTTCTCCCAGTGGGCGTCGACTTGTGCCTCTGACGTTGACGCGTCGACAAGTCTGCTTTCTGGTAATGCCCTAATATAAAGAGTGGATATATAAGTAAATATAAGAACACATACACAGGTACACAACGAAGTGACAGGCGTTGACAATAACAGTACAAATGCACCAGAGAAATTGCACATTTTAAATTGCACATTTTGTCCAGTAGTAATAGTTCCACCCAAAAAATTGCACGTGTTACATCAGAAAAATTGCACTCAAGTCATAAAGCACTCAAGAGAAATTACCATGCAGTGCTGGATGTGTGTTTTTGTTTGTCTGTGCATGTGTGGTCATCTGCAAGGTCATTGTTGTGGAGTCTGACAGTGGTTGGAAGGAACCTGCGGAATCCCTCCATCCCCCTCCATGCCTACGCTCGGTCCAGAGGGCATCCTAGAACAGAGCTGACAACGACAAAAATCCTCCCGATATTCATATGAAGGATCTTCTGCACGGACTTCACCAGTTCTTCCAGCAGATACAAGAGAAGCTCTATAAAGAGGGAACAAGTTTGTGTGTGTGTGTGTGTGTGTGTGTGTGTGTCTGTGAGTGAAATGAATCCTTTGTGTATCTGAGCTCTTTCTATGTGTTTGCGTGTATGTCAGTTTAGGTTTCAGATCTTGTGTGTGAACCAGAGCAGGTAGAGGCTTTTTAAAGCAGGAGCATAATATGACCTCATGATAAAGACCTTGAAACTAAAACAACTAACTGTTGACACCAGGCACACAAACCACCAGGACCACATCCCTGATCATTGTAGGCATATATTATGAATTATGAAACACAGCAGCAGATGAGGCCACAAAACTCTATACAGCAAGCAAGCAGTAACCGGACAGCAGTGGGTCAAGATGCAGGAGGAAGCAGACGAATGCAGTTTGGTGGCTGAGACAGGAGGTGATGAAGGCCCTACAAAACCATTTTAAAATCTGGAGGCAAAGGCAGAGAAAGATGAAGAGTCAAATAAAGCTCATATTCAAATGAACTTAATCAGCCAAATGTACAGGATCTCCAAGTGGTGGAAGTAATGGAGGCACAAACTTTGCTGCAGTATATTGTCAGTTATGAGTGGTTATAATTTATAGCCTACTCCATTCTGAAAGAAGGAAAGAAAGTTTGTTTTCCCTTTCCTTTACTCCTTTGGGAAGGCTTTACACAAGATACACAAGAACTTGCTATAAGGATCTGACTGCATTCAGTAACAAGAGCATCAGTCAGGCCAGGTACTGATATTGGGTAATTAGTTTGGATCGCAAACACCACTCCATCTTAAAGGTATTAGATGCAGCTCCATCACTCCAGAGAATGTAGTTTCCCTGTTCCACAGCTGAATGTGGGGGGCTTTGTACCCTTCTAGCTGATGCTTGGTTTTGCGCATGATGACACGTTCTGCTTCAGAGCATCCTATTTCACTGGCAGTGCTTTTCCATGAAGATTATGCAAGCCATGTGGGTGAATGAATTTTAAACAGCTGTATCAGAAATGGGGTGCACCGTAAAGCAGCTGAATTTAATAAACAGAAGGGCTGTCTGCATACTTTGGGACATTCTTCTGCAGTATATGTTCTTCCAGTTACTCTCAAAAGCAATAACAAGTTGTGATTCCCAAACACAAACACTAGTAAAGAAGTCAAGGTTGTTTTTTAAGGAAAGAGCCTACACTTTATCTCATTTTCCTAAAAATACACGTGCCAAAAAGGTTCTTTGCATGATGCCATACACACTACTTAATACACACAGTACACTCAGCAGTTGTGTGAGTGTCAGACACATAATGCAAACAGCATGAATGCCATCTCAAAATAAACACCAACAGGATTTCATAAAATGAAACCAACCAGCTTTTATCTTTATTCTCGGTTTCAGAAAATGTGTAGAACTCTGATACTGAAAACCTTAGAATGTAATTTGTACAACACAGTTTACATTGACTTTAACTTAGATTTAATACAACATTCATTCAGTGAAAAGTACTACAAAGGACCGCAGACTAAATATAAAGTGCTTACAATCTCAAGGATAGACAAGATAATGTGCTGAAGACATAAACCTAGGGGACTAACTAGAAAAGAGCTCCTCGTGGTATTTGCCCCCTAGTGTCGGTAGTCAAAATATATAGAGCTTTATAACTGGCAGTGCTGGTGTCTGCTCACTGGTCCTGTGTGAGTCCTGTGTAGTGCTGTAGTAGTATTGAGTCACTGCTTTGAACTCGTAGAGTTTATGACTGAATTCATGGCCTTTCAGTTTAAACAGAGAGATTTCCGCTATCATCCTCATCCACATTTCACAATCTACGCAATATGTAACACAGCAGAGCTGCTGGAGTTCATCTCAGATCTCTGGGCTGGGAATAGACCATCAACCAAAATCTTCAACAAACATCATCCTGTGGCCAAAAACTGAACACTGATGCAGGACTAGAGCAGTGGTATCCAAATTATGTCCTGGAGGGCCATAATTTGGTAGTTCTTCTCAAACACACTCACTAGACCAGGCAATTAACAGTTGAGGTGAACCAGGTGTATTTAAGAAGGAAAACCATCAAACTATGCCTTCCAGGATTGGATGAGACACTCCTGGACTAGAGGGTGACTGACACAAACTGTGCAGCATCAGATGAACTATCATCATTAAGTCTAATGGAATGGCTGGTAAGTGGGAAAACACACCCACACGCTGATATAATCCTACCACGTCAGTGTCACTATTGTGCCTAGAATGATCCACGACGCTAATAAGACCTGCTCACTGGTGGCCCTGTGGGGGTCCTAACCAGTGAGTAATGGGGTAAAGGACTAATAAATGATGCAGAGAAACAGATGGACTACAGTCTGTAAAAAACAGACAATGAGACACTATTACGCTCCTTGTCTCTTGTTATTGTGCATGTTTGAATTAAACACGTTCAAAGAAATAACAGATTTTAAAACAGCCCCTCCCTTAGAGTGTACAGTTACAGCATATTCCAGTTCAGGTGACACAATTACCTGAAAACAGGCTAGAGGTCACATAACCCTCAAAATTCGGTAGCTTAAAATAGTAATTATTGTAAAATCACACAGTTCTGGATTGTTGTGTTGATACAGGTCTGCAGCTACTATTGAGCAGAATATAATTTGGTTAAACGGGCATATCAGACAAATGTCAGACAGAAGTCTGGAGTAGGACCAGAGATCTATTCAATGCAAGCAGGGTGGAACATATGTTGCAGTCTACTGCAAGAGTAAAAAGTATTTGATTAAGCGCTGCATTAAAAAAGTGGCAGGGTTCCAGCTGAAGCAAACGCAGGTGTTTGTGTTTGAGAAAATGTACAGTGATCCATTCCAGTTCTCATAAGTCACAGCTGATAAGTTTGTATATGACGGCTTGCCCCAGACTCTCAGGCACCTCTCAGGCCAGCTGCCACAAAGCCAGTCTCTTACATAAGGTACACGATAGTGTAAATAAATAACACATTTATGTGATTCGAACAGTAGCGCTTTTCTTATGAATCTGATTTGCAGTCGAGGGCCCTCCTCTAAAGAGATTGATGGAGAGAGAGAGAAAGAGAGCGTCCTCCTTGTGATGTTGGAGTCAAGTATTAGAATATATAAAATATAGCCAAGTATTCTGCTCTATTTGTGACAGCACTAAAACATGGCTACTTCAGGAAAGGTATGTGTGTTTTATTTAACCCCTCTCAGCCTTTTAATTAACTTAAAATGTCTATTTTAGCAATTCAGTACAGAGGTAGTTCACAAGTTCATGTCTGGTTTCATTAAATAAAGCAAGAAAGTGATAGAAGTCAACTTGCACCCTGCAAGCATTACATAAGCTGCCACGTTTTAAAGACTTTCAGCCAGTAGTTATGCAGCAGTATGTTGGTGTTTTATGAACTGCCTCCTTGATCTAGAGAATGTATTTGTCATTGACCATTGACTTTTTATCACAACTGAAGTGAACTTACAGTTATCCTAATAATTCACATTGCAACTGGACAATTGCATTAACTTGCATTAATGCTGGTCAACGTAATTTTTTAAAAATCGTGATTATTCGCAAGGTTTTCTGTGATTAATCGCAATTAATAGCACAGTTACATGCAAAATTAAACAATTAATTCAACAGTAGTGTATAGTGCACCTTTATTTTTTAAGTACTGCTATATGAACAAAAGTGCAATAACTTTTGGTTTGCAAACACTTTAAACTAAAAGGAGCTTTTTAACAGCAGTGTTCCCTTTAACACAGTTACATAGCTGCAGTTCAAATATTATAATAACAAACATTAATGTAATCAAATCAAATATTAAACTAAAGCTATTTGCCCCTGCCAGGGCATTGATGTTTTATCTTGTTTGTTATAGAAAAACAAGTCACCCTCAGTCCAGAGCATGTGGGGGTGGAACCATTATAGCAGTTATAAAGGGAGGACCAACTCCATATGAAAGTCTATGTATCTGAATGTAGTGTCATTAAAGTCTCTGTTGGTGTGATGGTCAGGCGTCCCATTATTTTTGCCCGGACCCCCGCAAAAACCAGCCGAGCACCTCATGTTTAGTATACTGAATGCTAAAGTTGTAAGTTCTGCCAAGGTCATAATAAATATTAAAGAGGCTAGTAGAAGATAATTACTTGATTTTTCCTTCTTACACTTTGAGAACCTGATCAGCAGTGATTCAGTCTAGATTTTTGCCCTTTCCATGTGTTGTGAGATGGATGGAGCAAAAATCTGGATAATCTAGAACAAACTCTGGAACCATTACAGTAAATGATTTACCATTTACTGAGGTTACGAAATCACTCTTACTGTGCACTAAAGACAAACATTGCTCAGGTGGCTTAAACGGACAGCTAGAAAAGCTCCATGTGCAGGCAGAGATCAACCCGTCTGCACACAACCCAACTCACAACCCATTCTCCACTGTAAGCAGAACACAACCTCTTCTCACATACAAAGTCACAGACTACGTGTGTGTGTGTGTGTATTGTAGGTGATTAAATGCCGGGCTGCAGTTTCCTGGGAGCCCAGTTCTCCACTGGTGATAGAAGATATCGAAATGGCTCCACTTCAGGAGAATGAAATATGGATCAAGGTTGATTCTCATTTTTTGCTGATCTGACCAGCATGCCACATCTACAAATGAAAAGCACAATACATTTATGAGGAAAATATATATTAACTAATTAACTAAAGTGGCCTGGTTTGCCACCATGTGACTCAGAACACAAACACCAAGGTATCCTTTTCAAAAATGACTGAAGTTTGTGTTGTAGGTGATAGCTACAGGCGTGTGTCACTCAGACCTGTACCATCTTTTTGAGGGGAAGCACAAGGAGGGCTTCCCTGCTGTTCTGGGCCATGAAGGAGCCGGTGTGGTGGAAAGTGTCGGACCTGGAGTCACTGAGTTTAAACCAGGTCAGAAAAGCCATTGTGTTCTCTCTCCTTCCTCACTCTTCCTGCTTCTGTTCATTATGTGTGTGTTAATGTTTTGCAGGTGATAAGGTCATCCCTCTTTATGTTTCTCAGTGTAGAGAGTGCAGGTTTTGTAAGAGTCCTAAGACGAACCTGTGTGAGAAAAACTGGTAAGAAACATTCAGAAATGTGTAAACACAGCAAGGGTGAAGGCCTTAGCAGTGGTGCATAAGGTTTTACAGGTCTAGTTATCTAACAACTGAGATATTTAAGAAGACTGATGGAGAAATATATCCGCAGTCACCCCAAATGTGTTGTGCCCTTAGCAAAGACCTTTACTTCTTAGTTTTGCACTGGAGCCATGTGGCTTATGTAGCTAACAGCTGTTAACACTGAGAAAACCACAAGCACCATTCACTTTCCACACTCCTCAAATAAACTTGTTTATGTGATCTTTGACACAATCCTGTTTAGAAAAGTGACCAAATACAAACAAGATGTCTACTACTGTTTTTAATTAGCTTTGTCCATGTTCATGGATAACAGTGTCATATAATGCCAGATTAGCAAATCTATGTGAGATTACATAACACAAGTGGTGAGTGTAAGATGACACTTTACTAACTCAATACGTTTCCATTATTTGTTACTTATGTTAGCTCTTCAGCTCCACTGCAGAGCTAAAAAAACTATTGGCACTAAATATGTCCACTTTGAGGGGGTAGGGATGACATTTCGCAAATGTAATTTTTGGCTAAACAATAGCTTTAATACATATACCTAGAAAATCCTAATTAGAACCTGTTATGTGAGCAGGAGGTAACGAAGTGCAGATTGTAAAGTTAAGTTTGATTTAGAGGAGTACTGATTGATCTGCTCAGATGTCACCTGCTACCACATGCTTCACATGTCATAGTAAACCAGTCCTGCAGTTCATGGGCACCAGCACATTCTCAGAGTACACGGTCATGCTGCCTTAGCTGCCGAGCGGGGATGTGCGGGTTGCTGCTTCTTCATTCTGCTGCATCATTAGGTGCGCCACCTACCGTAGAGGAGTGTGCAAAATGGGCAGCCTAGATCCAATAGAGAAAATAGATTGCGTGAGAAATCAAAGGTATGGCATGAGAGCGTGTGAAGACAGATGCGTGTGTCTCACGCTCATTGCATGAGAGTTGGCAGCCCTGCATTAGTCTTGATTCATGTCTAGAAAACCAGACATTATTGTTTAAGGATATCACTGTCTGCAGATGAAACTCATAACCATGACACATTTCTACACTTCTACTATGTGTGTGCACAGATAGAGCCAGGCTCTGTGTGTGCAGTCGGACTCGCTGCAGTCATGGGCTGCAAGAGTGCTGGAGCCTCCAGGATAATTTCTGTGGACATCAATGAGGAGAAGTTTGAAAAGGCCAAGGTCTTTGGCGCCACCGAGTTTGTGGACCCTAAAGCACACAAAAAGCCAATCAGTGATTGAAATGACCAACGGAGGGGTGGATTATTCACTGGAGTGTGTGGGCAGTGTGGCTGTTATGGTAAGCTCTGTTGATGTGGGGTTGAGCCGGTTAATCTTTTTTTTTCTACGGCTGCTTGAAAAGACATGATATTTCTTGTATGTCGCTCCAGAGTTCGCTGGAGTCATGTATCAATGGCTGGGTTGTGAGTGTCCTTGTTGGCTGGACAGATCTTCATGATTTCTCTGCATGACTAATTCAGCTCATTTCTGGAAAGACCTGGAAAGGAACCTTGTTTTAAGGTTATCAACCTAGCATGAAAAACAGCGTACATTCACAATGCACTACTTGTGTTAGCTTTACTAAAAATTGAATGTCAATGCATGTGTATTCTAGGCTTTAAAGGTAAGGACTCTGTCCCAAAGCTGGTCTTCGACTACATGGTAATAACCTAAAGCTCTTTAAAATTGTCACATCATGCTTGGGGTGTGTAGCGAGGCGCAGACGCAGGGTTCCCTTTGTAGAATTTTATTAACAAAACACAAACTCAGACACAGAGAACATAAAGAAGGCACGAGGGCCCAAAACACAAGAAAAACATAAAACAGCAGAAACATGTCGGACGGGTATGTATGAGGATACACATGAGGGTTGACCAACCAAAGGGCAAGAATCTCTGGAACTTCAATACTTAAAAGACGCGGATATGAACCAATCATCAAAGCTAGTTAATTCAACTCAAAACACAAATGAGCTGACAGAGAGTGTGAAGCCCAACACAAAAACATCTTGTCAAAATAGGAGTCCCACATATATAAACGAAACAATAGCAGCCTCTAGCTGCCACTGACCAGGAATGTCACAAAAATATAGAGTAAAAAAGCATGCAGTTTTAAGTACTATCCCTAACAATTTATGCTAGTCCATTGCTCATGCTGCTGAAGTCATTACTTTATGTGCTCAGCTTTATAAACCTATAACCCCACATACTGCTAACAGAAGTTAGTTCTAGTTCAGATATCATACAATTATACAGCTTAGAATGGGACAGATGCTATTATTTAAGAGAGCAAAATGCAAGAGACACTTAATAAAAATGGAAATGCAAACAAGCTTCTGCTTTCTATCTTCACGTGAATACAATTTTACCCCAGCACCTAAATTTTCTCCAGAACTAAACTTCAACTCAAGGAAATACCAGACTCTGCTGACAGCCACAATATGAAGAAGATTTAATATCTGTTCATTTTTTATCCATATTGACCACTCACACTTTTGAAGAAAACCACCCAACCCCCCACCTTTGCGCAACATGAAGTTGAGAAATTTTGAAATGCGTCCAGTCACTTTCTACTCTGGCAGGTTTCACCATGCAGTTACAGCCAAATATTTGCTAACTGATAGAATCTACAGACTAAATTACTGTTTACTTTTTATTTTTCGAGAGTCAATTAACTGTTTGCCCTCAGCCATTTCAGAGAGCTCCTTTTGACCTCTAACCATCTATTGGGTAACTATATAGACTCAGAGCTAACTAAATATCTCGCTGAATTAACATTTCCCCATTTGCACCACTGAGTTAGCAAGCAAACTATTTATTGAGTGCTGCTGCAGCACATCACGGCCAAGTTTTTTCTTCTGTTTTTTTTCCTCCAGTGATTTTTAATCAGTGATTAAATACATACACTTCACCTATCCCACATGGCTGATTTGGAAGAAATGTCACTTGCCAATATTTTTCAATGTAAAAGATTCAGCTCCACAAAATTTGCACTGCATCACTACCACATTCTTTGAAGGCATGCCAAATATGCATAGGCAGCACTGGAACTGGCATTTCAGTATCTCAGGAACCGCCTATGCCTACATTTACTCAATGGCATGTACATGCTACACAACAGATTCAACCAAATAAGCCATAAGATGTAAACCATTACCTAATATACAATGCAAGTGCTCCACTTTCACCTGTCGAAGCAGGGTACAAGCAGAATGTGCATCACACGTACCAGTCATGTGACGCACAAGAGGTCCCGGAAGTGACGCGCATCACAGGGTATATAAACAGGAAGCAGGTAACACACAGTACTCAGATACTGAGTCCCTATGCCAGCCCAACTCTACTCCAAGTCTACTGGTACCGTGAGTACTCCAGTCTCCTTTCTCTCTTTATATACTTACTGTGTGTGTATGAGAAGGCAGGTTCCCAGTGGGAATTTTAACTGTCTTGTGGAGCATTCTCAGATCAAGGTGCATGGTTTACCACCTCTCATGTGTGTCTATGATTGGGTTGATCCGCCACGCTATACCGTGAGTTCAGGCATGTTCTTGTCTTTTCTCTGTGACAGAATGTCAGAGTCTCGTACAGTGAACCCAGCAGACTGTGCCACCCTGGTTGATATAGTGAATCGGCAGGCAGTAGAGATTGTAAACCTGAAACAGGAGGTTGCAGGTTTGCATCAGCAGCTTGCGACTCTGGAACAAGCCCATTTCGACCTGGCTGCATAGTAGCCAGCATCCCAGGAGGCGGTCCAAATCCCTCCATCTTCCCGTCTCTTACCAAAGATGTCTCTTCCTGAAAATGGAATGGTGTAGACGGGAAAATGGAATGGTGTAGACGTGCTTCTTGTCTGCCTCCTCATCGGGCAGCCAGCCAGATGGGCTACAGCAGTCCTGAGGTCTGACACGGACGCCGGCTTCTCTTACCCAGAATTTACCTACCCACTCAGGGCCGCATTCCAACATCCTGACAGCAAGGTGGAGGTCAACTCCCGCCTATACCATCTGTGGCAGGGAGACAATTCGGTCAGTCGCTATACGGTGGAGTTCTGCACTTTGGCTGTCCAGACCACCTGGAGCGACTCCGCTCTCCAAACGGCCTGGCGAGAAATTCCCGACACCCTGGAGGGGATTATTCAGCTCAGTCTCCACGTTGACCTCTTGAGCTCTTGCCTGAGGCTGGCCCCTTGTACCCTGCCACCAGCGAGTCCCCAGCCCAGGACCACCAGCACCCCGGAACCTTCATCCCACCTGGCCAGACCATCACCTCCATCAGAGGCCCACTCATCAGGAGCCGGGGAACCCATGCAGATAGGGCACACCTCCCTGACTACTGTGGAGAGGGAACAATGCTATCATAAAGGCCTTTGTGACTATTGCGCCTCCTCTAACCACCATCAAGACATCTGCCCTCTCTGCCCGGGAAACGGCCAGACCAGGTGAATCTGCTTGAGCGTCTGAAACAGGTTCGGGGGAGTCCGAGGCCCTAGACATCGACCTGGAGACCATTCCCATCCCGTACCGTGACCTAGCTGAGGTATTCAGTAAACGTGGGGTGGTCCAACTCCCTCCTCACAGGCCCCACGACGTAGACATTGACCTCCAGCCTGGCATGGTACCGCCCCGCGGCCATCTGTTCTTTCTCTCTGCAGGGGAGCAGAAGGCCATGGAAGAGTACATTGCGAAGGAACCATCCGGCCTTTGTCCGCCCCCGCTGCTGCGGGGTTGTTCTTTGTCAAGAAGAAAGACGGGGGACTTTGCGCATGCGTCAACTATCGGGGACTAAATAAGCTGACCATCAAGAACCTCACTCTCACTTACCAATGTCGCTCTGGATGCCCTCTGGTGCTTCGATGTTTACTAAACTGGACCTGCACAGCGCCTACAATCTTGACAAGTGGAAGACGGCCTTCCTAACTCCCACCGGACATTGCGAAATCTTGGACATGCCATTTGGATTATGCAACATTCCAGCGGCTTTCCAACAATTCATCAGTGACGTTCTGTGTGACATGCTGGGTCAGTGGCATTTCACCTACTTAGATGACATCTTAATTTACTCCAAGATCCCTGAGGAGCACACCCAGCATATCAGGGCAGTCCTCAAGAGGTTGTTGGCCTATCAGCTGTTCTGAAAGTTGGAGAAGTGTGCTTTCCACCAGTACTCCACCACATTTCTTGGTTTCGTCATCTCCTCCCTTGGTGTGGCCATGGATCCCCAGAAGCTGGATGCTGTGCATAACTGGTTCCTACCCAAGACGCTCAAGCAGCTTCACTCTTTCTGGGGTTTGCTCATTTCTACCAACGCTTTATCCAGGGCTTCAGTTCAGCTGCAGCACCTCTTACTACCCTCCCCAAACCATCCCAGACACCCTTCGTACTCAACCCTGAAGCATATGACATACTATAAATATTTGTGTGATGTAGTCAAAAAATAAAACGTCTAAAAATGTTTACAGAAACAGGCAAAAACAAACTTTTAATCTTAAGGCTTTTACTTCTTTTAAGATGCATTTTTAATTCTTATTTGCCTTGGAGAAATTCTATTTGTCATTCTTTAAAGGGGACATATTATGCAAAACTCACTTTAAAAAAAAACAAGGTCTAATAGGTCTATGGGCTATACAAAACATGTTCATGAAGTTCTTTGCACAAAATCACTCTCACATAAAGAGAGATCACTAGCTTTATTCTTCACAGTTTCGGTCCCTTTCAAAACAAGCTGTTTCAGGGCTCTGTCCCTTTTATGCAAATAAGCTGTTGCTGGCACGCCCCACCCATCGCATGCTTACGAAATGAAACCAACGAGCTAGTTCGAGCTAATACTTAACTGCGATAGAAACACAAAAGTCATTATTTGAAAGTACTTACATCTCCCTCATCTGCTGACTTGTTATGGACAGTAGGTACAGATCCCCCCACAACGCTGAAGTTAGCTCCTTATTCAGATATTCAAATTTTCCGTTCCCTAAATACTTAAGGTGGAACTTTTTAAGGTGGAACGAAACCAATTGTTGCTGGGACATGGCCATTGATAATGAAATGGAGCCCCTATGCCAGCCCAATGCTTCACTTGTTGAATGGGTTAAATGCAGAGAACAATTTCAAACTTCACACTGTGTGCTGTACTGTGATGTGTTTATGTGTGACAAATGGCCAGTTCTTTGGTTTTCTTTGTCTGGGAGAAAGTGTAGGGATTTGTGCTGTTCTTTGCAGCCAACAACACAACACTTCATGTGTAACTCGCCTTTGCCTGTAGCCATAGCACTCGGCTAATCCATGCTTGTGAAACTAGCAGACAAAATGGTGGAACTTCAACTACTCTAGTGGTTGGGGTCTCGACAGATGAGGGGCGGTTCTATGCAAATTGCCCCAGTGGGATGTCACGTTGGGCCCTCCATCCAAACGGCTCATTTTAAAAGGGCCTGAAACTGTGAAGAATAAAGCTGGTGATATCTCTTTATGTAAGAGTGATTTTGTGCAAAGAACTTCATGGACATGTTTTGTATAGCCCTATTATAACTAGTTTTGCATAATACTGTATGTCCCCTTTAAATGTTTACACAAGGTAAAAAGCAGCTGCTGCTTTCAAATGGAAAAAGGTAGATACATTTTTGGAGAGTGACAACATTGTCTATGCCATTTGTCTGCCATTGCCTTGTAAAAGGAGGCTGTGGCCAAAGATTATGTTCAGGATAGACTAGAACGGAAAAGAAACTGCAGATTTTACTTTTCAGTCTGTTTGGTTTTGTCTGGAATAACACACACACCCCCCCACCTTGTCTTCAAGTTACACAAGGACCATTCAAACAGCACACTGAAACAACCCAAAACATGAGTACGGCAGACTACTAACAACTAATATTTTTACTGCATGCACTCGGGGGGGCTCTATTCTAGTTTGTTCCCTTTGAGATGTTGAAGTACTTGAGTATATAAATGATTGCAAAGTATTCTGTCCGCTATCTTTGTGACAGCACTAAGACATGGCTGCTGCAGAAACGGTATGTGTCTTTTACCATCCTCATCCACATTTCACAACCTACACGATATGTAATACAGCAGAGCTGCTGAAGTTCATCTCAGATATCTGGGCTGGGAATAGACCACCAACCAACATCTTCAACTAACTGCATTCTGTGGACGAAAACTGAACACTGATGTAGGACTAGAGCAGTGGTATCCAAATTATGTCCTGGAGGGCCAGTGGCAAATTTGGTAGTTCTCCTCAAACACATTCACTAGACCAGGCAATTAACAGTTGAGGTGAACCAGGTGTGTTTAAGAAGGAAAATCATCAAACTATGCCTTCCAGGATTGGATGTGACACTCCTGGATTAGAGGGTGACTGACACAAACTGTGCAGCATCAGATGAACTATCGTCAGTAAGTTTAATGGAATGGATGGTAAGTAGGAAAACACACCCACACGCTGATATAATCCTACCACGCCAGTGTCACTATTGTGCCTAGAATATACTTGACCCACTTGTTACTTGGGCGAGTATACCCATTGTCATGACGAGAACATACCTGAACTCACAGTTAGCCCAGTGTATCGAGGCAGATGAACCCAATCGCAGACACACACAAGAGAGTTGGTAAACCACACACCTTGCTCTGAGAACGCTCCACAAGAGAGTTAAGATTCCCACCGGGAACTTACGTTCTCACACACACAGTATGTATATAAGGAGAGAAAGGAGACTGTAGTACTCACGGTACCAGTAGACTTGGAGTAGAGTTGTGCTGGCATAGGGACTCAGTGTCTGAGTACTGTGTGTTACCAGCTTCCTGTTTATATACCACGACGCTAATAAGACCTGCTCACTGGTGGCCCTGTGGGGGTCCTAACTAGTGATTAATGGGGTAAAGGACTAATACATGGTGCAGAGAAACAGATGGAAAACAGTCTGTAACAGTCTGTAAACAGATGGACAACAGTCTGCAACAGTCTGTAAACTACAAAGTGCTCCAGTATTGCCAGTGGAACTGATAAAACAGACAATGAGACACCATTACGCTCCCTGTCTCTTGTTATCGTGCATGTTTGAATTAAACACGTTTAAAGAAATAACAGATTTTTAACAGCCCCTCCCTTAGATTGTACAGTTATGGCATATTCCAGTTCAGGCGACATGATTACCTGGAAACCGGCTAGAGCAGGCATCACCAAATGGCGGACCTCGGCCTGGATCCGGACCGAGTGATGATTCTGTCCGGACCCGTGATCAGTCTGGTAAATTCACAAGATGAAGTTATGTTCATGGAGCATTATTTTGGACGGTCGTGGCTATTGACAGCGGGCGCTGCTATTCAAGTTAATACGACAATAGCTTTACTCGGTCATTAACTAGTGATGAGAAGTTCGGCTCTGTTCAGAGAGCCGGCTCTTCTGGCACGGCT
>JBBPCX010000154.1:12399425-12413077 GCA_037974365.1 Hydrocynus forskahlii | reverse complement strand
AATGTGGACATAGGGGAAGGCTATAAGACACAAGATGGACCTCAGTTCGGACCTTCTACTTGGACGAAATTTAATAATTGGACCTCGGTGACTTTTAAGTGAATACCCCTGGGCTAGAGGTTACATAACCCTTAAAAATTTGCTAGCTTAAAATAGTAAAGTAATTATTGTAAAATCACACAGCTCTGGGTTGTTGTGTTGATACAGCTCTTTAGCTGCTATTGAGCAGAGTATAATTTAGTTAAACGGGCATATCAGACAAATAGATGTCCGGAGTAGGACCAGAGATCTATTCAAAGCAAGCAGGGTGGAACATATGTTGCAGTCTACTGCAAGAGTAAAAAGTATTTGATTAAGTGCTACATTAAAAAAGTGGCAGGGTTCCAGCTGAAGCAAACGCAGGTGTTTGTGTTTGAGAAAATGTACAGTGATCCATTCCAGTTCTCATAAGTCACAGCTGATAAGTTTGTATATGACGGCTTGCCCCAGACTTTCAGGCACCTCTCAGGCCAGCTGCCACAAAGCCAGTCTCTTACATAAGGTACATGATAGTGTAAATGAATAACACATTTAAAGGATTTGAACCGAAAGGCTTTCCTTATAAATCTGATTTGCAGTCGAGGGCCCCCCCTAAAGAGAGTGATAGAGAGAGAGAGAGAGAGAGTCCTCACTGAGATGTTGGAGTCAAGTACTCGAGTATATAAATGATTGCCAAGTATTTTGTCTGCTCTCTTTGAGACAGCACTAAGACATGGCTACTGCAGGAAAGGTACGTGTCTTTTATTTAACCCCTCTCAGCCTTTTAATATACTTTAAATGTCTGTTTTAGCAATTCAACACAGAGGTAGTTCACAAGATCATGTCTGGTTTCATTAAATACAGGCAGGAAAGAGATAGAAAACAACTTGCAAATGCACCCTGCAAGCATTACATAAGCTGCCATGTTTTAAAGACTTTCAGCCAGCAGTTATGCGGCAGTATATCGGTGTTTTATGAACTGCCTCCTTGATCTAGAGAATTTGTCATTAACCAAAGGCTTTTCATCACAACCGTGAATTTACAGTTATCCTAATAAACTTGCGTTAATGCTGGGCAACGTTCTCTGCAATTAATCGCATTTTTACTTGCAAAATTAATTCAAAAGTAGTATATTGCGCACCTTCATTTTTAAGTACTGCTATATGAACAAAATTGCAATAACTTTTGGTTTGCAAACACTTTAAATAAGGAGCTTTTTAACAGCAGTGTTCCCTTTAACACAGTTATAGTTACAGTTTAAATATTTCTGTAAATCTCAACTTAAACATTAATTTAATCAAATCAAATATAAAACCAAAGCTATTTGCCCCCGCCAGGGCATTGACATTTTATCTAATTTGTTATAGAAAAACAAATTACCCTCAGAGTCCAGAGCATGTGGGGTGGAACCATTATAGCAGTTATAAAGGGGGGACCAGCTCCAAATGAAAGTCTATGTATCTGAATACAGTGTCATTAAAGTCTCTGCTGGTATGATGGTCAGGCGCCCCAATACTTTTGTCCATCAGGCATCCCATTACTTTTGTCCATATAATATGGACAAAAGTAATGGCACGCAGGACCCCCGTGAAAACCAGCCGAGCACCTCATGTTTAGTATACTGAATGCTAAAGTAGTAAGTTCTGCCGAGGCCATAATAAATATTGAAGAGGCTAGTAGAAGATAATTATTTGTTTTTTCCTTCTTACTCTTTGAGAACCTGATCAGCAGTGATTCAGTCCAGATTTTTGCCCTTTCCATGTGTTGTGAGATGGATGGAGCAAAAATCTGGACCATCTAGAGGTCCTTTTTGAGAACTACTGCACTAGAGAAGAGCACTAGGAGCTGCTGAAGCCCACTTCCTCCGTGAGCAACTTCCACCCCCACCCACAAAATCTGGAACCATTACAGTAATTGATTTACCATTTACTGAGGTTACGAAATCACTTTTACTGTGCACTAAAGACAAACATTCCTCAGGTGGCAAAAATGGACAGCTGGAAAAGCTCTATGTGCAGACAGAGATCAGCCCATCTGCACACAACCCAACTCACAACCCATTCTCCACTGTAAGCAGAACACTACTTCCTCTCACATACAAAGTCACAGACTACGTGTGTGTGTGTGTTATAGGTGATTAAATGCCGGGCTGCTGTTTCCTGGGAGCCCAGTTCTCCACTGGTGATAGAAGAGATTGAAGTGGCTCCACCTCAGGAGAATGAAATACGGATCAAGGTTGATTATCATTTTTTGCTGATCTGACCAGAATGCCACAGCTACAAATGAAAAGCACGATTCATTTATAAGGAAAATGTACATAAAACAGTAGTCCTTCTCAACTACTTTGTCAATGATTAACTAAAGTGGCCTGGTTTGTCACCATGTATCTCACAACACAAACACCAAGGTATCCTTTTAAAAAATGACTGAAGTTTGTGTTGTAGGTGATAGCTACAGGCGTGTGTCACTCAGACCTGTACCATCTTTTTGAGGGGAAGCACAAGGAGGGCTTCCCTGCTGTTCTGGGCCATGAAGGAGCCGGTGTGGTGGAAAGTGTCGGACCTGGAGTCACTGAGTTTAAACCAGGTCAGAAAAGCCAGTGTTCTCTCTCTCCTCCCTCACTGTTCCTGCTTCTGTTCATTAGGACTGCTTGTTGTTCTTGTGCAGTAAATTAACAAGTTTGTGTGTGTTAATGTTTTGCAGGTGATAAGGTCATCCCTCTCTTTGTTTCTCAGTGTAGAGAGTGCAGGTTTTGTAAGAGTCCTAAGACGAACCTGTGTGAGAAAAGCTGGTAAGAAACATTCATAAATGTTTAAACACAGCAAGAGTGAAGGCCTCAGCAGCTTGTAAAGTAGTACGTAATGTTTGTATAGGACATTTTACAGGTCTAGTTATCTAAAAACTGAGATATTTAATACATATACCTAGAAAATCATAGCTGCAGATACAACCTGTTATGTAAGCAGGAGGTTACAAATTGTAGATTGTGAAGTTATGGTTGATTTGCAGGAGCACTGATCGGTATGCTCAGATGTCAGCCACTACCACACGCTTCACGTGTCGTGGTAAACCAATCCTGCAGTTCATGGGCACCAGCACATTCTCAGAGTACACGGTCATGAACCAGATTTCTGTGGCAAAGATCCACAATGATGCCCCTCTTAACCGCGTTTGCCTCCTTGGTTGCGGCATCTCCACTGGCTATGGAGCTGCCATCAACACTGCCAAGGTATGTGTGAGGCTGCAAGTGCATCATATGTAGCCCACAGGGAAAATAAATGGCACTATTGATAAGTGGATGCAGGTGCATGCAGTATGTGGATTAGAGTCTTACCTCAGTGACTATGTGACTTATGTGACTATGGGGCTGGTTTTCTGACCCAAAGCTTAAATTAAATGGGCTTTTAAATGGTAAAACATCATTGTTATTGCAGTTTAGTCCAACATTATGCTTGATTCACGTCTAGAAAACCAGACCCTATTGTTAAAGGATGTCACTATGTGCAGATAAAAGATAAGACTCTGACATTATATCAAAGTTGCAACTTGAAAGAATGCAAACAATTCAAAATCGGACTGATGCGTTACCATGACATATTTCTACACCTCTACTATGTGTGTGCACAGATAGAGCCAGGCTCTGTGTGTGCGGTGTTCGGGTTGGGTGCAGTCGGACTCGCTGCAGTCATGGGCTGCAAGAATGCTGGAGCCTCCAGGATCATTGCTGTGGACATCAATGAGGAGAAGTTTGAAAAGGCCAAGGTTTTTGGCGCCACCGAGTTTGTGAACCCTAAAGCACACAAAAAGCCAATCAGTGAGGTTCTGATTGAAAT
This sequence comes from Hydrocynus forskahlii, assembly GCA_037974365.1. Taxonomy (NCBI): domain Eukaryota; kingdom Metazoa; phylum Chordata; class Actinopteri; order Characiformes; family Alestidae; genus Hydrocynus; species Hydrocynus forskahlii. The sequence goes on along the minus strand of JBBPCX010000154.1, from coordinate 12,409,226 downwards.
GACCAATGGAGGGGTGGATTATTCACTGGAGTGTGTGGGCAGTGTGGCTGTTATGGTAAGCTCTGTTGATGTGGGGTTGTGCCGGTTAATCTTCTTCCACGTCCACTTAAAAAGACATGAATATGTCGCTATTCCTGTATGTCGCTATAGAGGAGTGCACTGGAGTCATGCTCTAGAGGCTGGGGGGTGAGTGTCCTTGTTGGCTGGACAGATCTTCATGACTTCTCTGCTCGACCAATTCAGCTAATTGCTGGAAAGACCTGGAAAGGAACCTTGTTTGGAGGTTAACAACCTAGCATGAAAAACAGCGTACATTCACAATGCACTACTGGTGTTAGCTTTCCTAAAAACTGAATGTCGATTTATGTATATTCTAGGCTTTAAAGGTAAGGACTCTGTCCCAAAGCTGGTCCTCGACTACATGGCCGGCCGTATAAAGCTGGATGAGTTTGTGACACACACTGTGAGTCTGGAGCAGGTCAATGAAGCCATTGAGCTCATGAAGACTGGGAAATGGTAAGTGTTTAATTGTCTTGTACCTTATTATGTTAGGTTTTAAGCTTTTTAGATGTGTATGTAACTAATGTCTTCTGTTTTACAGCATTCGAACTATCGTGAATGTGTCCAAATGAGAAGTGGAGAGCCAAGCATCTGCCATAACTAATTTCAAAATGACTAATTACTCTTTGCTTTATCTGCAAGTCATTTATATATTGGATTTATTGTAATAAAGTTCTGTACTTCTGTACAGGAGGTAATACCCTAAAGCTCTTTAAAATGAAGCTGAAAAAAGCATGTACTTTTAAGTACTGGGCCTAACAATTTATGATTAGTCCATTGCTCATGTTGCTGAAGTCATTACTTTATGTGCTCAGCTTTATAAACCTATAACCCTACATGCTGCGAACAGAAGACGTATAATTAGTTCTAGTTCAGGTATCATGCAATTATACAGCTTGGAATGGGACAGATGCTATTATGTAAGATAGCGAAATACAAGAGACGCTTAATAAAAATGGAAATGCAAACAAGCTTCTGCTTTCTGTCTTCATGTGAATACAATTTTACCCCAGGACCTTCAAGGATCTTACTTAACTGACCATAAATTTTCTCCAGAACTAAACTTCAACTCAAGGAAATACCAGACTCTGCTGACAGCCACAATATGGTGAGGATGAAACATCTGTTCATTTTTAATCCCTATTGACCACTCACACTTTTGAATAAACCCCACCAACCCCCCACCCTTGCGCAAGATGAAGTTGAGCAATTTTGAAATGCGTCCAGTCACTTTCTACTCTGGCAGGTTTCATCCAGCAGTTTCAGCCAAATATTCCCTAACCGATAGAATCTACAGACTAAATGAATGTTTACTTTTTTTTCGAGAGTCAATGAACTGTATGTCCTCAACTATTTCAAAAAGCTCCTTTTGACCCCTAACCATTTATTGTGTAACTATATAGACTCAAAGCTAAATAACTCCCTGAATAAACATGTCCCCATTTGCACCAAGTTAGCAAGCAAACTATTTGAGTGCCGCTGCCATACATCACAGCCATATAGTGTTTTTTTTCCTCCAATGATTTTTGATCAGTGATTAAATACTTACACTTCACCAATCCCACCTGGCTGATTTGGAAGAAATTTCACTGGCCAATATCTTGCATTGTAAACGATTCAGCTTCACAAAATTTGCACTGCATTACTACATTCTTTGAAGGCAGGCCAAATATGCATAGGCAGTGCTGGAACTGACATTTCAATATCTGAAGAACTGCCTATGCCTACATAACATTCAAACAAATAAGCCATAAGATGTAAACCGTTACATAATATGCAATTCAAGTGCTCCACTTTCACCTGTCAAAGCAGGGTACAATCAGAATGTGTAAACTAGCCCAAGTAACAAGTGGGTCAAGTGGCCATTTTTCATACATGAACACACCACAGCACAGTGTGAAGTGTGAAATTGCTCTCTGCATTTAATCCATTCACCAAGTGAAGCAGTGGGCAGCCTGGAATGCAGCACCCAGGGAGCAGTCTGTGTGAGGGTACCTCAGTGATGCCATTGGCAGTCCTGGGATTTGAACCCACCACCTTCCGACAAAAGGGGCAACTCCCTAACCATCAGGCAGTGGGAGGCTGCTTGGACCCCCCCGATCACTATTTATTCTCTGATCTACTACAGCAGACAAATGTGTAACAAACTTTATGTCTAGTTTTGAAGTTATAATGTATAAATGATAGTGAAAAACAACAAAATGACAAGACTAGGCCACTGGTGCAATGAAGATTGATAAGATGGGTGGTGGAAAAAATGTTTTCTCTATTTCACGTATACTACATACTACTCAAAGTATCTGTGTGATGCTGTCAAAAAATAAAACATCTCCAAAATGGTTACTCTACAGAAACAGGCAAAAACAAACTTTAAATGTTAAAATAAATTTCTTTTAAGATGCATTTGTAATTCTCATTTGCTTTGGAGAAGTTCTAAGGGTCATTCATTAAATGTTTACACAAGGTAAAAAGCAGCTGCTGCTTTCAAATGGAAAAAGGTAGATACATTTTTTGGAGAGTGACAACATTGTCTATGCCATTTGGCTGCCTTTGCTGAGAAATGCTGGTTAAAATTACATTACCCATATTGCTCAAGTAACTACTTGCATGAATAGTGCTTTACAATAGTTCATACATGTATTTGCAGCAGAGGGACAAAAAAAGCCAAGACACCTTTCACAAAGGAAAATATGCTTTAATCAGCTCGAATGCAGACCACTGAAAAAGGTTTGACCGTGTTTCAGACAGAGAGCACCAATAATCCAAAACCTGCCACTGATTGATCAACTCTGCAGAACAGCTCTGTACCCGGCAATGCATCAGTCAATCATGACAAATGAAACCTTTTCAACAGAGGAGCACAAGGCCAGTCAATGAACCATTTGCAAACTTTTCACTGTTCCATGGTCACAAGATCCTACCACAGAACTTGAACACACTTTTACACATGTGATCATAAACAAATGGGTCACAAGAGAAAAGGTCTGATGCACGCTGGTAGAACTTCAAAAATACATTGTCATGATGTCGTAATCTTTAGAGGCACTCTTTTGTAAACAGGAGGCTGTGGCCAAAGATTATGTTCAGGATAGACTAGAACGGAAAAGGAAACTGCAGATTTTACTTGTCAGTCTGTTTGGTTTTGTCTGGAATGACACACACATACCCCCACCTTGTCTTCAAGTCACACAAAGACCATTCAAACAGCACACTGAAACAACCCAAAACATGAGTACGGCAGACTACAGACAGGCGCACACACACACACACACACACACACACACACACACACACGCCCCCAAGCAGACAAGAGTGGCAGCACTGCAAGCAGGTCAAAGGTCAGTGCCTTCTGGTCTGATCAGATCCAAACTGAGTCATGTGACTGTTCAGATGACATTCATAAATAAACAAATCTCCACTTCCCGCCCAATTAGACACTCCATCAACATGGCCACTCGGCCAATCATCTCTTGCCCAACAGAGAACCACAGTGTGACTGGCTGATCGTTGATAGGGGCGGAGCGGATGTGTCCTCCACTAGCGGACGGGGCAGCGTTCTCACCCCACCACTCTACATCTGCGACAGGAAGTGAGCACGGCCATTGTCATCAAGGCGACGTGTGAGGATGTCACAACCTGTTTCGGTCACCAGGAGCGTATGTTCGAACTGGGCAGAGCGTTTACCATCTCGGGTGACTGCTGTCCAACCGTCTGGCCATGTTTCATCCTGCCAACCACCTGCAGGGGGGCAAAGAATTTAAAATCATGTCCATGCATCCTTGAAAAAAATGAGGATAGTTTCTGTTCAGATGCTTCAAAAGGACTAAGCTGCACATTTGCACATACCACACACACACAAACAACTATTTTGGTTGAATTCAATCAGTTGCATTTAAGATCCTACACAATTACTAGCTTTCAATATACTTCTTTTGAAAAGAGGTGTGTTGATGGAACATTTAATTCACATCCAACTACCTGAAACACTGTGTACATTCAAAGTACTACTCCCATCATCTGTTCTAAAAACTTTCTAATTAATTATACAGAACCATGATCCAAGTCTCTTACCTTCACAGATCATGGGTTCAATAGTGAAGACATGACCAGGCTTCATCACCCCCACAGCTTTATTCTCTAAACAAAAGAAACCTCAGATTAAATGTTTGTCCAATGTGAAATGTCCTGATAATATATTCAACAACGTGTTACACCCATTTGCGTAACTAACCCGTTCTCCACAAATTTAATACAGCTCGGGAAAAAAAATCAGCAAAAAAAATAAAAAATTAAATCAGCATCTCTAGGAGTATGACAACCATTCCATACCATTCCATCATCTGAATCAAATCTTACTTAATGAGGAAAAGTATTAAAAAAACTATTGTAATCAACACTCTCGTCTTGCAATGTGACCAGCTGGATGGCAAAACGCTGCTAGAAGTACACTAGAAGTAATTGTTGCTATTTTGTTTAAGAGTGAAGAAGAGATTTGTTTTCTTTGAATTACTTAAGTTTTGTAAACACTGCATCATTTCTCTTATTTTGATGTATTGTGATTTCCTTTAAAATTATGCTTTAAAGAACAATATTTTTATTTGGAAATTATGAGAAATAATATCAGCAGTTCTTAAACTAAAAGCTGCAAAAGCTGCTCAGTTCAATACTTGCACCTACTTTTGCAGTGGTCTCTTATTTTTTTCCCCAGCGTTGTATGTATGTGTGTCTGTATTAAAATGGTATGCGTGGGTGTATAGATTCTCACTTGCGTAGTGCGGTACATTGGGCGCGGTGTGAAAGAGTTTGTGAATGCCATGGCCACAGTAACTCCGCACTACAGAGAATCCATTAGCCTGTGCGTGTTTTTGGATGATGTTTCCCAGCTCCCGATAGCGAACACCAGGCTTCACTGCAGAAACAGCACAACAGCAGCACACCCCATCATTGACGGAACAGCTGTGAAATACTGCAGTGCAGCTCTGACCTCTAGAGGCCATTGTGCACATGTACAGCAATCGTGTACACACAAAATGTGCCAAAACAAACTACGTATGTATCTGAAAGTGTCAGATCTTACCAGCATCAATAGCTTGCATTAGGCATTCATAAGTGGTCTGCACAAGTCTCTTTGCCCCCTCATCCACCTCACCCACAAAAAATGTCTCGTTCAGGTCTCCATGGTATCCGTTGTGGTAAACAGTAATGTCCACTGAAATGGGAGGACTTTGGTTATAAACACAGGTATAAAATAATGTAAATAATACTGTAAGGTGCTCCAGGACTGGGACATAGATCTACTTGTGGCATAATACTGTGGTGACCAACTCTAATAATTCATTTACACAACTTGTTAATCCCTTGCCCCAAAGATGTTATGAGGCTACGCACTCACCCTAAATCAGTCAGTAGTTTTCTTCTTACAGGCGTGAGTGTGTGACTGTGGATGATGTGTGTGCCCTTCTTACAGTTTGAATCTAGAGTAGCACCTTGCTTAAAGGCACCATCTATTTTTGAAAACTAGTGGATGAGGGAATATTTTGTGTCTGTACCATTAAGGATGTCACCCTCTTGTAGGGCACGGCGATCTGGTATGCCATGGCAGATGACCTCATTGACTGAAGTACAGCAGGACTTGGGAAAGTTGTAGTAGTTAAGTGGTGATGGATAGCAGTTCCGTGCTGTGCATGCCTTAAGCAGAAGAACACGAGTTACGCAGATGCCAGAGCCGTCACTATCAGGTGCGTCAGAAACAGAGTTATCTTCCAATAACTTTTTTTGATACTTGAGTCAGAGCTTTTAAAAAAGGCCAAACAATAAAAAGGGTCTTAATTAAGCAATACACATTGCATATTCAAAATACTAATACTAAAAAGACCCTTTAAAAAGACTTCAATTAAGAAATAAAATAAAAAAAATGTTTCATACTGTAGCTAAAACTAGTGGATACAAAGCCTAATGTATAAGTATTTAAAGATGTAACAAAAGATGTGAGGCAGGAAGAAAGAATTTACCAGATGTACAGCATGATCAATCTCCTCTGTTGTTACTCCAGGTTTTACCATCATGGCAGCAATGTCAAGTACCTCTCGTGCGAGCTATAAAAGAATCACCACCTATATATGTTATGTGGTCAAATTTTCATATTGAGCATAATGCATGTTCCATATATTACATATATATTTTATTCACACAACTAAATCAGGCATCAACTCACTTAATTCACTTCCTTGCAACAGACCTAATACACATTAGTGAGGCTACATTAGTGAGGCTACATACACCCAAGGCTTACCTTGCAGACGACTCTCATGCCCTCGATTTCTTCAGCATTGAGGATCTTAATTTGGGACGTTCCTTTAAGTGTTTGCTCTGTCTCAGACATCCCTAAACACCAACAAACAGTCCATAACATGGCCATTACTACACAAACTAACATCAGAATGAATCGGCCACACACAACGACGCTGTCCTTATCAGACTGTCAGCATCCTCGTCTTCACATCGTCTACTACAAACCAACTACTACTGCCACTCACGTTTCCTGTGATCTATGAGGGTCTGGTACCAGACAACTTCACAATGGTGTTACTAGCAGAGTACCAATACCAGCCATGCAAAAACAGATGACAGAGCCATGCCATTACACATATATTAACACTACCTATTTCTCATCCACAATCTCTCTCTCTCTCGCGCACGGACAAACACAGACAAAAACAAATCCTCAACTCTTTCAGAAACTCCCGTAAGACCAGACAGTAGGGCTGCAACGATCAAGTTTATGGGCTGCCTTGAAAAAAAAGCTGACATACTGTATATTTAAAATGAAAAAAGCTTTATAATGTTTATGATGTGCGTACTGACTAACACACTGCAATATACAGCTGGAAGCTGTGGGGGCAATATGGCTTCTACTGTTTCACTGCACCATTAAAAAAAAAGATCACTTGTCACACAAAAGGGAACTCTGGGCCTGTCCCAAATGATGCACTTGCAGTCTTACAGTCTCCATCCATGTGTGTCTGAAAAGGCTGTAAAGCTGTAGGGAGTCTCATTTCGATATTCAAAGGGTGTTTCCTCTTTGAAGCAACCTTTATTTGCCACAGCATTAGTCCATATTTTATTCTTTCACTCTTACTCCAAATTTCTTGCAGTGCTAGCTAAGAACAATGTATGACCAACACATGTATTTTGCATTGTATTAGAATTGTGTGTTGTATATTGTCATCACATAGATAGATAGGGGCAGAAACAAACTACTATGGTCATCTTGTTCACCATTAGGAGTGAGAAGCACTACTATTTTGTTGCTGCCTGCATATTTGTTTGATGCCTGATGAGTGTTTTATTTATGATTTTTTTTTTTTAAGATTTTAGTTCAGATTTGACTTGCTTTTGCTTTATTGTGTGTCACACAGTGCAAAACTCCTTCACTTTCAGTGACTTAGTGGTTAAGTCAGGCTTTGACCAATTACAGTGAATGGATTTCTTCAGTTTCCAAGTGCTAAATATTAATTTCTTTATTAATTTACCCTTTTGTTAAGCTGCACAACAACTGCAGTTTATTTAGAGAAGTTTAGAGCATTTATGAAAATTTGCTAAATAAAAAAAAACTGATATGATCAATGAAACTTCTGAAATTTAACCAGGCATGACCCATGCCCTGCCTCACATAAGTCTGTTCCAAGCACTCTTAAGCATCTGCACATTTCTGACATCACTTGAGAGGGTAGGGCCGTAGGGCTCTGGGAACCATTTGGAACAAGCTTTTGAGTAATGTGACATGGGCAGCACTGTGACACAGGCAAAGAAAGAGGAAGCGACAGAAGCCATAATGGTCTGATTTGTCCACCAATAGCATAACAGTCCATAGATTAATCAATTCCAGAAATAATCGCTAGTTGCAGCCCTACAACACAGCACCAGCCTCACAAACACATGGGGCGACGGGCCTCATACCTGCCAACAAGCCAACCTCTGCTGCTGCAGTGAGCAAGAGAAAAGCTTCAGACACACACACCACACACACCGATGCAAATTCACTCGAACATCAGGGCCATCACACTCACACAAATCTATTACACACACACACACACACACCGAAGTGCTAGTAAACATACATTCACAAGTATGCATGGTATTAGCACACATACTGTATGAACCAGGCACACAGACAGACAAACGCTACTTAGTCCTGTTGGAAACATCTAATCTATCTAATTGCTCAACTGGCAGTAAGACACTGAAACTAAAAGCCTAATTCTAAAGGTCCATGTCACTATTACTTACAGGCAGATTCTGCTGCTTCCGTTTTGGAGGAAATAAAACATTACTTCATGCAATGATACACAGTGTAAGGACCTCTTATTATATATTGCACAGGACATGTTCCAAAAGAGTGCTCTGACACAAACATGCATCTAAAACTACGCCAATACAGTTTAATCTATTGCTAATATAATGTGCTAATATAAATAATGAAACTGCATTAAAGTGATTAGTGTATTGCCACTGCATATCTAACCCAAACACTAATCCAATCAGTGGATGAGGGTCTTTTTGTTATGGCAGCTGTGTGAGTGACACTATAACAGAGTAGGGGGTAGTTGGGGCGCTTTCTGACAGATGCTATTCGCAATTACCAGTTTCCCTTACTACAGTCATGTGGTTTAGGAAAATTATGACGCTTTGATAAAAGAACAAAATAATGGAAAATGCTGGCACTACGTAAAGTAGAGATCTTGGGAGGCTGTAGGGCAGCATAGTTTAGTGATTTCCTGATTTAAACAAACCTGATTCAACTTATTATTCTGTTTTTCCACTGGGCAGTGTGGTAAGTACATTACAATTACAAACTGGTGTGCCATTTCCACCTCAAATAGTATGCCTGCTGAGTTTGATTTTTCTTCATGCCAAGGTACCAAGCGTACCGAGCTGGAAAATATGTGAGAAGCTAAAAATATTCCAGACCATTGATTGATCAATCAAACACAGCTGTCACAGAATGTTTGCCATTTAAGTCAGATGACAGACATTTCTAACAACAGCTAGCAATAATTTCTGTGACTCTTCAAGTTGCATAGGAAAAACCAAATCAGAATTTGAAAACTCCCCCTTGTTGTTGCTGTCTGTGTTTACTGTAATAATGTGACCACCATACAGCCTTCAGAGAACCCTGCTCACTTTCATGGCTCTATTTTGCAATGGGTTCAGATTAGTTGCTGTACTGTGCTGTATTACACTGCCTAATAGAAAAATGTCTTTATTTGCAATGTTTAGCAGACACGTTACCATCAAGAATCACATGTTAAGACTGAAGCTGGACACTTCCACACTGAAGTACAAGCTGGCGTGTCAAGTGTTGCTATGTCTCTCTTTAAACTTATGCATGAGTGTTTCTGACTGTGAAAAATCCTTTTCGGTCTTACCCAGTGGGTGATCAGCATAGTCTGGTCTCTGGATGGTACCCGGAACAAGCCGCATGGGTGTCTAAAAGAAGCAATCAGAACAGTTCAAGTCAAAATGTAAACTCAGCTGACCATTCAGTGGCTGTTTTTCCATTTGTACTCATACCAGAGGGTAGTGAGGTCGCAGTTTGCCAGTGTATCGGTACCCAGGCCAGGGGTCTGTGTTGACTTCCTTCTCTACACAGTTCCTGCCCTCATCCTTCGTTTTGTCTTCCTCTGTTATCCAAACATAGACCAATGAAGTGAGACAAATGGTTGCGAGCATACATTATAT
>JBBPCX010000154.1:12379320-12395221 GCA_037974365.1 Hydrocynus forskahlii | reverse complement strand
TATATTCAATTTTGTGGACACAGTTTGGGGGAGGCCCTTTTCTGTTCAAGCACACCCAGTGCACAAAGCAAGGTCCATAAAGACATGGCTGGGTGAGTTCGGTATGGAAGAACTTGACTGGCTTGCAGTCCTGACCTCAACCCCATCCAATACTTTTGGGATGAACTGGAGCGCAGATTCCGAGCCAGGCCTTCTAGTTAAATATCGGTGTCTGATCTCATAAATGCTCTACAGAATGAATGGGGACAAATTCCCGTGGAAACACTCTAAAATCTTGTGGTAAAGCATCTCACAAGCTTTGAACTGGACTTCAACTGGTGGCAGATTTAGGTGAACCTTGACTTCTGCATGCCCCTGCTCCTCAGAGTGTGTGACAGTGTGACCGTGTTGATCTGCTCTTGGCCAGAGTAATCCCAGCTAATCCCTGCAGCACCTCTTGTGATCTATGGCAGGCTGTTTGGGAATGCCATACTCTTACTCAGGGGAGTGCAACTGCGTTCCTAGGACACCTGTCTCAGCACTATGCACACAATCCTGTGTGTTTACCTCCTTCTGGCTTTGGCATTTGCTGTCCAGGCACAGAATGCCACATGTCCATCTGTGTGCATCTGTGCCTTCCATGGACGCAGCAATGGAAAGGGACTCAGGTACAGTTAAATAGGCTCTTCTGGCTGTTCTCTTCTTCTTACCTATTCCTTCATCACCCTTTAGTTTCATCAGCCTCCTCCTTTACCTTAAGTGCCCCTGTTTAAACTCCTACCATCTCCTTTCCTTTCTCCTTCTGTTCCGACCATTCGGAAGAGTGATTTATTCATATCGACGCACATATGACTATGTGATCTTACATGACATTCCCATCATATTTGTGTCAAGAGTTCTACTTGAGAACATGAGTTGGCAGAACAATTTGTATTTTTTATATATGTTCCACAGTCATGGGTCAGCAGCTGATAACAGTTGGTGTTAGGCCCAATGCATAAAACATTTAGACAAATTAATCCTGTTAGATCACTGTGAATTTGTCTCTCCTGTTCTCTTCAGGACTGTGCTGTGTAAGAATCCTTCCTTGACAGCAATCCCGGGCAACTTACCAACTGATACGGTGAAGTTCCGGCTGGAGCGCACCTCCGTCTCTCGCATTCTCAGGGGAGCCTTTTCAAGCCTGTCAGACCTTGTGTATCTCTGGCTTACATACAACTCTATCAGCATTCTTCATCCACGAAGCTTCTCAAACCTCACGGGTCTCCATGAGCTGCGTTTGGATGGGAATCTTCTGTCCACCTTCCCATGGGAAGCCCTCAGAGACACACCCCGTCTCCGGACACTTGGACTGCACAACAACCGCCTGTCACGAGTTCCTCCTCAAGCTGCACGTTTCCTTGGCAACATCACCTACCTGGACCTGTCAAGCAACAGGCTGAGTACGCTGCCGAATGAACTCACCGCTCTCTGGCCCCTCACTACTCAAAGTGAACCCCAGCGCTCAGTGGTTCTTGGTAAGGCAAAGGGGCATCAGACAGTCAGCATTACATTACATGTTCTCAGCAATGTTCAAAATGGGTTAGTTTAACAAGGCAGGTTCCGAGTTTTCTTTGGGATTTGACTGGCTGATTTGTATCATTTTTTACAGTCTGTAGTGTTGCATCTTAATTCTAATGGGCCCCAGTGCAAAATTTTAATGGACTCCCATTCAATAATTGCTTTCAGCGCATAAACAGTTACTTTCTTTTGTTGTGTCTCAAACGAGCTGATGCTCTCAGTGCATGCCACTCGCATAGGATTTGAACCTAAATGTCTAAATTATACTGCCTATTTAAGGCTAAATAAGATGAGTAGGACTGAATGAGATGTGGTGCAAATACAAGGGATATACATAAACGCCAGTGCCGTGAGGTATATTGTTAAGAAACTGGATCTTGTTAAGAAACTGGGCCTCAGTTAAGACTTTAGGGGACCTGGTCACTATGGATCTTCTGGCAGCATGTATCCCCAGCATGACCACCCACATGCCCCATACCTCATCATAATTACACTGTGTCTGTGTAATTTTCCCAAATTGCCAAAAAAACCAAAAAGGTAAATCTCTCTGAAATTTAAAGAAGTCACCAAGACTATGTTTCAAATTAAACTGAGCCCTTAGAGAGTTTATGCTTAATGAAATGACTGGTAAAACTGAACTCTTGCACCATACATTTTGTCCATTCATTTATTCATTTATTAATTAATTAATTCATTCATTATATTTATTTGCACAAGTAAGTCTAATTGAAACTATAACTTTTTAGCTAGTAAGACTCCAGTCTCACAATATTATAAAATTGTAAATATTACAAAAACGTATTATAAATATTCGATTATAAAAATATGATTAAAAAAACTTTTGTAATATTAAAACCTGCATCAGTACTAAAACTGAATCGTAAATATATTACAATTCAACATTCATCATATATACATACCATTGTAAACTGGTTATTTAATGTTTAATTCTAATGAAAGTTTTTTCATGACATTTATGCTATATGTGGAATTCAACAAAATACAAAACTAATTCATTAAAATTATTGCTGGAATTCAGAATTCTAAGTGCAATTCTGTGACTGCAGTCTGTTTCTACAATCAGCAATATAAAAGAAATCCATACTTGTCAGCTCCTAAGTATTCATGTTGCATTTAATCAAGCCAGATACATGCCCAGATATTTATGACACAGTACAAAAAGGACTTAGCTGAATTCTATCAGTTCCGAGTCATGCAGCCTCAAATAGCAGTGTCATATTATCAAGAAGAAATATGTTTTGTACTTTTTCAGTCAGTGACATTTTAGGTATCACGTATAGCCCTCCTTTCATTCAGCAGAATTTAATATAAACCGAAACAGACCCCAACTAAAGACCCCATAAAATATTTAATGGGGAAATTCCTGAACCCAGCAGGACTGCTGCCCCGATCAGATTCCATAGATAACAAGCACCCTTTTTTCTTCTTTCCTTTTTTTTACTTTAAAATAACACTGTTAAGTTCAGTACTGCCTAACTCTTGCCCTTTAGCAAAGGCTGGAGATTAACTAGGATTTATGTGCAGAAAAACATACTTCTTTTATGAGTAACAATGTGGAAACAACATTATTCATGCATTGTGATGAGATTTGATCGAAACTAGTTTTGGTCTGGAGACATGTTTTATGTAGTTGCTTCAGTGACAACAATTCCATCTGACTATGCAAACCTTTGCAAAAGAACTCTTTGGAATTACTTGGATGTGACAATACAGGAGGAAAAAACAATGCAAAAATCTGTGGTACTTTAAACTCGGAGCATTATGAAGTAATTTATAGCAAGGTAAAAAAAAAAACTAGCACTTGGTTGTTAAAATGGGATGATGATGTTTCAAAAAAATATACATGCAAAATTCCAATTATCGTTGAATTTTAGAAGGGGAGGGGTAGGGGTCTGTCAACATGGTGTGTCACATCAGATAATTAAAGAAATTTAACAAAGGTTGTACTAGATACATAGCTTCTTTTGGCTTTTACATGACCAGGCGTTTTTAGAGCCCAATTTAACCCAAAGTAAAAATATCAATATTTCTAGCATTCATGCAGGTTTTCATCTGTCCTGTGAATTAATTTGGCTCTATGTGTATTTTGACTCTTCACATGCACTCTCTCAGGTCTGCAGGACAACCCCTGGCTCTGCGACTGTAGACTGTCCGTTTTGCTGGACATCAGCAAGGCCCCAGAATCTTCTCTAGTTCTTCTCGATCGGTTTCTGACATGTATTGGCCCTCCTGACCTGGCTGGAGTTCCCTTCCAGAGCGTTAATCTGCCACGCTGCCGCCGACCCTCGGTGCTGACCTCTGCCACAAAAGTCACAACCCTGCTGGGGAGCAACATCCTGCTGCGCTGCGATGCTAGAGGATACCCTACCCCTGCTCTCATCTGGATCAAATCAGCTAGGCCTAACCTCTATAACACAGGTCTTTGCCCACACACATGCCCTCTTGCTGTCTCTCTCTCTCATCCTCTGTCTCTCATTCTCTCTCCCTCTATCACACACACACACACACACACACACACACACACACACTGTTTCATCCCTAACTCACTGCATGTTTTTTATCTTCAGCCTGTTGCAGGCAGATTGAAAGTGTTGAAAATGAGAAATTACCAAGAAAACTGCCAAGTGGTGAGTAGCCATCATGTGACAATTTAAAATTAATGATGTATATTTGTTGGTTTCATCTGATACCTTCATTGTTTTCATAATTTGAAATGTTGTTGTTTACATTGTGTTAATTTGCAATCAGATATTCAAAAGAATCAAAAAGTGATATTCGGGATAAACTCTTTCTTTATAAAAATAAAATGTTTTTACCCCTCTCCTATAAAGTTGCAGTGATGGAGACTGTAATTATAGTCATTTATTACCTGAATTGTAGACCCTAGCATTGTGTAATCTGACAAAGGGTGCACAGTGCCCAACAGGTATCTGACAGCTTCCATTACTCTGTGTCCTCATTTGTGTGTCCTCTGTGTGCAGTTGTGCAGGAATCCCCTCGTAAAGGATTACGCTGGTCTGTGATCAGCCTGAATGGGATTTCGTACAAGGACGCTGGAGAGTACCGCTGCAGGGCTCAGAATATGGCTGGGACGTCCGAGGCTATCATCAGTCTGAATGTGGTTGGAGTCATCAATGGAAATTCTGATTTAAAAAAAACACCCACACCAAAATCTTCTCCAAAGCTGCCCCCTTCTGAGAGGAAACCCACCCAAATACTCAAACTGACCCCCAGCTTATTCCCTAAAAACGTCACCGAAGGCCTCCTCTCCACTCCTAAGAGAATCCTTACTACCCCTAATGCCAGCAGGGACAAGATGAAGAGAGACAGGACTGGAAGGCCTCAAAGCTGATTATCCAAACCACACAGCCCAAGCAGCTCACATCCAATACCAATCAACAGCAACACAGCCAAAGCATGCTTCACCTTAAAATCATCTGAATTATTTGATTGTTGTTCTCAAAATAAATCCCTGCTGAGGACAGTTTTGTTTTTCTGAACGCTGTGTATTTGCTGCTTAATTTATTTCACGTACATGGCATACGTTATCCTCCAGAGGGCATTATTTAGCCAGTCATAGCCAGTTTACGGGATAAAATGGAAATTATTATTATTCTTTCATAACTTGCAAGTTATTTTGGATTTTTTTATTCTTTTTGAACAAAATAAAAACTTTTTAAAAATACAAAAACAATATTTCTTCACTAGGAAACACACTGTAACCACTCAGTATGGAACCACTGATTACAGCTTCCGTTTTAAAAAAGGCTACCATAATGTACACACAGCAATGGCATTAAAAGAGTTAAATTAACCTTTTTTTTTTACTCCATATCTCATATATTATGATTTGGCAGACTTCCAAATAAATTATGTTACGGATTTGGTGAATGTAACATTAGGAGTCCTGCCCAACGAGCGTAGGGTGCTTAGCTATTTCTTTGACAAGAGACACAATATTTCACACTCCTGTATGAAAGGGCATATGCGCAAAAAACGCAAAGGTGGGTTTTCTTTGCAGCATTTAAAGTGGCTCACCACAGCAAAGTACTTTTTTCCCTTTAACCCACTCACAAAGTGAAGACGGGGGCTACCAGCGATGCAGTGCCCCAGGAGCAGCATGTGGACGGTACCTTGCTCAGGTGCACCTCAGTGGGGTTGATAGCAGTCCTGGGATTTGAACCCACAGCCTTCTGACCGCCGGGGCAACTCCCTAACCACTAGGCCACCAGGTGCCCCATTTAATTACTCTCTGCAAGCATCTGAGGTCCTTGGCAGAGCTATTCTCATGCCAAACAGCGATGCAGCTGAGAACTGTAGAAGCTGCTGGCAATCCTGTGACATACTGAATTTCTCCATTCTGTTTGAAAAGTATTGCCACTGTATCACCAGCTTGGTGATGTTAGATGTTCAGGTGAGATCACTGATGTGGACAGCCAGGAATTTAAAGTAACTGATCCTATCCACATCAGACTCACAGACCGCCAGAGGACGATGAGGTGTCCTCACCTTCCTAAAGTCTGTTATCATCTGTTATCTATTGCCACATCTTGCTTGTAGGATGTTTCATCGTCCAGAGTGATCAGACTAATGACTGTGGTGTTGTCAGGAAATTTCATCAGAGTTGTCCTTGTGTTGTAGGTGAATAGTATGTCTTCTTTGTTCATCATCACACCGTTTGAAGTTAGATCTACAATTCTGACACACTGTGGTCTTTCAGAGAGGAAATCTACACACAGGAAATCCCTCACAGAGTGTGGGATTCAGGCCAAGGCTGTACAGTTTGTGAGTTTGTGGGGGAGGACTGCATTACAGGCTGTGCTGTGCTGCTATCAGTAAAGAAAATTCTGACAGAAGCATCTTGGTTTTTTTCACTGGAGAGGGCTATATGCAGACAGCATCTACAGAGGATCTGTTGGGGCTGTATGCATACTGCAGAGGTTCAGGTGTATTGCTCTGTATGTGGGGCAGAACCATGCTCTTAAAGCACTTCCTGACTACGTGATGCTACTGGCCTGGAACTGAGTGACTGAGCTTCTTTAGCAAAGTGGTGGGGTAGGTGGTAGTAGTTTTAAAGCTGGTTGAAAGCATGGTTTGTCTCGACCACAGTCCGGAGAGGTTATCTGGGCCTGCTGCCTTGAGGAGCTTAATTTATTTAAATACTTTGTGTACACGAAACAGGCAGTGGGTGTTCTTGCATGTTCAGAGTGTGTGAGAGCCTTCTTTGTGTTTCAGTATCAGGGTTTTTAAAGCAAGAATAGGATTTATTTAGCTGTTCAGTTAGGGAGAAGGTAGTGTTGGTTGTTTCATCGTTATGGCCCATGCTGTGCTGTAGGCCTTGCCACATGTACTTCTTATCTGTAGTACCCCTCCAGCCTCCACTCATGTTGCTGTTTTGTCTCTCTGATTGCTTTCTTCATAGTTTGCAAACTGTTCTTCTCTTCTAATTGTATGTTCAGTGTATTTCTGAACTGTGTCCTGACTTATGAGTCGGTGTATGTGAGAGGAATACAGCTATTCCACTTACAAGCTTGACTGCTGCAGTGCAGAAAATACTAAATGTTCAGACTTGGACAATTAAAGAGTGACTCCAGCCAGTTCGTGATTGTTCAGTATTCACCGGTCTCTCACTGTCTGTCCATTTTTTTGCTGTGTCAGATCCCAGAGAGTAAAGGTGAGAACATTATTGCACTTCTGAAGTGCTCATCTCTTCTACACATCTAATGCCTGCTGTAAAGATCTGAAGATTGATTTCAACATGCAGTTATGGACAGCAATAATCATAAATAATCATCTTGCATTGTAGATGTGTGTATTCATTTACAAAGATGAAAGACAGATCTGAAGAGGTAGGTTTACAACCTGCTCACAGTATGTGTATTTTTAATTGTTCTATGTCGTATGGTGTTGAATTCACTTTTGATAAATATCAAACTGTCTTCCTTCACGTTTTCATTGGAAATACTGTAACTGTCCCTCAACTTTAAATATTTGAGATGTTGGCTTTGTATTCATAGATAACAGATATATTTTTTTTCATCTTGCTTTACTGTGTTCATTTACTATGAAAATAATGAAACTGAATTATTACATTTTCTTTTAACTTTGGAATCGATACATTCTCATTCTTCTTTCTTTCCTTTTTCTTTTCTTCTTCTTCTTCTTTTCTTCTTCTTATTTTTAGAGTATTTTTATTACTAGTGCTATAAGACCTTTATGTTAGACCATCAAAGTCCTGGTTCCTATGTTTTGGTGAAACCTGTGTTAAAAAGTGATTCTATGTTTTGTAAGTTAGACAGGCTGCAATTGACTGGAATTAAGAAATGAGATAATGACGGGGTCTACCTCAGATTACTATTTACAAGAGGGCCTAACAATAACTCTGCTGTTCCTTATCGTTTCTCCTTGGTTACAATTAAGTGGTTTGTTTAGACATACATCAGTATTTGCCCATTCAAATCATATGGTATTTTATTTATAATTCTAATGCCCATTACATGTCTAGACATGAAAACACCTTGGGAATTTGAGGATTTTAGCTGCAGTACAAAAGTCTACTGTGGTAATCCCAGTGGTTACATACTAAAGCAGTGAAGAGAGAAGCTCAAGAGAGTGTAGCAATTTCGCCACTCCCCTCCCTTAAGCCCCCTCCTCTCATTCACTTTCTTCTCCACTCTTTCCCGCTGCTGTCTCTTCTCTCTCTTATCCTTTCTTTTTTCTTATCCTTTTCTTTGTCTCCCTCTCCCTCTGAAATCTGCCTTGTGATCAGTCTTCTCGACTGCTGATTAACCTGCGTAGGTGACTGATGATTAACAGGATGAGGGTATGAATTCTGGGGCTCCTGCGAGTGAATGCCACTGCTGTTAGACTAATCTTCAGATTAGCTTCAGACAGTCGATCCCTGTATTTGGGCTGCATTTAACTTCTGGTTGTAAATATTTGTATTTTATTTGTAATGTAAATTTAAGTCTTTTTGGAACCTCTGTAAAGATATGCTGTAATTTACACATGGCAGCTCTGACATAGGCAGTCTTTCTCTGTCGGGAGTAAGGAAGTTGGCAGGAGAGGGGTGTTTAACATCAAGTGGAAAGTGTGAGGCTGTCCAGCTGTATAGGAAAGAGTCTGTGAGCAGAGTGTGTGTGAGTAACTAACTTCTGACCACTCACCATGGAAAGTTTCGACCTGGAGAAGAAAGAAAAGCGCTATTGTATCCGGGGGAAACATGTTGTTATCATCTGCGTGGTTGTCATAGTGACTGGTGTTGCAGTGGGGCTTGGGGTGGGATTGAGCCAGAACACCTCCTCTCCAGATGAGCAGACCAAGCCGACTCCAACATCCACAATATCCACTACCACCACTACTGTCGCCCCAACATCCATCACCACTACTGTCGCCCTAACGCCCACCCCAGTTCCAGACAGGGGTCCCTGCCAGCCCTCTGACAACACCAATGGTGACTGGACCAACTTTCGCCTACCTGACCACATCGTACCGTTCCACTATGAGCTGCACATGGAGCCTGACCTGAACACGGACCTCTACACCGGAAGTGTGTCCATTCATCTGAAACTGACTCGGCCCAGCACTCACCTGTGGCTACACATCCGAGAAACCTTCGTCACAGCGGTGCCCACCCTGCAGCTCAGCAGCTCAGATGGATACAGCACTCTTGGAGTGAAGGAATGTTTTGAATACACTCCGCAGGAGTACGTGGTGGTAGAGGCTACGGAGCAACTGAAGGCCACGAGTGCCAGTGAGCACTACATCCTCACGCTACACTTCCAGGGATGGCTCAACGGCTCTCTGGTTGGCTTCTATGCAACAACCTACCAGGAGGGTGGTGAGACCAGGTCAGTGCTTTTTCAGTTTCATAAGCAAAATGAGGCAAATGTTTATACAATAAAAATGGAGGTGCTGCCTCCCCAAGTGTTTGCCCTATCACCGGGAGATTGTGAGTTTGATCCTGAAGGTGCCATTCAGGTCCCAGAGTCAGTTAGCTTTGTTTTCTCTGGGTGGATAGAATGGCTTTCCCTCTCCTCCCATCACGCAGCATGATGCTAGCCAGCATGGTTGTCTGCTTTCTGACATAACTGACTTAGAAGTCCGCATTTTAAGCTGTCGAATGATGTTGCATTAGCAGAAGTTCCAAATCAGCAATTCTGCACGTGTTAGCCTTCACCCAGTTGCATGACGGGGGGAGTCCTAGCTAGGGGGTGGAAATGGAGGCAATTCAATCGGGCAGAACTTTTTTGAAAAATCCCCTTCCAAAAACCACTAAGGGGCCAAATATTTTGTCTGTGAATGAACTAACTACTTTATTAATGAATCTGTCAATGGATGGGACTTTAAAAGATTTTTATATAGGAGACATTTGAGAGCGAACCTTTTCAAAGTTCTCTACATAAAAAAAGGTCAGTTAAAGGTTCTTCATACAGCCTAGGCCAAGGACGTCTGGGGAACCTTGATGTTTAATCATGTAGCAGAAAAAAAGTGAGCAAAAGTGATTTGTTCATCATCTGTATATCAGTTAAAAATATTACATTGACACAGTTTTGTTTTTTATATTTTATATATGTCCGACAGTAACTATGTTGATGGTAAAATGTTGCATACAGTTAAATCAAGCAAATTTAATGACGTTTTTTTCAGGGCACAATTTCAGTCTTGTTTTAAGTAATGAAAAACTGATTTCAACATAGTGGTCAGATTTTTCCCTTTTATCTCACTTCCCAACACGTCTCAATGAATTTATCAGAGTTGACCGCACCATCTGCATTACATGAATTTCTCAGTGTTGACTGTGCTGGCCGTATTTAATGAATTGTCTCCTTTTCTGACCACTCTCTGGATGAGTAGTGTTGCATTTTGAATTTTCTTTAACTGAACAGATATATCTCTGAACAGGATATATCTCTTGAAAAACAAAAATGAACAGTTTCACATCAGCGCCTGATCTACAGTCATATACAAAACTGTCTCTCATCAAATAACATTATTTTGTGGTGCCCAACCTATTACATATATATATATATATATATATATATATATATATTCAATATCCTATATATTTGCAGGCTTTATATGCATTGCCATGAGTACATTACCATGGACAATTTAATCTTCTCAGACTGCTATGTTGTGTATTTGAGAGATTCTTTTAGTATTTTACTATGTAGTATGTGAACAATTCTGTCAACACAGACAGCATTTCAAAGTGCCACAGAGATTTCCACATTCGGTGTAAATTCTGAACCTTTCCCTTATAGTCAGTCAGAATCTCATTATTATAGAGACTCCATGAGCTTGCAAATTAAATTGCAGCAGCCCTCACTTTATCTCACTGACTCTATGAAAAATCAGTTCTATTCCTCATCCTCCATCACAGTGCGTACCAGAAGTGAACATAAATCATCCTCTCCTAAAAATAGTTCAGGGTTTTTATTGTATTCTCTTACGTAAGAGCATCTCTGAATGTCAGGCAGGGGACCTGACAGGGGAAAATTTTTGAACTACTGCATAGGGTAAACGTCTGCATTCCTGACAGGACCACTAGAGTGAAGAAGCAGAGATCATAACCAAGATCATAAAGAGGACCACACATGAAAGACTAAAGTCTAAGTCACATTCTGTGGCTGCATGAGTTATAGGCTCCAAAGTAAATGCCCCAGACGGCAAACTGTTCCAGCCAATCTTTCCTGAATGGTGCATTTAGGCCTAGATCAACACCGTCTTTTGCAATTCGTTAAATGTTACTCAAGGTTGAACCAGTTGAGATTAAATTCTTGATACTGAGTTTTTATACCTTGAGCAACATCAAATTTGCAAAGGCACATGGTAATGTGTTTGTTTAGTCAGGAGTTGCTGGCAGAAGTGGCCTTTTATATCAGTGGCCTGATATAAGAACTGGTGAAAAATCCACCACGGTGTAAGAAAATACCAGACGCGGAGCTGAGATAACATTTGACAGACGCCCACAGTATCGCAGTATGTGTCAGTTTTTTTAACCTTTCAGTAACAGACTTTTGAGTGCAGTGCAGACTTACAAATAAAGTGACAAAGTGTCTCATTAGGCTTCAGTGATGGAAAATATAAGGAATCAGCACTCTTGTTATTTGCTGATTTGCAGTGTTACACGACTTAGCTCACTACAGCTGTTTGGCATTTTATATCTCCATTCTAAATTGTGTGCATTAACTTGATTGTAGTGATGCACTGGTGATCTGGTGCACCACTACAATCGTAAAGTAAAGCGAGTAGTCCTAGTGTTTAACCACTCCTTAGACTCACCAGCTTTTTACAGCACCCAAAACCATTGCACTTTATGATGTTGCAATATTGGGAATACAGGCACTGGATTTAATCTAATCTTAATAGATCTTTATTAGAGTTTAATGAAAAAGTGTCGTTGTGGTGGAACTTTCACCATGTGGTGGGCTCTTGAGGGAAACGTAAAACGAGAGTCAACCTTTACAAGTCCCCCATGATCTCTTACAGGAAAATTGCAGCCACAGACCATGAACCCACTGATGCTCGTAAATCTTTCCCCTGTTTTGATGAGCCAAACAAAAAAGCAACATATAAAATCTCCATCACCCACGACCAGGATTACAGAGCCCTCTCCAACATGCCAGTTGAGGTATGCTGCACTAGCTCAAACACTTTTATATGCACAGGTTTCTAGGTTCTTCCTACTGTGTGTGTATGGGTGTGTGTGTGTGTGTGTGTGTGTGGGTCGGTGTGGGTGGGTGTGCGCGTGTGTGTTTCATACACTTTTCATACATTTTCGGGACCAACAAAATGCTCCACATTTTGTAAATGAATTTTTTTTAGTTTTGCATTCCATTGTGATTTCAACATTCAGTTTCTTTGAATGTTCTTTGCAGAACAATGCCATGTTTAAGTCTGTTCTCTGTAGAAGATATGTACTTATTTTCACGTAGAATATCAGCAAAATGTCGTTTAACTAGGGGTCTTCAAATTTTTGCACACATTTTTCATATTTATTACCCTAATAAAGGTGTTATTTAGTGTAAACTACTACAGATTATGATTAACGTGTTTGGTATGTAATCTTTCATATATATGTATGTGTCTGTGTGTGTGTCTGTGTGTGTGGGGGGGGGAGGGGGCGTTTGGGAGTACATAACTTGATCCATTCAGCTTCTCTTTTTATAAAACTAATCAAGCTGTCTATCTAAAAACACTAATGTTTCATTCTATATACACCTCTTCATTCCAACAGAACACAGAGTATGTTGCTGGTGGGAAGATAAAAACCTTCTTTTTGAACTCAGTCAAGATGAGCACCTACTTAGTCTGCTTTGCAATTCACCGGTTTCATTTTGAGCAGCGAATCTCTGCAAGAGGAGTACCAGTAAGCACATTCTTTTCTCAAAGCACTTGTGCAAGTACATGAGTCTACAACATACAAGAGCAGAAGCCTCCACACAAGAGCTGGGGTTCAACTGAGGTTCTCTTTATTTTCTCTTCTCATCCTGCAGCTGAGGATCTATGCCCAGCCTTCACAAATACACACTGCTGTTTACGCTGCAAATGTCACTAAGATCATCTTTGACTATTTTGAAGAATACTTTGACATGGAGTACTCTATACCAAAGTTTGGTAAGTGCGTTACACCATGTTTCCTCCATGGCTTCCTCCACTGGCTTCCTCTGAGTCATAGAAGCCCACTTTCATTTGTATACATTATGTAGATCCTCTAATTTTAGCCATGTCATTTCCCTTTGTAGATCAGATAGCGATCCCAGACTTTGGAACAGGAGCCATGGAGAACTGGGGGCTGGTCACTTACAGAGAGACCAACCTGCTGTATGACGAGTCAGAATCTTCCTCATACAACAAGCAACGTGTAGCCAGTGTCATCTCTCATGAACTTGTGCACCAGGTTAGTAACGAGAGTCCAGAGCTTCAGCATTACATCTGACACTACAACTAAAACTGGTTGTGGAATAACTACTGTTAAGTTGGATCTGCAACCAATGCATAAAAAAGTCTACGCTGTACTGAAAACGTGACTTATTTTATAGGAATTACATAATATACCAATATGTTCATTCATATTCAGATTTAATGAGCCAATCACACAGAGATACCTCATAAAACTCTCAGTTACTCATCAAACCATGAAATGAGCACTATCTCTGGTTATATGACCATTTTATCACACCGCTACTCTGATAAAGATCTGTTTAAGTAGATAATAAATTTTTTATGTACAGGTCCAAGGTTGTCGATTACAGATGGTGTCCATAAAACACCTACTTTCCAGAGATTGCTTTGCACTTTTCACAGGATATAATTCTATACAAAGAGACTAATGGGAGAATTTGCTTGGATGAAATTACTATTATGTTGATGTGCAATAACATCCATGTATGTCCATTTGAGGGGTTTTTTTCTGCGTCATTTGAATAAAGGAGCCAACCTTTACAATGTTTGTGATGAAACAGCCTAAAGATACACTCCAAAACATGGAATAAAAACGCTTCACTTTAACCTAAATGCAACGTAAGGAATGCTTTAGCTTTCAGAGATACTTGTTTGTTAGGGCAGAGATAATTGAAAGCAGGTCATTGCCAGGTCATCTCTTCATAATGTGTTTTACCTGCAGTGGTTTGGGAATATTGTCACTATGGACTGGTGGGATGACCTGTGGCTGAATGAGGGATTTGCCAGCTTCTTTGAGTATGTAGGAGTGGAGCAGGCAGAACCTGATTGGGGAATGGTGAGTAAATGCTCAGTAAATCCTTCATCTGTATCTGTTGGAATGCGGTATAAAAGTAAGTTAGGCTTTCTAAGCTGATAGCATTCTTTAATGATAGTAAGTGCTATAGGGATCATAGTAAGAGCTTAATTACAAAAATAACCCATTCAGTTTGGTACTCCATTGTATATACAGTGTGTCTTCATATGTCTAAACCAATGCTTTACGTTGGTCCCTTGTATCTCAAGCAAATGCTCGGCTGTGTGTTGGTCTTTTGTATATCTTTAGACAGAGATGTGACCAGAACATCATGTGTGGGTGGGCATTTGGCTCATCTGGGGGGGCAAAAATATCTATCCTTCCATCCTTCCATTTTTTTTTGGGGGGGGGGGGGCTCCCTGTTGGTAGCAGCAGTGCTAGGCTGCTATCCTATGCAGTTTTTGGTCTAACCATGCACAAAATAAAATAAGAATGGAACTTACGCGTTGTTTTAATGAAAGAATGCCGTCAACAGGTCCAAAACATGCTGCAGAATGCGTGGCAAAGTGAACTGTGTCAGCAGCAGCACGGTGAGGGACACGCCCCCTACTCAAAAAACGGAGAGATGGAACTGTTGATAGAAATACCATTAGCCCAAAGCGTTTAGGATTGAATCTGGCAGTCCGAGCCAAAACAGCTTGATACCAGCGGCCAGCCCTACAGGACCAGGCGCTCAGACCCAAACTGTGACCCAGTAACTCACTCCCTGACAGAATGGTCTCTGTTGCCGAGTTTATTTTAAGATGCCTTGTATGCTGGACGCCGGAACTATTATATTAGGGGGTGACGTGCCCCCCCCTTCCCCACTTATCCACCCAGTGATTGTATGAGTGAAACACGCGGGCCGCCGAGTGCGCGCCTCCCCGGGAAAACACTACACTACATCTCTCAGCCCCCCACCCCCACCCCCGCTGCAGACCCCTCAACAATGGTCCCCTCACATTATAATGCTTCTGATGCCGGTGCTTGTATGTACAATGTCTTAAACTGCACCTTATAGACAGACTTAGTTCTATCTTTGTTCTTGCTGAAGGATTTTAGATTTTTTCCCCTCAGCATATAAGGTCATATTTTTGTTTGAACAGTGCAGAAACAGTTCTTAAATAAAAGAGACATTGAAAGTCTGTAATGTTGATTATTCTTGTTTCCCATGGTTTTGTTCAAACATAAACCCTCCCCGTACCTGTTGTACTCACTGAGGTCCTTCAAAAAAACTGCAGGTCAGCCATGCAGGTCATTTCCAGCAACCCAGTGAATATTACCAGTTCGACAAACACAGATGTTCTTCATTGTTTATGAAGACCGTCCTCACTTCGATCCCTTATTTAACATGTTTAACAAAGTTAAACAGGTTAAATAAAGTCATGCTGGGATGTCTGGCCAAAGCGAAGCATTTAACCATCACTACGCCTTTTGGGCTCCTGTGCACACTGTTTAAAGCCATTGATCTTAGCTGTATCTAAGCAGTAGTGGACTTTCTGCAAGCAAATACATTAATACTAGATGTTTGTCAGTGAAAAAGGATGTGGGTGTCATATATATTAAAATATACTGATGTAAATGACACCCACATCATTT
>JBBPCX010000154.1:12366774-12378510 GCA_037974365.1 Hydrocynus forskahlii | reverse complement strand
ACTAGGCCACCCCTGTTTTTAGAGGTTGTGGCATCTCCCTCAGTTTAATGCCTTATTTTTTTCTGATTAGCGTGACATCATGCTCCTTGATGATGTATTTCCCGTCATGGTTGATGACGCACTCCTCTCTTCCCACCCCATCATTGTGGATGTGTCCACCCCAGCTGAGATCACGTCTGTGTTTGATGCCATCTCATACAGCAAGGTGGGCTAGAACCACAGTATCATTGTCCTTGGAGCCAAACAATATTTATAAGCATTTCTTCACTCTTTCACTACTGAAGATTCATAGTATGCATACACTTTTTCTTATGATTAATCAGACATGTTGACTCTTCTGGACTACTTCTGCCTGGAAAAAAAATTCTGAGTGATAAATGGACCTGTAGGATAATGCGACCTACAAAGTGTCCCTGTCGTCTCTGTACTTTTAGGGAGCATCTATTTTGAGGATGCTGGAGAGTTGGATCGGACGAGACACGTTTAGAGATGGGTGTCGGGTGAGCAAAGGACACATTTTATTACAACTGACATTATTATATCAGAGTTTTAGCTGTAATCTAAATGCGATCTAGCTTTTTATTAGCACCTGTGAATCCACAATGTTATAATATTGATATTTTGGTATTTTGCACAGAAATATCTGAAAGACTTCACCTTCCAGAATGCCAAGACATCAGATTTTTGGACAGCCCAAGCTGAGGTACAACTGTCTTTCACTTATAAAAATGCAAAAACCAAAGTTTGTCAGATTCTTACAAGATGATATCATACAAAACGTGCCTGTTTGTAATTCACACCAGCATGTTGCTAGTAGCATGTGCTTTGGATTGTTACTAGGTGAGCCGGGCACCTGTGGCAGAGGTCATGGACACATGGACCAAACAGATGGGCTATCCAGTGCTCAACTATAGCAGCATGGACACAGAGGCTAAACTCACCCAGGAGAGGTTTCTTCTGGACCCTAATGCTGACCCCACCCAGCCCACCAACCCCCTGGGGTAAGCCTGCTATACTGACCCAGTGTGCGGGTGGTACAATAAGGTGGTTTTTCCTGAATACAGATATGCAACCTTAAACAGTGCAGTGTGAAAATGAGCTCTCAGAGTCTGACCACTCACAGTGTTTTACTGTATTCTGGTATACTGTTTGCATGCACCTCTGTGGGTGTTTTAATAAAACAAAATATTCATGTAATCCAAAATGATGAAAGCCATTTTTAACCATATCACATATCAATTCACCGGTGCGTTTTTAATCATTTGCAAGCCACATTTTAATTGCAGTGTGAAGCAAAAGAATCACATTATGATTAAAAATGTGCCAGTGAGGGTTTATTGATTGCAGTAAAGTAAGTGAGTAAAATAACATCTTTCTGGGCATTTAGCAGAAAATACTGTTTATTTGCTGAATGTAACATGTTGGGGGGAAATCAGCATACAAAATGGTCCGTGCAAAGGTTATGGAACATCTTTTAGAATTTTTAATGTGTTTTTTTCCTTAAGTTTAATTTAGCAAAATGTGTATTTAAGTGTATTCTTTGTAGAGGATGTGAAACAAAGCATGTCATTTGACCCGGAGTGTTTTGTATGATTTTATATTGTCTATACCGTGCAGCCCTATGGGGTGTTTTGGTCCTCTATAGCTGCCTCACCAACAGGAGCTCTCAGAATGCTGTCACAGCCTCAAGTTAAACTCGCTCTTGTACTTTTCCAGCTACAAATGGACCATTCCTGTGGAGTGGTACTCACTGACCTCCGACAAGAACAGCACCATAATGTTTGATAAAACACACCCAGGTAAGTGACGTAGTCAGTCTGAATACAATTGGTTACCTAATACATCAGTCTCATCAAGTCTAATGTTTTCCTCTTGCTTTTTTTCAGAGATCATTATTACAGGCTATTCACCATCTACTGATGGACTCGTCAAAGTGAACACAGAACACATGGGCTTTTACCGCGTCAATCACCCAAACAGCACATGGAGCATCATCAGCCAGACGCTTCTAGCAGACCACCTGGTAGTGTCACATGTTTTTTTACACCATTCATTTAATGGTTTTGTCTGTACATGTGCATCCTCCAAACTCAGTGTCTCAGTGATTTTTCTTTTGTTTTTCAGGTGTTCACTGCAGCAGATAGAAGCGGTTATATTGATGATGTATTTGCACTGGCGAGGTATATTCACACTAAGGAGTAGTATTGAATTGGTTTCACTAGATTCCCGTGTACTTTTTTCCATATGAATACAATGTTACATCAACACAACTGTAGTCAGTTAAAATGACTAAACTGTGTTGGTGTAATATATGATACATAGTTGAATCAAACAGATATTCCAGACCTTGCTGTAAAGTGCCACACCTTTTATGTCAAACCAATCTGATGAATTACTTTTCTTAATTTACTTCTCAATAGCTTGAATCAGGTAGAAATGTTGAATCTGAAAAGGAAAAGGAACAGTAGGGTTTGAACAATTGTATTTCAACAGGGCTGATCTTGTGGATTATGGGATAGCACTCGACTTAACCAAATACCTGGCCAACGAGACAGGCTACATTGTGTGGTCCCGCGTCTCCTCCTCTATAGCCTATGTGAGGGACATGCTGGCAGCAGACCCCGAGATCTATCCCAAATTCCAGGTGAGGCCACAGTTCACTTTCTGTTTTATAGAGGAAATGATCAAGGAAATTCAACCGCACCCAAAAAGCAATATATTAAAAATATTTATTGAGTTGCATGGACCGATTCACAGGAATAAAAACTTATGAACAGCACTTCGGGGTTACAGATGTGTGCTTAACTTCAAGTGAATATTAACACAGCATATCTTTCTGTGGTTCTCAAACTATTGCTCAGAGCTCCATGGACAGTCTGCATTTTAGCTCCAAATCCAAATTGCAACAATTAGGAATAAACAGAACAAAACTGTGTGGGCTGCCTAAGAGACCCTGAGCACCAGTATGAGAACCTCTGATAGAACTAATGGGGTCTTAAGTGAGTTTTTTTCATGTGCACATTAATGTTTTAACAGCACTGGCGTAACTAAAGAAATAGTATGGCATGTGCATACAGATGATGTTGCTTAATGATATTGCATTTCAGCATACATGCAAGACACTAAACATCTCTTTATTATGTACAGCAACTATTCCGTGATCATGTGCAGAAAATCTCCAGAAACCTGGGCTGGAATGATGTGGGCAGTCAAACAGAACGGTGTGTATTCTTTGGCAGATCTGTCCTTTAGAGCCAGCCAAGGTCACATTTCTCTTGATTTCTCTAAAACTAAACAGACATATGTCCACATTTTGAATGCTTTGTGTGTGTGTGTGTGTGTGTGTGTGTGTGTGTGTGTGTGTGTGTGTGTGTGTGTGTGCGTGCGTGAGTGTGTGTACTGTACCTAAATAGCAAACTTGTATTAACTTGTTTGTGTTTCCTGGCTAGTCTGCTGAGGGAGACGGTTTTGGGCATTGCCTGCCAAATGGGTGATGAAGAGATTCTTAATGAGGCCTCTGGCATTTTTAAACAGTGGATCAGTGGGACAATCAGGTATAGCAGGAGAATCAAACACAGACTCAGAAATGAATGCACTTCACAAAGCAAAAAAAAAAAGTTGGATGTACTACATAAATATTTTTAAAGTTATCAAAACATACTGTTCACTTCCAAGTTCATATTTTAAAAAGTAGCAACAAAAAAGTAGCCTGTTTTGAATTCTTTGTTTCTGTGATGTCACTAGATCTGACTTATTTTCATCCACCAATTATCCCGCATGCTGAAGTGTATGAGTCTTAAAGGAACAGTAAAGAAAACAGCTTGTTGTTAAGAGATAAGACAAGGTTTGAAAATTTTCATGTAAATGTGTGCTACGATCATTTTTTTGTTTTTTGTTCAAAGCACACAAAAGTGGACTTTGAAGAAAAATTGAATATATAGCCCTTTAAGCCTTGGAAATCACAGTCATCACAGGCTTTAACAAAAGTGTTAATGTGATCTTTCTTACTCATAGTTCATTGAAGCAAACTCTGTAGAAAGTGAAGATTCTAAACTTTCATCAACACATTTGTGTCCATAAGCAGCTCATTACTCATTAAAATTAAATGTATTGTTATGCTCACAAAAACATTTATTACATTTTGGTAATAGACTGTTTTTACACAAAAAGTGCAGACAACAACCAGTCAACAGTGAAGTGTAAATGTCATGAATTATGTAACAATGAAATTAGGCATATTAGTGTGTAAATACATTTAACACAGAGTACCAAAACAATGACACTTGCTGTAGGCAGTCTGTATGTGGGTCAACACTTTACCTCCTAACTCTCATAACCACCTCATTTACATATTCATTCCATAGTGCATATTAAATCATTCTGAGTAAGTGTGGAATAATAAATCTTAAGATTAATGACTGAACAATAAGGCTGAGGCTCAAGGAGACCCTCAAGAAGAATGGGTGTATTCAGGATAGATTTTCTGTGAGTGCAGCAGTGTGCCGGTGAACCTGAGGCTGCTGGTGTATCGATACGGCATGAAGAATGCAGGAACTGCTGAGAGCTGGGAGATTATGTTCCAGAGGTACCGCAGCGCCACACTTGCGCAGGAAAAAGACAAACTCCTGTATGGCCTGGCCTCCATAGAAGATGTCTCACTGCTCGGCAGGTAAAAAAGGTCACTTCTTAGAACACATGATCAGTGTAATATAAATTGCATAAGATATTTTACTGAGGTTACTGAGACAGCACTACAATCCAATTAGGGTAAGACTATAATTCCAACGAATGGTTTATAAAGTTTTCAAAGATGATCTGCACTTTACTGGAATATACGCTGATAAGGTTACAGTGGCTAAACTATAGCTTCGTGTCAAAGCACTAAAATGTAGATTAGCCTTGAAACATTGTCAGCATAGATAATGTCTATTTTCCAACAGGCTGCTGGAGGCAGTTAAGGACGAAAACACAGTAAGGAGTCAAGACGTATTTACCCTCATCCGATACGTTTCCCTGAACAAGTTTGGAGAAAGCATGGCTTGGGATTGGGTCACACTCAACTGGAACTACCTTGTCAACAGGTGAGTAGGCCGGATATCTCTCACATGCTGAATTTTATTTTTTGCAGAGTTTATCCCAGACACAAGTGGGTAGAGGAGCTGAAATCCATGCTTCAGTGTTACTTCACTGAAATAATGACTTGAGCAGAGCTTATTGCTCAAGAAAGTGCTTTAGCAAAGAAAGAATTTGAATAGACGCACAAAATATTGGTTGATAAACTCAAGGACTCTTTGTAGAAGTGTAGTGAATCTCTATGGTACCTCCAGCATAGGAACTGTTGCTTTTTGGGGTCTATTATTCTAATTTTTGGAAGTAAAATGTTAAATCTCACTACTGAGAGATGTGAGCAATCCCAAAGCAGTCCAGGTCAAATGTTGGGAACTCAGTATAAAGACTTAAAATGGGAGAAAAAAGTTGATTACTCACAAAAGTATAAAAATAATGTAAGTATCATATTTACAGCCAGAAAAGTTTAGATCCATTAAAACTTTACTGAAGAAAAGGTGGCTAAGTACCACCCGCCTTACAGTAAATTAGGTGCATACTGCGTCATGTTAACAAGAGCAGATTCAAAGAGCAGATAAAGTGGCCAATAAACTGGATGTATGCTGTGTTATTTTATGGACCGCTTATCTTATCTGTGTGACACTACCTTTTCCAGATTCACTATCACAGACAGGAACCTGGGCCGTGTGCTCACCAGAATCAGTACTTCATACAACACGGCGCTGCAGCTGTGGAAGGTAATCAACAGAGGCCAGAGTAACTCATAATACAAGACAGAGAGGAGAAATAGAACACAATCACAGTTATATGTTTATGTGAAAACCAGCTGTTTAATGGAGCTTAAAGTATACAGCTCTATTTTGTGTCTGAAACGTGCAGTATGTGGAAAAAAGGAGTAAAAGCTTTGGACGTCCCAGCGACTCATAAAGTGACTGTTTCGCTATCTAGCTGTTGTCTGCAATGGTTTTGCCAGGTCACGGCCTTGATGTCGGGTTATTAAACTCTCTCTGCCTCTTTTCAGATGGAGCACTTCTTTGCCCTGAACCCCAACGCTGGAGCAGGAGAGACGCCCAGAAAGCAGGCTTTAGAGACAGTGAAAAACAATATTGAGTGGGTGAAGCGCAACAAAAAAGAGATCGAGCTCTGGCTAGGAAGCCATGTGCCTTAAACGGGTGCTTCATCTAAACACTCTCTCCATCTCTTCATACATGATACTATTTTTTTTCTAATCAGCATATACCTTAATGTGAAAAAAAAAACCTGTATTAAATTATGGAAATGAACTGTACATTTGTTTCTTTACATTTAAAATGCTGAACTGTTTTATAAGGTTGAGAGTAAAATGATTACATGAAAAGATGGCTGCCATTGTCACTGCGCCATCAGAGTGCATATCAGTGTTTATATGATAAGCTTCAATCTGCTGATTGTGTACAAAGCTTAAAAGAATGACGCCACTACAAATTTAAAACCCTACAGTATCTATATAGCTTTGTTTTACCTGCACTGTAAAAAAGATCACTGTACAATATACTGTAGGGTCTGGCAGCTTGGTTGCCACTCATTTCTTGTAAATATAAAGTGTTCAACTGTAAGACATTTCACTGCATTCGTATCACAGTAATTACTGTAAACAAAGTATATGATGTATAGAGAAATATAGTTGATAATCAAAATTACATTATATACGCCACATTATAGTTAATTATACTATGAAAGTCATGCCAATTTCTAGTACTCTGCATTATAAACCTACAGTTTAAATTTACAGCTGGTACTGTGCACACAGGCCCAACATCCAAAAACCTCTCATGACCCAACATGACATGACTCCTCCTCTCATATAATGTCAAATGAACCTGTTTCTTGAATATTATCACACTTTTGTCTTATGCTAAGTATATATGAACTGTACTTATATATTACATCTCCTTTTCAATAAATTTTGAATATTTTGTGTTACTATTGTAGGATTCAAAACAGTTTCCTTTTTTGTCAGTGTAATCTTAATGTTGGGAATGCATTTGTTTCCAGAGTTTGCATCTGAATGCACAAATATATTGTACTGTAAGCAAACAATATATTCTTTGTATGACTATAAAACTGCATCAGTCACTGACAGGGATGAACACTGGAACTGAGAACAATCATTGTAGCGATAGACCTTCAGGTATATATTACAGTAAGCCAATTTTGGTTATTTCTCTTTCATCACATTGAGATTAGATTAGACAAGATATACCAATGATTTGCAATCCTTCTAAGACTTTCTTAAACCAAAAACCATCAATCTGTTCACAAGACATAACTTAATTTTCCAAATAATTACACCCCTGTATTATTAGTACAGTTTCAGGAATTACTGATGGTGCACCATAGGTCCAAATAACAGACTTAACACCATAAACTCCAAGCCAAGACTTTACTGGATCTGCTATACTTATAAGTTAAGCTTTAGTAGTTGCCAAGTTGCTATGATGTTTATTAGCAGACAAAAATGCTGGGGCATTTTAATTCAGAGTGAGAGTGTTTCACTGTCATAATAGTGCAGGAATGGAGCAGCGTCCAGCGCTGAGCAGGAGGGAGCTGTGTGTGAGTTTAATCATGGATCATCATCTACTGGTTGAGAGGCAGCTGAGAGGCAGTCATGGGGACTTGGTTGCTGATGGTGACTCGCTGACGGGTCTGGCATCGTAGCATTCCGATGATGGCTCTCCTGAATCTAAAACAAATCAGCCAAAGTTAGTGATTACAGACGCAAAATGTGGCATCATAAGGTCATAATGTCCCATTATGTCCCTGAAGATTTTATATGAGAAGAGGGATTGACGTTACTTCTTGTTTGCGATGACATAGATGCAGGGGTTGTAGAAGGTGGAAGACTTCGCAAAGAGTGGAGCAATGATGGCCATTGGTGCAGGGATCTTTTTGGGATCACTGAATGATGCCCAGAGACACACCACGGAGTATGGAGACCAGGCCACCAGGAACATCACAATCATTACTATGGACATCTGAAGACCACAGACACATATGATGATGACAACAGCCACCAACAGAATGAACACAAATACATTTGAAACCAAGCAGAATAGTCTTATTTGCCTTGGTTACATCCATCTGGTCTGACCAATCTATGTTGATGCTGTCCAGGCAGTTACTGGCCTTGTACCTCCTTATGGTGGCTGAAACGTTATAATAGCAATAAAACATGACAGACAGCGGTATAATGAAGTTAACAGAAATCACTGCCATAGTGTAGGAGATGAAGGACCTGAGGAGAATAGAGAAAAGACATTATTGTTTATTTATTTTCCCAAAACTGAAATATGTTTGGCATTCATAGTTCTCTTCTTTCGTTTTAGACTGGAGCTATGACGTTAATGTGGCTAACATGTAACTGAAGCTTATACCATTCAGTCAGCACTGTTCTACATTTCTACACACTTTAATGCACTTTACAATATCTCAGGAAACTCACATCTAGTCTACAAGAGATTAACTAACAGATATATGTGGATTCAGGCAAATATGTGATGATTCAGGCATATAGTTT
Source organism: Hydrocynus forskahlii (assembly GCA_037974365.1). Lineage (NCBI taxonomy): Eukaryota > Metazoa > Chordata > Actinopteri > Characiformes > Alestidae > Hydrocynus > Hydrocynus forskahlii. The sequence goes on along the minus strand of JBBPCX010000154.1, from coordinate 12,369,887 downwards.
ATGTTGATGTCTGAGGCACAAGTTTCCTTTACTTATTTGCTACTTTAATCTTGTAAAAAAAATGTTTACCTATTAATTTAAGTAAAACAGCTTAGGAGACCAGTTGCAAAGTTATAGTTCAACACCTGAGCTCTGATTCAAATGATCAACTAATTATTGGTTAAATGATTTTTTGACTAATTATTGAAGTTAAATTACAGAAGGAAATAAGGGTGGGTCAGTAGTAAGCTGATGCCTGTATGAGGAGGACTCACGCATCATTGTTTCTCCAGTCGATGGTGCAGGTAGCTCCAGTTGGATCCGGAGCGTATCCAGCCCAACCCACGATTGGCATGGAAGACCAGAACACCGCATTCAGCCAAGCAGCCACAATCAGGAGTGTATACGAGCACGTGGTCATCTTTTGCCCTATTTATACATGAGGCACATTTTCTTTTAATTAAATAATATAAAATACATTTCAAAAACCCTATTCAGCCACCAGTGTCTCTTCATACCTATGTCAGGTCTGCAGATGCTGATATATCTGTCAATGGCAACTACAGTGAGCAGTCCAATACTGGCCATCCCAAAGAATATATTCAGAGCAGCATAGATCTACAAGAGAGGAGTCTGTCAATAGGTTAGCTGAACATTCAGCTTTTTAATGGATGCACAAGCTTTCTAATGCCTAAAGAACATTACTGAACGATGTCTTGAAGGCAGTCTTTCAATGTTTTTACCATCTTTAACACAAGTACATTCGTTTCATATTCAATGTTCTACGCTGACTCATTCCTCCACTCTCACAGACACAATTATGCACTCAGTTATGTATTCCACACTTCAGTCGGAAAGGGCTGCATAGAAGCCAGGGTGGCACAAACGCTGTAATAATGTTCTAAAACTTCTAATAGTAATAAGCAGAACAAAAATCTGTGTTTTACATCATTTTTATGTAGTGTTTATCAAATACACACAACAAACCTGGCAACCGGTGTAACCAAATTTCCAGCTGCCATGCAGGTCAGAGGCAGCAGACATGGGGTAGCCTATGCCCGCCACTCCAACATCAGTGAATGCCAGATTAATGATGATGGCATTAGTGGCATTACGCAACTCTTTGAACTTCACGAACATCATCAGCACCACAATGTTACTGGACAAACTGATCACACCTGCACACAGAGACAGAGAGAGTGAAGAAGTGTAAATCATTTGAGCACATATACCCACACACTCACACTCACACTCACACTCACACACACACACTAACAAACATGCACTACAAAATCATTCATAACTCACTGAGTCCCCCTGCTGGCTGGATCACGAATCCCTACTACAGTTTCATCTCTTGAGATTGTTACTCAGCTATTTACTTTAAAATGGATTGTTCAGCAACTGCTATTAATCACTCATTAAATGTTATAAATTACCCAGTATCTACTATGAATTATTTATAAAATGTATCAGTAACCACTATAAATCTCTCTTTGAACGATTGAAATGATGCAGTAATTACTAGAAATGATAAAATAACAACATAAATTATTCAGTAACTAGTAGACATTAACTTCAAATGTCCAGTAACTACTTGAAATTAACCAAAAAATGGCAGAAATTATTCAGTAATAGCTTGAAATGATCCATAAACTAGTATAAATTGTTCAGTAACTATTAGATATTAGCCAAATAAATACCATTTATTAATTATTATTACTATAAATTACCCATATTATACCACTTAACTACTAGAAATTAACCATAAGTTACCATCAACTGTTCATAAACTATTATAAATGATCCATATACTAACATAAATTAGTACCCAGAAATTAACCATACATCATTCTGTAACTATAATAAATTATTCATTCAATTCTGTGAATTATTCACCAATTAAAACCAAATGTAAATTATATAGTTATGAAAGTAAAAAAGTGTGGGCTCAGATACAGAACATGAATTATCATAAACTTCTATTTAAATATAAAATGCACGAGAGATAAGTGCTCCATAAAATGTAGTAATTATGAGCCGGTTTCTTTAAGTTTTGGAGATTTCTCACAAATAAATATTCCTTATATTCTTGTATAGCAAACTTGTTAGTCTAAGAAATGCAGCACAATATACATACACACAAATCCTAAGTACACATACAGAAACACATACAGAAACAAAGTTACTGTTTACATGCAGCAATTAGGTATCCAGCGACGATGTTGTGTTCCGTTTGTGAGAAGGCACTTTTTCCACCAAAGCTAACAGCATCAGATGAGGAATTTAGCTCTTCAGGTCCCATCTCTTTGTCACACATACGCTCATAAAACACACTGTTCAGATGTCAGCTCTGTGCCTCTCTGACATTTACTTCTATGCAGCCTAAAAAACACAGCATGCAGCTGCATGGAGCAAACTTGTGGTCAGTTTTGTGAAAGTCCCTGCTTCCAGCGCTTGGAAAGAGAGAGGGAGCAGAGAGCAGTGTGGAGGGAGACAGAACGAGGGGGAGTGCTGAAGGGTGCAAGTTTTGGGGTAAAGGCTGTGTGAATGTCGGTGGGGGCGACTGTGGTCAGTTAGGTGAAGTTGAGGGGAGGATTAGGCTTTGCCTGGTTAGAGAAAACTAAAGAGCTCATTGTTTCAGGCCTAATCCTCACATGAAGGCTTTTCATTCTTAGCTTCAGTCCTGCATACTAAGAAAGACACAGAATGCCACAAAAAACTTCAATATCGCTGGGCAAAATGACAAACACAAACTTAATGTGAGAAGATAAAGAACTCACCAAACAAGCAATACTTACATTCAACAAGTTTGGGATAAAGTCTAGGACCATCCACTACCTGCTGTCACAAATACATCTAATATGATTAAACTAGAAACACTATTTAAGTAGCACTAGTCTGTTCTTCAGATGAATTAACCCCCTTCTTGAGTTCTTTTGGCACTAAAGTGGTAGCAATAATGTGAGAAAATAGTTGCAGACAAGGCTTAGACATCATAAAGTTACAAAGCATACAACTACAAAAAAATCATAATAAAACAATATGAATGACATAAGAGGACCTCAGAAGAAACAATATACACAATATATCTCTCTCTCTCTCTCTCTCTCTCTCTCTCTCTCTCTCTCTCT
>JBBPCX010000154.1:12356137-12366674 GCA_037974365.1 Hydrocynus forskahlii | reverse complement strand
ACACACACACACACACACACACACACACACACACACACACACACACACACACACACATACACACACACACATATATACATACATACACACACACACACACACACACACCAAAGTTGGTCTGTGACTTCAGACCTGTCCCAAATGGACAGTATTGAGAGAGAGAGAGAGAGAGGATTCTCCTTACGGAGAGACAAAAGACAACTCTCTTTGGAAAGATATTCCCTGGGTGTAGTTTTATCTCTCCCTCACACAAACAGTCTCTCTTTCGGTTATACATCGTCTCTCTAGTCCTCTATCTACCAGGAATTATTTAGAAAACAATCTCAGGGTTGTATTGTTCAATGTTAATGTGGTAAATTATCTGTGTTGTTTACATCCATGTGAAGTTCAACTTGCTGAAAAGCATAGCTTGAATACACAGTAGATTTTAACAGTTAACAGTTAACAGTTTTATATCCCAAGGTTCTTCAGATACAGGCTGGTATAGGATCATGAAAAGGAGAAAAAAAAGGTTTTGCACATCCACACATCCGTCCTTCTAAATTGTGTTACCTGCATAGACAACGATGCCAATCACAGTCTCTGTGTTTCTCACTGTGCAGCTCCTCAGCAGGAGATTTTCACTATGTAAACCCACCCGTACTTTATTTGGATGCTCCCTGAACAAACACACATACAAACACACACACAGACTGTTAAAAAAGAAAAAAGCAAGTGAGATCTCCTAGCATCTTCACATAACAAAGCAACATTACTACACGTAAAAACTCACATGTAACCTCTAAAGCGCCTCAGATCGTTGTTGGGGTTTTCACATTCGATGCGACTGCTGAAGTTTTCTGGAGTAAATTCAGATCCCTAAGACAAAGAAACATAGACTAAATACACAGAGAAGCCAGTTTATTTAACTACTTTCTACCTATGGCCATTTTATCAGATCCACTGACCTTATAAGTACCCTTTGTAGGTTTACAGTTATACTGACTGAAGCCCATTCACTGATGCACAATTTATCGCTCCCAACTTCTACCTCATGAATTGATGGAAAAGGGCCACAACAGGGCCACTGAAATGCAGATATTATTTGGATAATGAACTATTCTCAGCACAGCCTCAGATGTAGAAATGCTCTTTTGTTTATTTTTGTAACCGTACACTTACAAGCTACAACAGGCTAGGTGTTTCTGATAAAGTGGTCAGTACATGTATAATTCAATGTTTAAGTTATTATACTCTTTTCACATTTTGATGAAGCTGAAAGGTGAGGATAACTACAAGGGTTTTGGCTCACTTGTTGAGGGAGGTCTCGGACCACCTGTCTCTGTTTGAGGTTTGTTTCCCCATCTAGATTGGCAGTCTCGATGTGACACACTCCGTTAGGGTCAGATGAGTGGAGCAGCACCATGTCAGCGGGAATGATCTCATTACAGCACAGACGTACCACGTCACCCACACACACTTCAGCCCAGCGCCGTTCTACATACCGCTGCTGCTTCCTACAACACACACACACACACACACACACACACACTTCAGTTCAGATAAAACTAGACATAATGGTAGTATGCACAATGAATACAGTAATTTAGAGACACACACCCACACAAACCTTTCAGGCCAGAGTAAAAAATAGCTATTATGATAGTATGTGCAATGAATCCAGTAAAGTTAGCATTTAAACAAACAAAAACACAAAACGCGCTATTGTATTACTATTGTACCCGACATAAAAACACACAAACTTAGCACTACTCAGTTTACAGACGCTACTTTGACAACACTTCCCACAACTGGGAGATAAACCATGAGACTCCACCACGGGAGTACAAACTGTAATATAAATCCTACCCTTTATGCCAGGACCACTGGGGATTAATATGGAATTAGGCTAAACAGTTTCAGTAAGTAAAAAATCAGCTCAAATCAGTTCAATGCAAATGATGATGTGAATCTAGGTGAATCTATGTTCTCCATCTTGAGGTACACATAACAAACATACCAGCATAAACTTTATATTTTGAGCCAGTATATGACAAGTTATGGCCGGCCTCATAGATTTTACTGTAAGCTGTGTTTATATTATGTGTAAGGTTTGTCTTTGTACCACATATCTTTTGCTTGAGGGACTGAAATACCACCCTGATAATAAGGTGGGACATTCCTCATAGGTACACAAGTAATCACACACTTCAAACACACATACACACACACACGCACACACACACACACACACTTCCAACACAGACAGCAGGGTGTGATCCATGTCTACTACTCCTTCGACCCAGAAATATGCATGCTTATAAAAGAATAATTAATACCATAATGACTACTGCTAGTTAACCATTAATTCAGGACCAGTAGTTTCACTTCTCAGGAACTTACTGTACTATCCAGCTTTACATGTAGCTTTACTAAACTGCAAAATGACATGTCATACACTTTACTCAAAACTACCAGTGCCTGTAGAGTTCACAGTACAAGTTTTAAAAGATTACTATGTTGGCATTATAGAAAGTGACTACTTAAAAAAAGTGTACTGTATTTGATCTGACGCAACTACAATAGCTGCACTGTAGTGAACTCCGTTAAAACACAGAAACAAACTTAGCACTACTCAATTTACAGACGCTACTTTAATAACACTTCCCACACCTGGGAGATAAACCACGAGACTCCACCATGGGAGCACAAACTGTAATATAAATCCTACCCTTTATGCCAGGACCACTGGGGATTAATATGGAATTAGGCTAAACAGTTTCAGTAAGTAAAGAATCAGCTCAAATTAGTTCAATGTAAATGATGATAGGTTTAACATCCATGTTCTCCATCTTGAGGTACACAAACCCCACGTACCTACATACACGTTATATTTTGAGCCAGTATATGACAAGTTATGGCTGGCCTCATTAGGGGCTCAAAAAGAGCAGTCTTCCTTTTTCATTCAACATTGCACTATATGCATAGTCTGAATGTGGAGAAGATGAATATCAAAAACCCTTCCTTTCCACTGTCTGTTAAACTAGTGGGTCTGTTAAGAGAAAAAAAAACACCACCACCATGCCTAATAGTTTACAGGGGTAATTTTAGAAGATTACAACAGCACAGTTTTAACGCCTTAAGCTTCCGTGTTCTCATTATAAGGCGTACTGCTCAGAAACTAAACAATGCAAAATTTATTGTAATCTGGACCCTCCAGTGGGACCTTGAGTATTAACAAAAGAAGGAGACAGTTACTGATAGAAAGAATGTGACTGTCTAGTGTTCAGCTCTGAAACCATCACATATCATAAAGAGAGAAGGATATAAGTGTATTAGGATGGAAGAAAGACCAAAGAGACCGGCCTTTGTGAGCTCTGAAGTTTAGTGTATTCCCATTGCAGTAATGTCAGGAGGCCTTCAGAGCTGCAATGTCTTTATTACACAAACACAAACATGCACATCCCTTCCCTCAGCACCAGCCCTGTGAGCTGTGTATTTAGCTTCCATGCAAGAGCTACTGTACTTAACTGTTTGACTTCACTAAAAGACAGATCAGCAGACATATTTGAGAAAACAATCAGAAATATACAAGCAAGGGGCTCAAAAACAGCAGCCTGCCTTTTTCAATCAACACTGTACTATGTGCATAGTCTGAATATAGAGAAGACGAATATCAAAAACCTTTCCTTTCCACCGTCACCGCCTTTATAACTTTCTCTTCACATGATCAAAGTCAAAAACAGAGCAACAAATTTCCCACTTTCCACAGAATTCCATAATAAAGAAAAGTGTAATTGTTTTCTGTATGATTTCCTGTGGTTTTAGTGCAGAACTATGGAAAAACAAAACTTTGAACTTGTACTGAATAAGGTCTCCTGCTTCTGCTAGGAAAGGTACATTTGACACGGCAGAAAACTGACATGAGTTAAGCATTACTGATCTAGTCTGTAATTAGTCACTTCTTTAGCTGTATGAAAAGGTACAGTGGTTGATCAGATGGAAGCTAATTGAAATAAATGGGGTTAAAATCCAAAGAATCCCAAGAATTCTTTTAAAACGTCTGTTTAAATATTTGTACGTGAAGGCTACAATTTACATCTGTGTATTTGATCTTATGTTTAATGCATATTCACCTGTCATATATGTCACACAGCAGGTTGTTGACCTGCCGGTCGGATTTCCTCCTTCGCTGATCTTCCCACAGGTCTTTTACAGCTGTGACGGACATTACCAGCACAATGGGTATAATTGCGATCTCTGGCTGGAAGGCATTCACGATGGGTACGAAATTTAGCGCAGCCAGAAAAAGGAAATAGACATTGGCAAAACGGTGAAGTTGCTCAAACAGGTTCTTAGGGATGAAGGAGAGAAAGGTGTACTTAGTGGTCCTGATCTTATTCCCACTATATTTCCTCTGCAGTCCCTCAGCTTCCTCACTGTAAGTCCAGCTTGTGACCACCACCCTCCTCTTCCTTACCTGGGGATCTCTCCCCCAGCAAGATTCCCCCATGTCTGCTGGTGAAGCCATGAAAAAAGGCTTACAGGCACTGAGGCTTCAGTAACAGCTTCAGTGAGAGATGGTGAGTGAAAACGTCCCTGAAGTCCAGCTCAGGCACCAGTTTTATCTTCAACATGTCCAGCAGCTTCCACAAATTTGTTTCTTAAATACGCATCTCATTATCTTCAGTGTCTTCATCCTGTCCTTGTTAATGTCCCACACTTGCCTGGTGTGGAATCCACCTCTCCAATTTGCTTCTCATGGATCTCGTGAAAAGAGCAAAATGTGCACATATGCGTGTGGCTGGCGTATCTGACAGTAAGCCTGACAATCTAAAGCACACACAGGGCCGCTCCTCATCCAGGAAACAACCCCAGGGGTCATAAACAAGTCCAAGTAAAGAAGCTCTTGCGAAACACATGACAGAAAGACAAAGAGGCTGGTAAATGAATGCATAGTTAATGCTCTTTTTCTGTGCTTGCGCGTGCTTGCTGAGGTGTTTAACAGTAAGAAAATGAGTTACAATACAAGCAGAACAACAGCTACTCTGTATGAATTACTTCTTTGAAAATTACTTTGAGATTTGTGCTATCTTTCTGAAATCAGTCAGTTATATATAATATTATGTTATTATTATTATTATTATTATTATTATTATTGTTATTATTATTATTGTTATTGTTTTTATTATTATAGTAAATTAAGGACAGCATGGTATCAGGGAAGGGGGATGAGACAACGACTTATCACTGACGACATAACCCCCTTTACTACAATTGCTGAAACAACACTCCTATCCCACCTGTTAAGCAATAAAACGCCTGAAATTTGGGGAGGGACTTTCACATTTCAAAGTCCATTACAGGCTTTTTTTTGTATTTCCTGTAAAAGGTCAACACACTACTACACAATAAAGTGAACTATCTTCTGATTTTTTTTTTGCACAGCGAATGTGCACGTTCATTATACTTTATTACCAAATGAGCTGTAATATAATCAATATGTGCAGGCACTGTACAAATGAGGCCTATAGACATATAGGACCTGTTATCAAGCATCAGGTTATTGAACACCAGCATATTACAAAACATTCTATAGATTTAGTCTGCCCCCATAAATGTCAAAGAGTGAATTTCCAGAAAGAAGCTGTAGAGGCTTTTCTAATGTGCCCTTCATGAAGTTTAGTCAAAATGCCAGAGCGTCAGTAAAAGTACAAGAAACTACTACAAACTACAAGCTCTGTGGTTACAGCATAACTGCTGAAGCTGATTTGCTGACACAGGACCTGAACAACTGAACTTCAGAAAAAGTACCTGAAAACACTAGGGCGCAATGGAAGGCATACTGTTCAGGCAAAATTTTAAAGCTAAAAGGAAAACGCATCAATGGGTAACAGGACAGAAAAACAGATCAATGGTTAACAGGACAACTTCAACGCTGCATTAGGCTGATCACAGCACTCATGACACACACACACACACATACACACACACACGTGTACCAAAACTTCAAATCCTTGCATACACTGACCCGCTGTAAACGTGTGTGAGGGTGTTGTTGATTCGCTGGTCGTAGCGGTAGCGCCTGTAGTCCTCCATGGCATCTTTGAATGCGATGACCGTTAGCACCACAGCCAGAGGTATCATGGTGATCTCCTTCTGAAAGGCCTCCACCACTGGAACCCAATTCAGCAGCACCAGGAACAGGAAGTACAGGTTTGCCGCTCTACAGAAACACTCACATTAATAGGCCTGTTCACATTTCAGTTAAATGTCTTACAAATTTACCTTTTTATATCATCGTCCTGCATTATTTATATGATAGGGACTGAAAGTTATATCTGTTGGATGTTCAACCAATATTTGTCCTATGCATTTGTTCATTGGTATTATAACAAATCAAAAAAGACCAAAAATGAGTAATATATAGACACTCCAACATTATTTTACTATATAACTAACAGACACGTTTATAAAATTAAACTGCATAACTTTGATACTGTTTAGCTACTAAACAACCACACACTTTTATACTATTAAACTACATAACTAACTCACACTTTTATACTATTAAACTACATAACTAACACACACTTTTATACTGTTAAACCACAAAACTAACATGCACCTTTGTACTGCTAAACTACAAAGCTAACACACTTTTATATGGTTAAACTACATCACTAACACACCCCTTTATACTGTTAAACTACATAAGTAAAGGAGACTTTCAATGTTTAACTACATAAACTGTTTAAATACATAAACACACACGTTAATACTGTTAATCCACATAACTAATGAGTCTGAGTCAACCTGTTAACTTTTAAAAGGCTCCTTAACTATCAGTCACCACTTATTGATTCATAATATTACTTAACAGGCTAGAATGATCAGGTGGAACGCAAAACAGTAACAATAACACATGTAAATGCATTCAAATCTAACCTTGACCATGAGGACACTGGAGTCTGTTATGTCTACATGTAATTATAACAACATTATTATTAACTCCTTAAACTCCTTAAATATTGGTCACAAAGTTTTTAGACTGTCAAGGCCCTAAAGCTTTTTTGCTGTAAACAGTCTTCATTCACTCTACTTTCTTGCTGAAATGCAGCCTTAAACTTCTCAGATTAAACACGGGATCTTACCTGTGAAACTGCTGGAACAGATTCATCGGTATGAAGCTAAGGAGAGTGTACTTGGTGGTACGGATACCATTGCCTTGATAGCTCTTAGAAGTGTTATGGTATTCTGCCTGGTGTGGGCCATGTCGTGCTACTACTGTTCTCCGTTTCCCAGAAAGCCTGTGCCCTGAGAGGTCCTGGGGATCCAAGTCACTTTTTGAAGGCAGTACAGAGGGAGAGGTCCAGTCCTGTGTTGGTTCTGTGGCAGCCACTTGTTGCCATCGGTGCCTAATCCAGTGGAAGCACTCCATTTGAGGGTCAAGACGTCCCAGGGCCAAATGCTAAACAGACCAGGTCAGGGCCCCACTGCCTCCCCCGGGAACCGTCCTGTACACAGAGGTAAACAAAAAACAAAGGCTGACTACAATACTGACAGGTCAGAACAGTTTTTTTTATTGACACTGGCAATGTGAGACTGAACTGTAATTATTCTTCCTCATCATGTCTTTTTTGAAAATTTAACCTTCATTCATACTTTATATAAGCCTGTGCAGAAATATAGAATATGTTTCATATCATTACTAGCTACTACTGAGCATTTGCAAACTTAGTTCCACTGCATGTAAGTACATGTTGGGTCACACAAACCCTGGTACAAAAAAGTAGGACTGCTATTTCTAGCTCAGAAACAACTGTGGACACACAGAAAATAAAGGATTATGATGGAATGAATGATGGGTTAAGACATTTTGCAGGCACTTGAAATTTCTCAGTCAGAAAAGGGGCACTTTTGTCTCTGTAGCCACATGTACAGAGAAAATGAGCTTGCACAAATGTGACACGCTACAATTTTGTGACAACGCTACAAAGTCAAAATTATATTAAATCTTTCCATTCAAAAATCACCACTGATGTCAGTCCCAAATACTTGTTTTCCAAAAAGCACAAACTTTAAGCAGAGTCAGATATGACGAGCAGATTGCATGTGTTCTTCTAATAACTGTGCAGAAACTGGCACCTTACATTTTGCATTGAAATGACCATGTATCCTTGAAAAGTAGGTCCTTAACTGTGGGTTAGTAAAATCAAGTAACCACCAACTATATCCTGGTTTAGTCTGATGGAGATAACTGGAAAATGATTAGAAGTAGAGTCACAAGCAGTGATCACCAGCATCTAACATCACAAGCAGTATAGATGCTTTCATAATATAAGAAAAAAATCTTTCTTTGATATTTCATGAGAGAATGTTTGACAAATCTCAGACAGAATGACCTTATAACTTATAGTTTGCAAAAATGGTGAACAAAATGCCAAAAGGCCATACACTGTCTTATAAACATTGCATTTTATGAATATTAGATGGATCATTAATAACTAATTACTAAACAACTGTTAAATTATAGAAATATGACATTTATGCAAAATGTGTTGATGATCTGGCTAACTCGATGTTAAGAGTTAAAAATGCCTGACCATCATGTTACAAGTTATTACCTGTATAAGAAGGATAAGTGCAGTCAAAAGATCTACCTACAGTGAGAGAACAATAGCTTTGACACAAATCAACATGTGACTGACTTTGCTCAATCGATCCAATTCCTCTGCATTCTGCCCACCAGAGTTCCGTGTCTCAAATGTCATATACACTTTCATAGACAAAAATGAACTGTCAGACTAAGTTATTGTAGTAACTTCAGTGGCTTTGTGAGGCAAAATGCCAGCACAACTGAAATCAAAGGAAAAAGGAAGCAGAAAAAAACCCTAGAGCAACCAAAAGAGAGGAATGAGTCCCTGAAGTTTTCCATGCATATTTATCTAGTTACATCAAGAAACCATTTTCTTGACAAAGTTTCTCAAATTTGTGTGAGTTACAGCAAAGCAATTTTCAAAGATCAGGATACACCTCCATAAATCTAATGAACAGGGGGAAAACATCAAAAAACCTTTGTACTATTGTGGATCTTTTGTTCTTGGTGTTTGACTCAGCTTAGGGAGTTCTCTACTCAAACAAACTCACCTGTTAATTGCTAGGTATGGTGAATGTGTTTGATTTGGGGAATTACAAAACTACATTATCCCTCCAGGATAACAGCTGGCCTTTCCTGCAATAAACCAACAAAATATCAATATCTGGGGAACAAGATGTGTAGTGCCGGGGTGGAAACGATCCGTAATTTGAGTCAAATCAAGTAGATGTTTGTCATTTCAGCCATACATAGTACACAGCAAAAGGAAACAATGTTTCTCCAGGACCAAAAGAGAACACCACAAGACTTTACAAGACTACACAAGTGCGTGCAGGGCAGGACTGCAATAGCAATAGTACAACACAACAAACAGTGCAGTCATCAGGAGCAGTTACAGCACTAGTTTGAATTAAAACAGTATGATGATAGATACTGTATTCTAGCTGTGGAGTAGTGTACAAAAAATGCAAAGACTGAGGTACAAAATAAGTAGTTTGTAAAATAAGTAGCAAAAATAGTATTAATGGCAGGAAGAGAACAGAGAACATGCTGCTTAGAACAAATAAAGGCTATTTAGAGCTGAATCTGGGCAATACGTTTTTTTTTTGGTTTGTTTGTTTGAGGGAAGGAAGCAGTTCAGTTCAGAGTGTGTGGGAAGTACAGTTTATGTTTCAGTTCTCATTGAGGAGTCTTGATAGCCACGAGAAAGTGTCGTGGACAACTGGAGCAAAAGTCTAAGCCTGAAACTTTTTCTAAGTCAAAAATTCAAACGCAGTCAAGGAAATGCAGCTTGCTGTTTTATTAAAGAATGAAACAGCCTTATGGTCTGGTGGAAGATCCTCCTTCCACCCGACTATATATTCAAATTATATAGATCTTTAGGATACAACACCCCTTTCTCAGATTATACCTCCTCTGCCAATAAGAAAAAAAAAAAGTTGAATACACCGTTTTTCTTCCCAAATATTTCCAACAGACAGAGTTCAAATTATGTCCTTATTTTCTTTGTTTCATGCCTTGTGCATGCACCTATCACATTGACGTGTTATGGCTTGTGCAAGAGCTCCCTGGTTCCTACATTCTATGGGCGCCAGTCGTCACTAGTCTATGGCAAAGATTTCCTGTAACTTTTTGATGGTCAGGTTTTCCCAATTTAAGAGGTGTCAGCACACAAGAGTAGATGTTTTCTACTTTAGGTTTGGGAGCTTCCTGGAAAAGGCATCCTCAGCCCAGTTCAAGGGCTAGACGGCACACATTGTTCAACATATAGCAAAAACAATAGACCATGCCTAAAAGCAGTCAACGGCCACTTTCCGTTCACCATATGGTGACCACAGATAGGGGCCCCTTGTAGCTTCTAACACTAAGTAAATGCTGCATGGACTATAATAGGCATGTAAACATCCCATATTATTTAGTATTTTCATTATTAAAATCTTCATCAAAAGAAAATCTTCC
>JBBPCX010000154.1:12338786-12356037 GCA_037974365.1 Hydrocynus forskahlii | reverse complement strand
CCTGAACCTTCTGCCAGATGGGAGTGTGGAGTGTGTGGGCTCATTTACAACAGCGCTCCCCAACCTTTTTGTGCCATTGACAATAAAACAATATTTTCACGGACCGGTATCATGTAAAACAATATTTTCACAGACCAGTGTAGATACGACTGAAAACAAAGTGCGTAAAAATACAATACACCATTCCGCTGAATTAGTGGGAGCGCTGTGCTTGTTTTCCTCGCAAGAGCCGGTGACCGAGACGAGTGTTTTTTCAAAATAAAAGGTCTTTCAGACTCTGATAATCAATAAAATATTTTTATTACCTTTCTGTGCAGCCCGGTGCCAAATCACTCATGGGCCGGTACCGGTCTGTGGCCCGGTGGTTGGGGACCTCTGATCTACAATGCTGGTGGCTTTGAGGATGCAGCGTGTGGTGTAATTGTCTGTAAGGGGAAAGAGACCTGGATAATCTTTTTAGCTGTCCTCCATATCCTCTGTAGGGTCTTGCAAACTGATAAGGTGCAATCTCTGTACCAAGCCGTTATGCAACTACCCAGGAAGCACTCTATGGAATGTGGTGGGAACTAGGGAGGGGGGGGCGCTCTCCTCAGTCTCCAGAGGAAGTAGAGATGTTCTTCACAGTGTAAACAGCAAGGAACCCAGTGCTCCGGAAAACCTCCAAATGGCCTGGTGGTTAGGCTGTTGGTCCTGCAATCAGAAGGTTGGGGGTTCATATCCCAACTGCTAGTGTCACCGCTGAGGTACCCTTGAGCAAGGTACCGTCCCCGCACGCTGCTCCCCGGGCGCCTCACTGGTGGCAGCCCCCTGCTTCACTTGGTGAATGGGTTAACTGCAGAGAAAGAATTTCACTGTGACTATGCATGTGACAAATACAGAATCTTCTTCTTCACGGCATGCTCTTCTGAATTCAATCCCCGTCTCTGTTTGTTTTGTCCACATTCAGAGACAGGTTGTAGGCTCTGCACCAGTCCATTAGCAGCTGGACCTCTTCTCTGTAAACCGCCTCATGCTTAGCATGGTGGTACTGGTGATGTTGCCTCCGATCTGACTGAATGTCAGGAAGTCCAAGATCCAGTTGCAAAGAGATGTTCAGGCCCAGCAGTCTTGGCTTCCCAATCAGATGCTGAGGAATGTTGGTGTTGACGTAGATAATGCATAAATGAATGTTCAAACGCACAAAGTGCAGTAAAACAAGTGACTGTAATTGTATTGTGTTCCTACATTTCAATATATATATTTCTAAGTTAAATTAATGGTGCTTTAAATAAACAGCTGGTAAACAGTCAAAGAAAAAAATGAAACTGTTTGGTGGAAGCAGGTCTTGGGCATTGTTTACAAAGCTGCTCATGTTCAAAACAAGCCCTTTCTAAGAAACTCTTTGGAGTTGTTGTGGTGTCCCAAACTTGCACAAGAAGAATCCAAGCTTGTATCTGAGGATAATTTATCAATATTGGGGTGAAACTTGGTCTGATAATCCAGTCTTTATATTAAATATAATGGTACTTGGTTAATATGTAACAACATTTTTGTGAAGATCTAAATGAGATGAACAATTTCTAACCAACCAAACCAAAACTTTTGGAGGAATAATTTGCAGACAAAAGCAATGAATTCCAAAACATCTCACATTAAAAGTCTTAACATATCACACAACTTTAATAATCATCTTTGATGTATCACATGTCATAATGCCATATAATGTCATATTGAGGGGCCTCAAGTGATTAACACCCATAGTCCGCTGAGCATCTCTGGGGCTTAAAAAAACTAACTGGGGCCAACATATGCTTTGGATTACTTTTCACTTTGCTTAGAAGCCCAAATTTCAAAAGAGAAGAATCTAATACAAATACACAGAGCACTGAAACGAAGAATGGTACTGATAAAGATACGTTCTATTATTACATTTGCATGAATAAAGTCTATGAACCCCTGCTTCCCACATACTGCAACTGTACACTAATATAATGTTTTACAGTTGAAACGTATTATTTTAAAAAGTGAACCCAAAAGGAAATATATTAATTAAACATTTAATCAGGCTGACACCACATTTCCAAATCCTTTGCAGTTATGACTGCCTAAACCTGTAAACATCACAAAGCTGGGTTTCTCCCATGGTAATGCTCTACCAGGACTTTACTGTAGCGTTCTTCAGTTCCTGCTTATTCTCAGGGTACTTTACTTTCAGTTTTGCCTTTAGTAAATTAAGTATGTGCTTGGCTAGATTGAGGTCAGGCGACTAAGTCACTGTAGGACATGCTTTTGAAGCATTGGGTTGGTTTTGCTGCATACTTCGGTTCACTCCCCATCTATACTTTGAAGTTACCTACATACCCCAATCTTTATGTAGGGATTAGCGCTAGAAAACAGATATTATGATTATATATAATTATGATAAATGTCATCATGTTGCCCAGTGCTAGTTCAACATGTATTCCAGAGTTGATCTGTACATTCACATTGGGCTTTAATATGTGAAAGGCCTGATCATTAACTTATTCAGTCTAGTGTATTAGTAGCGCAGTATGTATTAGTACCGCATAAGCTGGAATGTGTGAAGGGAGACATCGGCCTAAACGTGAAACCTTAGTCTGAGGAATCACGCTTTTCAAACATCCAGAGCCACATCATGTGAAGCATTCAGTTACATAAACTGAGATTTTCTCCAAGTTATTTTCCTACTTCCTTTTTTTTGGTGTGGCCCATTATTGTCACACCACAGCACATAGTGTGAAATTCTTTCCCTGCACTTAACCCATTCACCAAGCAGTGGGCAGCCACTGGTGTGGCAATATCCTGCTCAAGGGTACCTCAGTGGTGGTGCCAGGGGAGACCTGGGATTCGAACCCATGGCATTCTAATCGCAGAGGTAACTCCCTAACAACCAAACCACCAGATGCCCCAATGACATACAACAGGCAGGTTATGTGATCTATTAACATACAACAAGCAGGTTCATTGTTCTATAAACAAAGCCCACTTTTAGTTTAAATCTCTTTGTTCTTTCTGAGTTATGCATCTCCTGAGTACTTGAAAATGATCATTGTATTTACTTTACAACACTGTCTTAGGCTACCCCTCGCATAACCAAACACACTGACTGCTATAAAAAGTAAGGATAATGCCATTAAGATTAGTATGAACATCTTCCATGAAGGTTTCTTGTAGTGAACTCATGCTTTGCAATGGGTGCATATATTACTGTTATGAGGTCATGATGTGCCTCCTTCTTAATGATAACTTATAATGATAACAGAAATCACGCGCTTATCACAAGACTAAACAGCCATAAATAGATGAGCACTTTATATGTTGGTACAACTAAATTGGCTTCATAACCTGTTGCTCAAATATTCATATTCAGTAAAATAAACCAGTAAAAACCAAACATCCAGCACCAGCAACAAAAAAAACAGCCGGGTAAAACAACATAACAGCTGTGTTAGCTCACATATCCAACAAATCCTGATTCATACAGCCTTAAAATGGTCTTTACGAAGCTTAAACACTCATAGAAATGTACGGAACGGACTTTCTCTAACAAATAAGAACGTTATTTAACGTTAGCTCGCCTGCTAACTTGTAGCACAGTCCGAAACATCAGTTTCACAAAGCAGCAGTAAAACTCACCGGCTCGATTCATCGGATCTGCCTCATGATCAGCACGATGTATTCTCCACCGGACAGGCAATCAGTGGTGTCTGTGAACAATTCATTTACTTGTTTTGTCCTCCAGGTTACTTAAATTACGCGGAACTAGTGAACTGAGGGCGGTTTTACACATCAGAGGTGGAAGCAGCAGCAGCAGCATCTCCCCATGTGGGACCTTCTCACACTGAGTCATGTTCCACAACTCTGACACTGTTTATAACACACTAATTGTCTTTTCAGTATTTATAGTAGAGCTATTAGGTAGAATAATTACAATTATATTATATTATTATTAACAATTAATATTATAGCAGGGTAATTGTGGTGAATAATAATTATTATTATGAACATTTGTTATCAGAGTAGGGTTATTCGTGTGAATAATAACCTTTACATTATTATTAACAATTGTTATTATAGTAGGGTTACTTGGCTACATAATAACAAATACCTTGGTTCCCTTTTTTAATTATTTGTTTGAGTTATGAGAAGTTACCTGAAGATCTTTATTATGTATTATCACTTTATTATGTATTATCAGTATATATGTATAATGTGTATGTGAGTGTGTGTGAATGTGCGTGGCCTATTGATCTTTCATGATCTTTCATGGGTCGTTTTGTATTGTTTTGTGGAATCTTTATCAAAAGCATGTTACATTATAAACGAATCAGCAACATTAAAATCACCTCCCTAATATTGTGTAGGCCCCAAAAAAGCCTAATGTGTAGTGCTACCAAAATAGCTCTGCCCCATAAAGGCCTGAAGTCAGTACAGTCTCTGAAGGTGCGCTGTGGTGTCTGGCACCAAGATGTTAGTAGCGGATCTGTTAAGTCCTGTAAGCTGCAAGGTGGGGCCTCCGTGGATCGCACTAGTTTGAGACCTGGGGAATTTGGAGGGCAGGTCAACACCTTGAACACTTTGTCATGTTAATTAAACAGTTCTTGAAAAGTTTGCAGCGTGACAGCGTGCATTATCTTGCTGAAAGAAACCACTGCTTTCAGGAAATCCTGTTTTCTTGGAGGGTGTACTTGGTCAACAATGTTGAGGTAGGTTGTGCGTCTAAAAAAAAACACATTAATGTTCCTAAGAGAATATTTCCCTGAACTACTGCATACCAGGAACACAAGACCCACAGTTTTGGAGGTGCTCTAACCCAGTCGTCTAGCCATCACTATTTGGGCCCTACCAAAGTTGCTCAGATCCTTTTGCCCATTTTCACTGCTTCCAACACATCAACTTGAAGAACTGACTGTTTACTTGCTACCCAACCCTTGAAAGGTGCCACTGTAACAAGATCAATTATGGTTACTCACTTCACCAATCAGTCGTTTGTATGTTGTATATCGCACTACTGAGACAAACCTTAATCTGCTACTACTGATTAATTAAAATTTACTTTTACTTTTATTTTTATAGTTCTTCTTAGTGTCCATCGTATGGATGTTTTTTGCGAAAAGAGCAATAGCATGTTTATTACAGGGCACACTGCACCCTCTGAGTTGACACAGAGGAGTGACGAGAAACTGATAGCAGAAGGTCAGTGAAATGTTGGAAGTTTTTCCAATTAGTTTTCTTCAGTGGCAATTTCTATGGTAATAATGTACATGCAATCATCCCCCCAAGAAGCTGTCTGCCACCTTTATGTAAGTTATTTGCTTATGCCTTTATTTGCGTAACAGTTAAAGTGACAATACACGTCAATGTCTGCTCTTGGCAAGGCAGTATTTACATTTATGGAGTTCTCAGTGACTCTAAATATAGAGTTACATTTAGTAAGTCACATATGACGAATTCCAAATAAATGTATCCTAAAGATAGAAGATTTATGGGTGATCACTTTCATTTAGTGCAGCACGGTTGTTGAATGTGGACAAGAGTGCAAAGCCAGGTTAAGGATCTTAATGCCATTGATTTAACATTGAGTATTTGATTGTCATGGTCAAAGCATTTTGAAAGTAAATTAGTTAGAGGATTGACAGTTCTTGGTAAAAAGATATCTGGCATTAACACCCTGACTATATTGATTCACTTCTTAGTTTTACTGGATTGTCGTCTAGTGATGTGGTCAAATGCAGCTAATAATTACTTCCCCCAACTTCTGTAAATTTTTTAGAGAATCCATTAAATCTTTTCAGATTCTTATTTTAGGTGATTTGAATGATGACCAGTGACCTTCAGGATTCAGTGAACATTTTTCATCCTCCCTGCGCCAGCAACATTGAGCTAACCGGAAAATTACTGAGCACCACATTAACTTTTTAGGGTGTGTTTAAGTAGTAAGAACATGTAGAAGATTTTGCAAATTTAACAGCAGATGCAACAAAGAAGATTTAACAGCAAAAGTAACCAGTGGTCTTCTACACAAACAACAATGTGGAGTTTTCTGCTGAAGAATTTGGATTGAAATTGCATGTGTTCCAAGTGGAGCATTTTCAAGTGCAAAAAAATGGCCTGCCATAGGCTTGTGAAATGTAAGCTTTAAATGGTCTTTTATTAAGAACTTAATGTAAACACTGTCAATAAAATCAAGCAGGTCTACTCCAGCCCTGCTTTAATTAGAAACTACACTCAACAATAAGTGTGCTTGAACACACCACGGACGTCTGTGGTCATGTGATGTGCTGATCAGCTGACACGCCTGGAGGAAAGGGGACCTGGCGACATCATGATAAAACTACTCGAAAAATTATCTCCTACAGAGTGTCCTAAAGTGAGTAACACAGCACTGTTCTTCGACAAAGTGCACAAACATAGTTGAAATAGGTTATTACCTACACACGGGTGACACTTGGTGTGGCTAGGCAACAGTATATTAATGAAAAAGGCGAAAATACAACAAGCAGCTAACTTAGCATTTATTTAGTATCTGTGATAGTATTTTTTTCCTTTCAGTCAAGAAACCATATGTTTTATAACTTGGTTTAGTCGTAGTGGGATAGGGCGTAGACTTGAGTAATCTAGCTGTGGTCACCTGCACTATATGGACCAAAGTATTGGGACACCTGACCATAACAGGGCTTTAATGTCATTGCATTCAAATACATAGACTTTAATGTGGAGTTGGTCCCCCTTTGTAGCTATAACAGCTTCCACTCTTCTTGGAAGGCTTTCCACAAGTGTTTCTGGGGGAATTTGTGCCCATTCATTCTGTAGAGCATTTATAAGATCAGTCACTGATGTTGAACGAGAAGGCCTGGCTCGCAATCTCCGTTCCAGGTTTGTCCCAATACTTTTGTCCATATGGTGTATCTCCACAAAGGGTAGGTGTGGCTGTTGGCTTTCTTCCGCTCGAGCAGAAGCACACACGCTTCCACATGGTTTCTTGAAACAGCAGATGAGTTACATGTGTTATATGAGGTGTGCTCCTGTTTGGCTGGAATGAAAAGTCACACCAGCCCCTTTACCTATAGAACTGCTGACCCTTCGTTCTAGACGGTCCAACACACACGTTACCCTGGCAGTTAACAGATGAGTTGAAACAGGTGAACTAGGTGTATTTGAGCAATGAAATTATCAGCTGTGCTGAACACTGGCCCTCCAGAACCAGAATTGAATCCTCCTGATGTCGAAATGTCATTTTTTTTGTCCCACTGACATTTTCTTGTACTACAAGAAACTACATTTTCTGTATTGCTGTGCATTTCTTCTAAATTAATCAATGTTATATTTTTCTCCTCTAATATTCCACAAATACTGTCTTATAATAATGTAATGTAGTACCATATAGTTAACTATGGCACTTGTTTGATTATACTGTAAGATTCTTAAATGAATTTCCGGGAAATTCCTAGTGTTTCTGTATATCTTTCTCCATGGGGTATACAATTAATGAAAACAGTTTACAACATGTTTTAGGAGAAATGAACCTGGTTCTCATCAAAACAGTGTCCATAAATGATTTTATGTGCTGTTATATCTCATTATTCATCAATCATATAATTCTCTTATGCTTATCAGTCAAAATAAATCATTTTTACTTTTCCAGCTTTTACACAGGGTTGTGGATGGACTGTGTGGCCGGAGTTACCCACAGCGAACGGAGTATGGCGACATGTGGAGTTTGACAGAGTGGGAGGAGTTAAAGACCTCTCTCTCGAAACTCTTCCAAGTTGCTGTTGGGAGAAATTGTTCGAATCAGGAGGTTTGTATCTAAATGTTCTTTGTGGTGCAAACCTTTTAGTGAGGTCTGGTTAGATAAAGCTAAATAATGTTTACATCCCAGTTTATGTCAAGGACTTGCAAAATCCTACTGCTCTTTTACTTTGGCCCTTGGATCTAAATGTAATCATTTTTGTGATTCTTTGTATGTATCAAAAGCCTCAACAATTGCTTATTTTTCACTGTATAGGGTAGATATGTGTACTGAACATTTGCAACATGTATTTGTGTAAACAGTTGTTGATAAACGTTTTACAGTAAAATTGTTTGTGCAAGCAGTAATGTTCTTTTTGAAAGGCAGTGGCTTTCTTCTTGCAACCCTGCCACCATAGTTGTCCAGTGTGGTGGACTCCTAACATCCGCCAATATATGAGCCTATAGTTGCTTAGAACATAGTTGAAATAGGTTCATATCTACACACGGGTGACACTTGGTGTGGCTAGGCAACAGTACATTAATTAAAAAGTGCCAAAAATACAACAAGCAGCTAACTTAGTATTTATTTTTTTTCCTTTTAGTCAGGGAACCACATGTTTTATAACTGGGTTAGTCATAGTGGGATAGGGCGTAGACTTGAGTAATCCAGCTGTGGTCATCTATATGGACAAAAGTATTGGGACACCTGACCAGTACACCTACAGGGCTTTAATATCATTGCATTCAAATACATAGACTTTAATATGGATTTGGTCCTCCTTTGTAGCTCAAACAATCACCAATATGTGAGCCTGTAGTTGCTTAGAACCTGGGTTTCTTTGTGACCTCATGGACTGTTAACAAGCCTTGTTCTTGTAGTTATCTTTGTTGGTCGATCACTCCTGGGAGGGTAACAATGGTCTTGAATTTCTTCCATTTGTACACCATCTATCTGACTGACATGATGATATCCAAAATCTTTAGAGGTGGTTTTGTAGTGTCACCACCACTTTTTCTTACGTCCTCAGAAATCTCAGAAATGTCATGATACACTTATACAAACTTGGTTTGTAAGAATCGGACCTAGATCCCTGTTCTTTTAATAAAACAGGGCACCCAGTCACACCTGATTGTCATCCCACATAATTGATTAGAAATGTCTAACTGTAATTGCACCTTTACATTAACTGCTAATCCTAGAGATTCACATACTTTTGCTCCGGTGATATGTAACATTGGAGCATTTAGACTTTTATGACTTATAATGGAAATCCCATGGTGTTTTAGGGCATGTTTGTCCAAAAATATAGAAAATGTATAAACTTTCAAGTACCACTGTATATGTGTAGGTGTTTGTGTACATGCCAATGTATAGATTACTGAGACATGTATAGATTTCACACTTTTGCGTATCTTTTATACATAGATGAAATTATAATGTGAGCCAGACGACGCAGTATGTGAGGTGCATGCACTCATATACTGCGTATTTTGTATGTTTTTGTGTGTAGGTGCTGGAACTACTGGGCGATTTGGACTCTGCACGTGCAGATGCTGTTGTGAAGTGTTTACACGCACGCCAGGTGGAGATCAGGCAAGCTTTAGTGGACAGAACCAATGGAATCTCCAGCACACAACTGCAGGACTTCAACTGGCAGTTAAAAGTAAGCAACCAGTGCATTTTAAACAACAGTGCCACTGTCTCAAATTAACATTGCCCCCATTAACTTCTTATTGTGATCTTGCTGCTTTGCGGACAGCATTTGTTTGTTCTGTTTTCATTCCCTGTTCCGTTCTGTCTACAGCTTGCATTATCCAGTGATAAGCTGTCCTCTTTAAACACTCCTCTACTGAACCTCAGTCTGGACCTAAAAGAAAATGGAATCCCAAAATCTGTAGATATAGAAATGAACAAAGAGGAGCTAAACACACTCATCAGTGCAATGGAGGCTGCTAATAAGGTACTGTTTTTTTTTTTTCTTTCTTCCTTTTTCTCCGTCACGCTATCTCTCACATGCGCTCAGCATTTCAGTTACATTTTGAGAGCTGCAGACATGTTTATACTTGCACTCGTTTCTACACTAATTCAGTATGTGCTGTCATAGATGGTCCTGCAGTTGAAATGAACACCTGCTCTTCTCTCCCAACTGCGGTGGATCTTCAGCGGTCATACTTCAGGAGAGGAAGTGAGATACTTTTTTTGGGACACAGCGACTGTACAAACAGGATGAGGAACTTGTAGACAGAGCCCTATGGGGTACTGTACACTTGACTCTTACTTGCAGACGTTTTGCTGGAAAAAGAAAAGAGCTGGATAAGGTAATGTGTATATGTGGGTAAATGTTGTAGGTCACAGTTTGGCCCAAGACTAATAGCTGTGGGCAGTATAATAAAGGACCATGGCTCATTAGGCCCTGAACTGCTAAGTTGGTTGAAAAACGCAGTGTGGGTTCTGACCGACTGAAACAGAATTGTCATTTCTTTTCCTCGTTATTCTACAACAGTTGTTTCTAACAAACTAATAATCACTTGTATAGCAGTCATTCTTGAACTCTGTTTTTTAAAATAAAATGATGTACTTAACTGTTATTTCTTCCTTCCTTATATTGCATTTTTACTGCTGCCAAAATGACAGTTCACCATTCTGGGTTTTTTTTTGTTTGTTTTTTTAAGACAAGATTGGAATTTTCACTTCCGTCCTGTGTGAACATGTGTAAGGTAGCACGTTTTTGACTGTGAGAAAAACAGATTTAACCATAACAAAATGAGAGAAAATTTTCAAGAACAGTTACATCAAGTAGTGTGGTACAATTGTACTTAATTTTAATTATAGTTTAGTTATATCCTCCCAGTTTTTCCTTTTAGGAAAGTAATTTGAAAAGTAGCTGTTCAAGTGCAGCAGAACAAAATAGTCTCCGATCACTTGATTAGAACTTTGGAGCTGTATGTACCCGTTGTCCCGTTGTCAGAGGGGTGGAGGACACAAGGAAGTGGCAGACTAAGTACAGCTAGCTGAGCTATGAGTGGGGTCATGCGGGGAGAATTTGCTCAATACACACTTGAGGTACTAGGAGGAGTATGCAGGAGCAAACAATAGAGATGCTGACTCTGCTAAAGACATTCTCTAATTGCAACAGCTCTATACAATCTTGCCAAATGATTGTGGGTGGAGTTATGAGCACAACGCAAATCTACTTGAGATCATATCAGACGAGCAACAGCAATATGCAGTTTGCAGACTGCGGGAACTGGCAAGAAAGTTACATTCACATTCAGTGAAACTTATAGGTCTATTATTCTTACGGTTGAGTGGATTTTTGTCTCCATCCTGTGAAAGAGAGAAAATGTCTCCTGTACTGAGGAAGTGGTTTACTCCTGTTTTTTTATTGTTATCTGTGGGCAGGATTCTGTCCCACCATGCTTTCTTTCTCAGTGCTGATATTGCACTTAAGGCTTCTCCCTTCAGTACATATCCTGTTAGCACCCTGCAAAGCTTGTTTCCATGCTCATGTTTCTGAAATTCAGAATGGGTCAAGATAAAATTAAACTCCTATAAACTAATGGGTGAAGTGTTGGTGTGTTCTGTTCAAACATTTTCCCAATCAAAAGCTGTACTGTAGCCTGTTCTCTGAAATATGAATATGAGTAAATGTAGAAGTAATACATGCAACAGACACACACTGCTGCACAACTCTGCCTGATCATGTTAAAATTGAACATAAAGAATACAGAATAAGTACAGATTACACAAGAACAAAGTTAAATATGGCACAATTTGTTTTAACATACTGGAAAAAGTAAAACGGGCTATTGTGAATGTTACGTTCAGAAATGGCCAGCGGTTTTGCACTAAATCTGCTTAAGTCTGTTATCTGTAGAGGATGTGTATGGATTTTCACATGCTCACATCCTCATGTGTTCAGTTTTGGTCAGTAGAAAAGATTTTAGATGTGCAGGTCCCATATGATTAGAGTTTCCCTTATCATGTCTCCTCCCTGGTCTGGATGAGCCTTTCATCATTCTATTAAGTGTCAGTTTGGCCCATTAGACCAGCCTCAGGCGACCCCTTACCCATTCTAATGTGTGATGGGGAAAGAATCAATTCTTAAACAAACCGTTTTTTTCCTTTAAGCTGTCTCAGCTGTGTGATATAAATGTTTTGTCCAGGCAGAGGAGGCTAATCTAAGAAAGAATCTTCTCATTCATCACTCCAGGCTTGTTGGGCAAAGTAAGATGTTCTTGTCAAAGTACATGATGACATAAGGGATAACTTTCAAATCAGACAATGGACTAAACCTTTAAAGGAACGCTCCAGATATCTATTTTGTGATCAATAGAATAGTTTTCTATTCTATTAAAGTGAAATGTGCCAAAATGGTTGTCCGTTCTCTATGACAGGCATACATAGAATGCTACTGAGATTAGGCTGTACACGGGTGGAGTAGTCCTTCAAACTCCCAACAGACATACAGGTATAGTACTATATGAACTTGCACAGATCACAAGGACCACTGGTTTGGTGAAATATTTTATTTGAATCCTTCAAAATTGTTCATTGTTTAAGACAAAGGATTCTTTTCAGAACAACTGTGCTTACTATAGGCTTGCACGCACGCACACACACACACACACACACACACACCAGTCTCGCTCATACATTCCCCTGTCTCTCTCATTCATCCCCACATCATTATGGGAGCACAAAGATAGAGCATGAATGCAATTTACAGCTATGTTACATAAATAGCTTCATTTGAATGTTGTTCTAAAGAGACCCTCAGCATTTTTCATTTTTTTGGCATCTGCTGTGGTAGAAAACCCCTAGGCCAGTTATCAATGCAAGTTTTTCCCAACAGTTTATGTAAGCCTGTAATTTGTGAATTTATAAGCTTGGAATCGGTGAGTGTAAGTGTATAGACATGCATATTCTGCAGTAATTGTATGTTATTGAGTGTGTATGTGTTTTGTGTCATGTCCCCAATCTTAAGATGCCTTTAATTGAAAAAAGAGCCAGTTAGATATTTCTAGCAGCCAAACCTAATGCTGCTTTTCATAGATTGTCACTAAAATGCTGGAATGTTGCTCTAGTTGCTACTCAGTATCACTCTTATGCAGTCTACATTGTTAATACAGAGCATCGTAAAAGCCAGAGACAGTAGCTTCGTCATTATCATGGTAAACTTGAGTTATCCTTTAGAAAAGTTAATTGACTGACAATGATGCTGCGGTAAACCCTGTAGAATTGTTGCAATTTTGAATCGAAGGCACAAATTCAGCCAGAAGAAATAACAGCACATTGATTGGATCATATCTGCATTTCTGCTTTTCTGGGTTTTTTTGTTTGTTTGTTTTATTTTTTTGTGCTGTGCCTGGATACCACATAAGTCACAGTGCGTGTGTTTAAAGCTGAATGTAAGAAAGGTAGACACTCAAGTCACAAATCATCTACACTAACAATACGTTTCTAGCAGAGTGAGCGTCCTCTCTGAGGTCATGGTTGTTTATTTCAGTGGTATGTACCCAGTGTGGGACAGGGCATTGTGGCTTGCTTTCAAAATCAAAATTTGTCATTATGAAGAGGAATGATGGTCAAAAAAAAAGCTTTTTTTCCTCCAGTTTTCTCAGCCTTCAGATTTGACTCAATACAAGTCAATTATTATCCCAATAAAATCACGTGCCATGTTATAGCGAAGAAATTCTGCAAATGTGCTTCCACTGTGAACATCTACTCGGACTCAAAGCAGAGCAAAAGGCTGGTACATACACTAAAACTAACTGCATGAGATGACTCAAGCTTACTGAAGGGTCTGAAAGGGCCTGAAAACACTCTTACCCTGCTGTGCTGAGTTTTAGAGCTACTACACCCTTTGGGGTCTCTGAGCTGTGGTGCATTCATGCACAGTGGGTGAAGAGGTGAGTTCCTTCGCAACACATTAAAAGGCCTTTCCATATCTGCTACACCCCTGCAATCCACTTTCACATGGAGTGGAGGCCATCAACATAAAGTGCTGAAGTCCAGTGTCTGTTTAAAATTCATGTTAACTATAATACCAAGGTGATTAAATAGAGGCAGGGAAAAAAAGTCATTTAAATTTCTGCTTTACTTTCCTTAATATGTCTATATATATTAATTTATCACTATATTCCAAAATATTTACAGAGAAAAAGAGTATACCTTTGTGACAAAAAGTCACAAGGGAACAACTGTTGAGAAGGCCTGGCCCAACCCTAATGAGTGAAAGCTAAAGTGCACTGTTGCCCCCTAGTGGACATAGTACAGCCAGTACACTAGGTTGAAGAAAGTGTAGGTGATGGGGAAGATGACGCGGGACCACTTGTCAATCGCATTCACGTCTGTCAGGTCTGGAATTTTCACCTTCAGCTGAGAGGCCCGCCTCCTTAAGCGGCCCTTCTTGTGAATTATAGGTCGCTCGAGGGAAGCGGTGGGCCGGCCATAGAGGTCACGACCTGTTAGGGGCTTGCGGTACTGAATGCTGGCGCTGTCGTAAGAAAACATGGTGTTCCGGGGATCTCCGAGACTGCCCAGCATCTCAGAGCCAGTGAGGCGCAGATCAAGGTTAGTGAGCGGAATGTTCCCATGGGCATCCTTTAGGAAAAAATACAGAGAAAGAGAGGTGGGAGAGATGGAATTTAGGTGAAAAAAGCACACCAGTGGCAATTCTGGGCAATGAAGGGTCAGTAATTCCTGTTTAGAGACAATACGTTCACTTTCAGTACTGTGCATTTAAAGAAAAGGGACACTTAATCTTCTTATATTCAGTGGTTCCATAGTCTGTGAGTACTTTTCAAAAGACACCAATTGGTGGCTACAACTATGTTATGGTAATTCTGTTGTCATGATTGATTGCTACTATACTGTAGAATAGTGCTTGAAAGTTTGTGAACCCTTTCTATTTCATCAAATTTTCATACCGCTCCTATAAGTACACAAATAGAGCTGAGTTAAACACAACTGAGATCAAAATATCACATTTGGTTATTTATTGATGAAAATGACCCTTTCGGATTAGCAGGAGCGTGAGATCGACAGACAGATTGGTGCGGCGTCAGCAGCGATGCGGGCGCTGCATCGATCTGTCGTGGTGAAGAAAGAGCTGAGCCAAAAGGCTAGGCTCTCGATTTACTGGTCGATCTACGTTCCTACTCTCACCGTAGGGTAGCTGGGCTCTCCCTTAGAGATAGGGTGAGAAGCTCAGTCATCCGGGAGGAGCTCGGAGTAGAGCCGCTGCTCCTCCACATCGAGAGAAGCCAGATGAGGTGGCTCGGGCATCTGGTAAGGATGCTTCCTGGACGCCTCCCTGGGGAGGTGTTCCGGGCATGTCCCACTGGGAGAGACCTCGGGGAAGACCCAGGACACGCTGGAGAGACTATGTCTCTCGGCTAGCCTGGGAACGCCTCGGGATCCCCCTGGAAGAGCTGGACGAAGTGGCCGGGGAGAGGGAAGTCTGGGATTCCCTGCTTAGGCTGTTGCCCCTGCGACCCGACTCCAGTTAAGCGGGAGATAATGGATGGATGGATGGATGGATGGATTAGCAGTTCATTTGAAGGCAAAACTGGTGTTGGGACGACAATAGGATGACAGTCAGGTGTGGGCAGGCACCCTGTTTAATGAACAGAAATCTATCAACTCGTGTTTATGGAAGTGTATCATTGGCATGAACAAAGATTTCTGAAAACCTCAGAAAAAGAGGTTCTCTTGGTCATCAGGCTGGAAAACAAAACCATCTATAAAGGGTTTGAACTCCAGCCAAGACCACTGTTTACCCTCCCCAGGAGTGGCTGATCAACAAAGATCACTACAAGAACAATATGTGTAATAGTCATTTCTAAGCAGCCCCTCTAACATTGGTTAATGCCAGTGGTCACCATCAGTAGAACAATGAAAAAACAAAAGTGAGGAGGACAGGTGCAAGGAGAAATTGCTGTAGGGGTGAGATTTGCTAAAGATCACAGGGACAAAACTGTTTTGCACACAAACAAGACCCATTTTTTGTTTCAGTGAGAAGCAGTATGCTCTTCTATGTTTTGATATGTTTATATTTTCTAAAATATTTCAAAGAAGCTATGGATCTGTAGCTCTTACCACTTGGACTTTGTTGCTCTCTAGCCTGCTCTTCTCGTTGTTGCTCTTAGCAGCTTTCTCTGCCACTTTCTTCTGCAGGTGTGGGCCTCGTCCAAAAAATATATAGTTTACAAATGCGTACTCCAACAGTGCCAAGAACACGAAGACAAAACAGCCCATCAGATAGATGTCGATAGCCTTTACATAGGGGATCTTTGGTAGTGTCTCTCGTAGATGGGTATTGATGGTGGTCATGGTCAGTACAGTGGTGATTCCTGCACAGATACAGTGAGACAGAAAAACTAGTTGTAATTATTATGTATTGTCATGCCATGCATTCATCCTACAGTTACTGTAAATTTAATGTCTTGCCTAATTAAAATATCAAATCAGCATGTGTTCTTTTTAGTGCTAACACATCTCAGTACGGTTTATGAGATTTGTGGAATAATACCCAGTCTACACACAAACGTTCATACCTAATGCTACCCGTGCTGCAGAGGCATCATAGTTGATCCAGAAAGAAACCCAGGACAGAATGGTGATCAGGTTTGAGGGCATGTAGGTCTGCAGGATGAAATATCCGATGTTTCTCTTCAGCTTAAAACTCAGTGATAGACGAGGGTATGACCCTGAGAGTGGAAGAGAGAGAGAGGAGGAGCGCTAGATCTGTGGAGCACACTCTCAATAAACACACACTGACATTTACCATAGAAGTACTAATGTCCCAACCATTCATGACCAAGTACTGCAGTTACACTCTCAGTGCAGTTCATAGGAAACCAGTGGACAGTGGTTTTAGCACTATATATGACATGCAACATTACTGTGAGGTTAAAATGCAAAATGGCATCCTTGTACTTCCTATTTTTCCAGCTACCTCTCACAGTTAAAGACAAACCTTAAAAAAACATTTGTGCACTTACATTGAAAAGCTTTTATGACAAAAAAAAATTACAGATTACAGTAATTACAATACAATACAACTCTAGGCCCCTAACAGTGTCTAAAAACCAGTCCTCTGCCATCCTAAATGTTAAGTTGTACTTTAGTGGTAAGCTGTAAAATCATTAGTGCCTGCATGTTGATCCCCACAATTCCTCACTCTAACATTCGTTTTAGAGTAGGCACCTAATTATTTACTTACTGAATAATAATGTATGGAATTAATAATTGATATGCATGCAGCATAAATGTAAAGCAGTGATGAGGGGTCTGTTGTACCTGTGGCAAATACCACCTTCTTAGACAAAGTTTTATAGTCAATAATGGAAAACTGTGGCAACTCAATGTTGTCCACTCCTGTTACTGAACTGCCTTCCTGCCAATAAAACTCAATGTCATCTGTGGTGTAGCCATCTGAGAGAGAGAGAGAGAGAGAGAGAGAGAGAGAGAGAGAGAGAGAGAGAGAGAGAGAGAGAGAGAGAGAGAGAG
>JBBPCX010000154.1:12321926-12338613 GCA_037974365.1 Hydrocynus forskahlii | reverse complement strand
GGGAGAGAGAGAGAGAGAGAGAGAGAGAGAGAAGGATAGAGAGAGAGAGAGAGAGAGAGATAGAGAGAGATAGATTCGGTTATTTCAGATCACAATGACAAATGGCATAAATACACATGGATGACATGGCTCAAAATACTGTGAAGCCCACACTCAGTGCACCTGTCACCCTTCCAGTAAAGACACTAAAAGAGAGAGAGGTGCCAGTCACTCGTTCCCACACTTCTTCTTGTCTGGGCACTAAATCAGTGTGTGGTTGAGATGTGCTGAGACAGTGGGAAGAGCTCTGTGAGAACTCCTCATTCACACTGAACTGAGAGGATTTTCCCTCCCTGCAGAATTCTACAACTTATCTAAAGAGGAACCTGGTGCTCCAGCACATTACAGCTTAATTATGGGACAGAGGCTTATTATATTCTGCTCTCCTTTTTCTTCCTGCAGTTTCGTCATAGAAGACATGAGCTTGGAAAGATCGGAGGCTGAAAGGCATTGACTATGATTGCAACTGCACTATATGTATCCAGCAGTAATTCAACTTTTCTTCCTAAATGAAGGGTATTAATAGGGACCCTTTTGCCTCTCTTTCTACAATACAGTCTCTACTCTTTTGAGATGGCTCGACACTGGATGTTGGAACTGTGAGGATTTGACCAGGAGCAGAAAGTTATCAAGGCAGTAAGAATGAAGCTTTTCTTTCAGTAAACCAGCTAAACAGACCATGAAAATAAGTCACCAAAAAAGATTTTAAGAGCTTTACATCTTTTTTATGGATCATTGCTGTTATCTAGACGAGCAAAACTCCTGCCAAGACTCATCGGTCTCCTAATCCGCCTAAAACTTACAGAATGATGTAATATTACCCTCTGCATCTTTGTAAAAAGGAATGTATACATTTGCAAAACTATCAAACACTGCAATAAACAAATTAAAATTTGAACAACATGCAGCTGAAGAGAAATGGAACTGGAATTTATTTGGAATGCCCAGAAACATAACTGAATTCAAATAAATTCCAAACAATTCCACTTTCTAAGATAATCTGACATGATGAACATTCAGTATTATGAATCACATAAATGACTTAAATATAAAATGAATACAAGGGTGATGTATTTTTCATAGTATGCATGTTCATTTCTCAGATTGTTACTGTTTTAATCAAATACATTTGATAAAAAAACAGCATTTCCAAGAATTCCATGCAAGGTGAAGGGATGCAGATTTGTCTGTGTGGTGATTACATAGATGTGTGTGAAAATTAATATTGTCTTACTATCTGAAGTCAATGCGCTGTATGGACTTTTGGGTACACCGTGTAGAAAAGCCCACTGTAAAACCAGACAGCTACAGTTTCACCATCAAATTTACATTTACTTTTTCCCACAGTTTAGGGGTTTGTTTGTTTTTTTTTTTTGCGAACTTGTGAATGAAAACCTTAAAAGTATCACTTAAAAACAGACGGATCAGCAGTGAGAGTCCACGGGTTGCACGTTAATGTCACTGTTATGCAAAATCCTAGGAGAATAATGAAAACGTCCTGCTCTGAGTCTGCTGTGATGTTGGTCCCATGGTTTTCTTTCTCATGTTGTGATTTGTGTCTCTGATCGCTGACATGACAGTAGCCTCACAGCGCTACAGCTGTCTGCCCAGCAGAGTGCACACCCAATTACAACCACTGTCCGTCAGAGAGAGAGACCGAGGGAGAGAGAGAGCAGAAAAGAGAGAGTGATGCAGAGAAAGAGACATCAGTTAGCACAGCTGCCCTCTCTTCAGGTATCACAGATGATAAATGACACATTATACTAATGTGCCTTGACTGTAAGACAGGGATTGAATGCGCAAAATCAACAGCCCATTCTCATTTGGGCGGAAAGTGCCAGGAGAGCATGTAATGGCAAATGCTTTTTGCTGACTAAATTGCAAATAAAGGGAAACTGGAGTGGAGGAAGAGACTAGTATTGTCTCAGATCTAAAAAGACAGTAGACAGATTTAGAGCATATGGCTACTGTCACATTCATTTTGGCCCAGTTTGTTCAATGGTATTTAAGAAGTACAGGATAAGGTCTTCCCTAGCTGCTCTCTGGATGTGGGCCGGCCTGATGGAGGCTGATTGAGTGGACACTTTGCACTGAATTTCCACGGCTGGCTGGAGAGCAGGGGCAGAGCTGGGTGCTTGGCACGCAGGTGGAATCTATTATTAATGCCAGGGTGCTGTGGAAGGATCGCTCTGCATTAGCGCCGCTGCACCGCTAAGCTCCAGCTTTCTTATAGGAAGAAACTACAACCACTCACTGAATCAGGCTCATTTCATCCTTATCACTTCAATCCCTCCAGCAATTTCAATTCTGCTTCTTAATCTCATTTTTGGACATGTAGTGTTTATTAGTGCTTGAAACTAGTCACATTTCATTAAAAAAGACTTAACTTTGTCTATACCTTGAGGACAAAAATCACTGTTTAATGAGCTGAACAGAAGTTTCCCCAGTTTTGTTTCTCCAAGGTCAGGTTCCACAAACAGGTCTTAACGACGACGGTTTTGAATGCTACATTGATCTAAGCTAAGATAAAAAATAATTTCAGTGAATTTGATAACGACAGTTCTAATATGATGGCACTGCATTATGATAACATTCTAATAACTTCTTAGCGCTTTGGTAATTTTATTCCTCAACAAGGATCTGAATATGAATTCTGTAACTATGTCAATAGAAGCTTGAGTGGAAAAGACAAGATTACCATCACACTACACACACAGCTCAAATATGAAGGAAGAAATGGAAAACAAATGAACACGTAAAGACACACAACGCTGTTGGCCCCAAAGTTAGGTTGAGATTAAGACATCAGAACCAGCCTGAAGGACTTCATGATGTCAGCTTACGGTTTGCACTCCATGGCCAACATAGGTTATGACACCATTAAACTTTAAAATCACCATTAAACTTTCTGATTAACATTAAATAGCACTTACAGCTTTCAATCTCCAGGGTGCAGTTCTGTTCATCCAGTGGGTATCTGCGCAGGTCCATCATGCAGGCTGCTGTTGTAGTTATCCTAGCCAAATAACAACCAAACGAACAAAAATCATCTCAGAACTGAACATGCCATCAGCTGAAATGAAAGAACAGTCTCAGATGTCCCAGTCCCAGCAATCAGACATCAACACATAATAATTTATAGTTTTAATAAAAGTGTTAATATTACACTGACTGTTATTTAGTGTTAACAGCATGTAGACAGTGAGTTGTACTTGTCCACTTGCAATGTTTTTGCATCTATTCATTTCGATGGAGAGCATGATGATAAGATAACTGAAGTGTAGATATTGGCACTCTGGCTGAATTTCTGTATCACTCCTTTTTACTCCTCTTTAATATGTAAACTAGTAACAACAACCACACTAAAACATAAGTGACATCTCAGAGTTTATAACAAATAACAAATCATCAGAAAAATAGCAAGAGAAACAGCAAGAGATGTGAGTGAGTACGGCAAAGCAAAAAGGCTCCCAGTGTATTCAACCAAGTCAAGTGGTAGAGGTATTGCATTTCTATTTTTAATATACTCTTTACATTTTCTACATTGCGCCGCTTTTCTATATCATGCTGATGTCCCACATTAAGTATTGCACTGAAACCAACCTCCTTTTGACAAACCACAGTTAAATAAGCCATAAAAAGTGAACTGTTTATGAGGGTGTTAGTGTATCAGTTTTAGTTAGTGTATTTGAATTTGAAGTGAAATACAAATAATGCATTTAAATACACTAATTTTAAAAATGTAAAATGTGTTTTATATAAGCTGACAAGTCTATAAGTGATTTGTATACGTTTTGACTGGGCCAGAAAACATGCCTCTGGTTTAGACATCGTGAACGTTTTGCAACACGATACTTCAGCTGCATTAATGTTACACTACAAGATTAGAAATTCTTTTACTTGTGGAGTTTGAATAAACTTTCTTGTTAATCAGCTTTTGTGAAATCCTTCTGAAGATATTGTGGATACTGGTATGCAGTGTTTTGCAATTTGGCAAGTACTTAATATGGACACGTGCTAGGAGACTAAATACAGCCAGTAGTGACCAATGCAAGGTTAAATCAAATCACCAAGTAATGAAAATGAAAATGATCACAGAAACCCATGTAAATTTAATCTTGTCTGAACAGGACTCAAGTAAGCTACGTAACACAAAATAGCTAGACTTCCTTTTTCCTTATTTTTACCCAGTTTTCTTTCTAATTTACTCACTGCCAGTTGCACCCACTAGCTAGGTCTCAACCATCATCAGTGCCACCATGCTGGGAGGGTGAACACGAGTCATGTGAAAGCAGAACCGCTTCTTTTCAAACTGCTGGACAAGATGGCAATCATCTGACAGATCTCATTGGTTGGTATAGCGCCGAGTGATGATGGAGAAGTTTCTTAGTTTCCTTGGCCAAATGACTATGGCATCGCCCGGAATGGAAACTCGCAACCTCCTGAGAACAGGGCCAACCCTTAGACTGAGGCCACACAGGAGAATCCCGACCATTACTTCTTTATATGACTATTCGACTAAACATATCATGCATAATAGTGAAAATAAATAATGACAATACAGTATTAAAATAAGTGCAGGCTTGCAATGTGTTATCTACTAACAAAAGTGCAGTAATTATACCTCAAACAACACTGATTAGACAGAGCAGATGTAGCATGTAATGAAGTGGTAACACAGGATAATATGTGCACATTGTGCATTCAAGTGACATAAACACTACCTCGAAAGCCTCTCACTTCCTGCGACAGACCAAATTATAAATGTAGACTCACACCCCTCATGCTTCCCCTTCTCTGTCTGAATCTCCTCCAACCTCTCTGCACACTCTCTCACTTTCCATCTCTCTCTCTCTCTCTCTCTATTTCTCTCTCTCTCTCTCTCTCTCTCTTTCTCTCTCTCTCTCTTTCTCTCTCTCTCTCTCTCTCTCTCTTTCTCTCTGTCTTGCTCCTCTCCTGGTAATTGCCTTCACACCGTCTCAGTCATGGCTGCCACCGCACTCAGAAATGCCTCAAGTCCAATCTTAATTATGGTGTGCTTTAATTAACACTGCAACACAAACGCCGTGGCCTTTCAGTGCGTGACTTCTGCACTTTTTAACAACTTATGAGAGAGCAGCTTTTTCAGTCTTCCAGCCGGACACAACTTTTGGCTATAAAGCTTTCCTTCCTGGCAGAGTCAGAGTCTCACATACACACACACTTCTCCCTCCAGCTGGAGCCAACACACACACACATCTACACCCCTTCACACAAAGACACACACTTTACTCCCCAGTATTGATTTACTCAGGGCCAGAGAGATAGTTATCTAATCAGTAATCACAAACATTTATAGACAGAGCACTCAAAGGAGCACACACGCACCTACGGTTAGACGTCCAAACACACTGCATTAGACCGACAGTGTCCGCACCTCTCCGCCCAGCATAGTGCATTAGACATAAATTATACAGCAGGGAGAAATATATAGAGAGAAAGAGAAGGAGGGACAGAGGGAACTGCTGAACGTCCTCAGATACACGATGAAAGAGAGCGAGGGCTGCAGTCTGCCCTGAGCAGAGCGATACCTGAAGAAAGCAGTGTGTTCTCTAAGTGCAGATATTTTAGGATATGTTCCTTCTAGCCACATATGTAGGTGTATGTAGTGAGGAAATGACTAAGAGGGGCATTTTACCGTGCAGAAAAACTGCCATGAACCATATTCCCCACTTCTGACATTACTGTATTTCCAGTCACATCCTTATTTCTAAAGGCTGGGTTGACATTGTGAAACTTTCATGAAACTAGTTGTGGGCTTCAAGTTGCATCAAACGTAATTTTCATGAAAATTAACAAAAGAAGGGCTAGTTTTGCCTGACCATCAGTAGCATGGTAGTTGTCAAGCAATTGTCTACAGCAAGGGATATACACTATATTGACAAAAGTATTAAGAAGCCTGACCATTACACTAACAGGGACTTTAATCACATTGCATTCAAATACATAGACTTTTATATGGGGTCGATCCCCCTATAACAGCTTCCATTCTTTACGATTTTGGAGTGATTCTGTGGGAATTTGTGCCCATTCATTCTGTAGAGCATTTGGCACTGATGTTGAATGTGAAGGCCTGGCTCCATTCCAGTTCAGCCCAGAGGTGTTGGATGGCGTTGAGCTCGGGGTTCTGAGTGAGCCAGTCAAGTTCTTCCCCACCAAACCCATTCAGCAGTGTCTTTATGGAGCTCGCTTTGTGCACTGGAGCACAGTCATGCTGGAATAGAAAAGGTCCTTCCTTAAATTGTGTCTACAAAGTTAGGAGGATGGTGGTGTTCAAAATGTCTTGGTATGCTGAAGCATTAAGGGCCTAGGCCAAACCCTGAAAAACAGGTGTGTCCCAATACGGTTGTCCATTTAGTGTATGTATATGGCAATGTGTTATCAAGTTTGTATTGTAAAAATAATTCTTGTACGCAAGCATATTAACTCAAACCTATCATGCCAGTTAAACCTAACATGCCAGTTAAAGAATCTGACTGTCCTATTCTATTAAATCTACTATGTTACATTAAAAGAGACAGTCATTTTGAGCTCACATTCACAAAGTGATCAGATACATGACCACAGTCGGCCAGCATTGGAATGTGCATTTTCTCAGAATTGGAAGATTTTCTCCTCCAAACAGTCAGCAGTCATTCAGTTTATTAAGTCGTCCAATTGATTTTGGCCAACCTGTGGTGCATTTTTGATGTAAATGATGTCTATCATTTACTTATCACGTAAATACACTCGCATTTACTATAACTGTACCAAAATATCATAGCATTTGATATTCCTTTTAACAACATTACGTAATTTTGAGGTAGGCAATTAAGTTGGGTGGCAATTAGTCCACAGGGGGGTGCTATAAAATGCAAATAACTGTTTCAGTGCATCTGCTTCACCAATTAAGCTGAAACACTGTGTGCTGCCTCATTTTGCTGCTCCATATGGGAAGTGTTAAGGAGGACCCAATAATTCAAATAATTCAGTCAGTTAAATTTAACTGCCCATTTGGCAAGCCTAACACTGATAAATCATTATGTAAATTGACCAGTTTATACATGTAGGCGTTCTCTAATACCTTAAGAAATTTGAAATGCGTTCATTAAATGTTCATATTAAACACAATCCTGCTGTGTTATATTGTTATTTCTTTTCCTGCCGCGCACTGCAAAATCTGCAAAAAAAGGTCAGGTTTTGGGGTTTTTTTGCAATTCGAAGTTTGACAAATGCCCTATTTGACCTAGTCTCTGGATATTCACCACTTAATCTGCAAGCAAATAATTATCTAAAATGTTGACTTTTTTGCATATTATGGCTGCAGCACATGAATTAATAGGGCAGGTTTATTAGGATCAGAACTCTGTGATTATTTGATTGTGGAATTATATACTGAGTGTATCATTTATAAGGAACTTGTTTGCTACATAGAAGTTTCACAGTTGAAGCCCAACATACATATGAAGAGTGAATGAAAAATCTTCACAGAACACAGAGTCTGCTTGTAGTTGAGAGGTAGGATGTTTGTCTTTGGGATACACACTGTCGTGACTGGCTAGTAGCGTGCAGCTCTTAGTCAAGCAGCGTAATGTGTATCAATATTAAATGATTTTTATACTAAATGGGGTACAAAAAGTGTGCATATCATTTCAGAACAACTGTTGTCAGATGTTTATGAAGTTGTCAATTATGACAATAATGACAGCTTTTTTTCTGCTACATGCACCCACACAAACAAATGCCTGCCATTATACAGAGCCATCTTTCTAAACTTCCTAGCACATGATAAAGAGAGGTTAATGTTAGCTGCTGTATTACTGGCCCAGCCACCAAAGTACATTTGAATGGTAATGGACCAGTTTGGACAGACCAATACTTAAAAGAAATACAAAAAACTGTTCTATTGTTAGTATGTGATGTTAGTATTCAATATACCCACTTCTGAAAAAAAGCAGCAGTTTTCAATATACTTTCCTAGTTTAAATATAATGAACTAAATCATTTACAGAATGTTTATTTTTTAGAAATCACGCTCAGTTGTCATGTCCCATCAGTGGCCGCTAGTGGCCGTCCTTTTCAGTTCTTTGTGTTTAGGTTTTTAACTCTTATTGTGAAGTCCTGAGCACACCGGTCTTGAGTTTGTTTGTTGTGTGTTTCAGCTGCCTGGTGTGCTCAGAGAAAAGTGACGCTTTAGTTTGATTGGTTTTTGGAGTTTGCTTTGTGTATTTAAGTGCTTTTGTGTAGGACCTCGGTGTCGGTCGAAATTATGTTCTTGATGAATCAGTCATTAGTTCGTAGTGTAAGTGAAAAACAGGGTGAGCTGTGCTCAGCAGTCTTAACATTCTCCACAAGAGGGAGCATTCACCTTCCTCTTGACTCATAGCACTCAAATCAGTGTTCAGACAGGCTTTTTATCAAACATGAAGACAAATGAGCCTGACACGATTTCTGCTCAGCTAGTAAGCAGTAATATAAAGGTTAAAGCAAAAGGTTTAGCCATGTGTTTTCACAGGTAATATAGCTGAATTACTGAAGACACCGCCAAGTAGTAGCCAAGTCATGTCACGTGTTTTCAAAATTTTCCCCCAAGGTCAATTACAGTGACAGTTTTCCCTTTAGCCCTGGGCTCACAACTCTCTGCTGATAATTTGTTTTCAGGTTTGAGTGTGGTTTTCTTATTAAAGAGGTGGAAGTCTCTTGTGTCCAATAATCATATAGCTGTGAATAGTGCCAGCAATCTCAAATAGTGTTCCTGAATTCTTTTGGGGTCTGAAGGGTTAAAACATCCACACCAATGATTATACAGTTAATTGTCAAAATAATTGCCAGATAACTCAATGACCAAGGGGGGTCTCTAACCCTCATCAGCAAAGTGCTGTTTCCAGTGCAATCATTTAATGCAACAAACCAACGCATAAACAAAAATCAACCTATGCTTTTATAAATAACCTGGTGAAGAATTACAGTGCTTTTGAGCCATGCAGCTGAGTCTGCTTATGCTTCTGACGCAGGATAGAAGACTGAAGACAGATACATATAGCCTAAGCTCTACACAATACTAATCCATAAAGGCGATTGTGAAACTTGTCATGTTGAACGTTTGCTTTTTTTAGAAGGCCCGTTATGTATTTCAATAAATGTCTTTTGCTCTCATGAATTATTTTTGTAAGCTTTATATGGTGTGGTGTAGGATATAAGGAGAGTTTCATGTAATTAGGTGTATACCAACATCTGTGGTTCTGTGCAACACCTAAACATGTACATTTCACCAATGAAGATCAGAGACATGAATCAAGAACTCAGTCAGAGATCTCATTTCTCGTGTGTCCTCATTTCCTTTCCTTGCATCTTGTGAGGAACAAGACGAAAGATGCAAAGACAGTGGAATCAGCAGAAAACATACTTTTCCCCTGCTCCAAACAAATTAAACAAATGAGGTCTTTTTCTCATGAACATTGTGTCACAAAGTTGATCTGTTTCCCTGGAATTTCGAACAAGTTTCAAGTGAATTGCAGGCTTTGCACAGTGTCGTGGAAGT
This sequence comes from Hydrocynus forskahlii, assembly GCA_037974365.1. NCBI lineage: Eukaryota > Metazoa > Chordata > Actinopteri > Characiformes > Alestidae > Hydrocynus > Hydrocynus forskahlii. The sequence continues at coordinate 12,329,015 of JBBPCX010000154.1, read as the reverse complement.
GAAATGTAGTTTCATATAACTCTCAAGAAAATAAAACTGCATGAATGTTTCACAGTGTAAAACCATCCTGTACAGCTGATCATATGCCAAGGAAAAAGCTACTGAAAGAAGAACACTGTCTGTAACTAATGATGGGTCATGGAGTATACCCTAACAGAGTGGGCTGGCATCACCGAAAAATAGATTTTCTTCATTTTCGTAACCAACGTCATCAAAAAGTCCAATTTTATTTCTGCATCTCTGTGTCTGTGAACATGTGCAAGGGTTAACTGTACATTTGTATCTTCCAAAATACTTGCATGTCAAGCAGCATGGTTTCTGTCTCTGTCTAAGGAGCCCGGTCTCACCAGTTTTTGTGCAGCCATCACAAAATACAATTTAATTAAAAAAATTGTATTTAGGGGTTTTTTTGTGCTAGGACAACGCTTCACTTTTTCGGGCTAGGACAACGCTTCTTTACCCTATGTATTTTATGTATTTTAATGCGCGCTGCATTAAAAACAGTAGGAGAGAAATAATTAGTTTATTCCTTATCGCAGATACTGGCGGTGTTACGCACTGCGCATTAAAATACTTAGGGTAGTGAAGCGTCCTAGCATGAAAAAGTGAAGCGTTGTCCTAGCACGAAAAAAAGCCCTAAAGCGTGATCGCAGCACGTATTTTCATTAAATTGTATTTCGTGATGGCTGCACAAAACGTCATGAGATCGGGTTGCCCTGGGGGTGAATATTTGCTTCAGTGTTTTCATAATACTTTGAAGATAGATGGCATAAATGTTCGTAATGTCACACCTTTTCTGCTTGCCAGTCTTCAAACTGCTACTTAAAACTTTTGTTCCAGTTCTAGTTCAGGTTGAGTACTGTGTGCCTCTTGTCTTACCCTCAGTGATACTGTTTCACAAATCAGCATTTACCTGACACAAAGCACTGCTGACTCATGACTCACTGTGGAGACTTTGGACAGTCTGTGCTTTGCTGTCCTTCTCAACAGCTCAGCTCAGATACATTTACATACCCCTTATTATAAATATAAATAAATAATTAACTAAAATATACACACAGATTTGGCCTTTGTGTATTTCATTTAAACTGTTGTTACGCCAGACTCCTAAACACAAACCAGTCACTTTTTCCCTGACCTGTTTGTTCAGTTTTAGGTGAGGTTGTGGAACATGTCCAAATGATACGGATTGGTGCAGCTTAAAGAGAAGTTACTTAAGTAGGGCGCAGAGAGCCTCATCCTTCATCAGTAAACAAGAGCTACACGGGCTGACTCACACAGGACACAATGTGACTTTAAAAAGCAAAATTAGACTAGCCAAGGGAACGCTACTCGGAATAAAACACATACACATGCACACACAGGCACAAAAAACAGAGAGATACAGGCACAAATACTTACACCTAAAATGAATACCCAGTGGATATACAGTAGCCATTACACATGCAGATTCAGTACACACACACACACACACTCACAAACACACACGCACACACACTGACCTCAGGCCGTAGAGCACGGTTCCGTCTGGATGTAGGCGAATCATGCGGTTCTTGACAGTGACCCCGTGAACAAAAGACTTCTTGTCGTTTATGAAGTAAGTGTCTGGCACCCAGAGCTGATCAGCTACACGGTTGTCCAAAGTCAGATTGAGAGGAATCCCTGTGTAGGACAGACGCTTATCTCGCCACGACTGCTGGAAATACATGGTGATGGTGTAGTCCTGTAACACACACACACTACACACCTTTAGTTAACCAGCGAAACTAAACTCTAACTTTGACATTAACAACCACAGACACCAAAACACCACAGGACCACACAGTGACAATATGAATGCAATACACTACAATTTAACAATGGGGAAAAAAGTAAATGATATTAAAACCAAAGACTTCTGGGGAGCTGATGATCAATGTAAAGTTTTATTAAGATAAAGGCATTTATAAGAATCCTTTGATATAATTACACAGGGTGTGTGTCTGTCGGGGTAACTAGAATTCACTCAGCGTTTAAAACCACTTTGCATTGGACTTTTGATGTGTCTTTCACTAAATATGCTGAAATTAATCTCGACAATTCAACACAGCTGCAGAGAGGTCTCTCTTTCTCTCACTTTCTCCTTCTCCCCTTCACAAGCATGTTCACACAGTGCATTTAATTTCTGCACGACTTGTCTATGACAGTAACATATGTAGGGCAGGAAAGAACAAAGGGGCCTAATCAGTATGATTCTCATATAAAAATGAAATGCTCACCTGCCACAGTACTAACAGGCTCAACTGGGGCTGTGAAAACAGGCACTTACTGTAACACTAATTTCCTGATTAGCACTTACTTTCCTAATTAAGGCAGCAACGCACTAAGAAATGGGGTAGACTTCTCTACAAATGCTGCAGATGTCTAGGCTGTCTAGGCTGATTTCAAAGCAATATGTTTAGCCTACATATTATCCACACAGGTGGTGTGCAGCCTTCCAAGAAGCACTTGTTGAGTAATTAATAATCCATACATAGTTGTCCATGGATGCCATACACCAGATAAAAAACTGCTCACTTTTTTCTTGAGTCCAGGCACTGACCAATCACAAATGCCAGTTTGTGGGCCTTCATATCCTGACCAACATACTGCACGTGCGAGACTGTTTAGCAAAACACATGAAATATTGTGTCCAAAATTGGACTTGTAGGACTTGTCCACTGCTTTAGACAACAGATGTGCTTTAACCCAGACCAGATTAACAACGTCAAACTGCACATCTCTGTGCCATGGACTGTGATTTCTGGCTTGTCTCGCTTTAGCAACACCTGTACCTCTTTCTACCTTAGTTTGGCTCTTTGGCTGCCGCTGCAAAATACTGTTCGCAGGGGTCTCAGGTACACAAGTACAGTGAATAAGGCACTCCAATGGGCCCACAAGTTTGCAGCCTATTGCCAATCCAACAGGAAATACACCTGTTGTCCCATAAGTGGCTGTACTGATAGGCAAACAAAAGTTAGGAAGCCATCTATCCCAATCCGAACGTCTCAACAAACAAAAGAGCATTCACTGTTTAAGGGTTTGTTCTGCCTCAAATCTTGACATAGTGAATCAGTCCTCTCCACATCCTCTAGTTCCGGCAGAGTAGATGGTAGATCTTGCTCCTGGCAGGTGCTCCCTGGTGGTGGCTTAGTGTGTGTGACAATGCATCAGGGACCACGGTACAACATTCTTTCTTGTAATAGAGCTTAAAGGTGAAAGTCTGCAATGTCAAGGTCCATTTAGTGAGTCATGATGACATTCTGCGACTACTAAAAGCCCACGTGAGAACACTATGGTCAGTGTAGATGTCAAACACCTCTCCCTCCAAATAACTTCTCCACTGCCCATATAATGGCCAAACATTGCTACTCTGAGACTTCTCAACTGTTCTGTTTTTCTTCTTTGTTTACAAACTGTGGGAGAACGACTTTTAATGCTACATCACATGCATCAGTGTGCGCTTAGAGAGGTTGATCCAGTACTAGTATCTGAAGCATGTGTTTCAACTGCTCAAAAACAGCTTATCATACAAGTGGCCATTCCGAGCAAATCCCCTTCTTCCTCATATTCTTCAACAAATTAGTAGAACTGTCCTCCAAATCAAAGAAATCTCGAGTCATCACAAGGAGTTATGCACCCAACTTTGGTTAGATCCACCTCAACTCATCTTCCAGATACCACATGCCCTAAGGTCAGCTGTCTAAGGAAAAGGCACTTCTTGATATTCAGAGTAAGCTGCATTCCAGTCTAATGGAGCTTTAGGAGCATCCAGGTCACGCAGAAGTTGCTTTTGGTTTGATGAAAACACAATGATGTCATCAATATTAACAAAGCAATTCTCAGCCAGAGCCCTTTCCAAAAGTCGCTGAAAGAGGGTGCCCGGGTCTCTCAATCAAAAGTGCATAACCTTGAACTGATATAGTCCTGGCTGTACAATCATGCAGGTATAACAAACTAAAACTTTGAGTCCCCCTGCAAGGATTTTCATTTTTCATGAACCAGAGGCTTCCAAGTAAACATCATGGTGGGTTTTATCAGTCAGAGAGCTTAAATCACTGGTACAAATTACGTTCTGTAGAAGCATTCAAGTCCAGATTTCCTGATGTTCTGTGAGACAATGACACTCGCAATCAGAAGGTTTGCTTGTTTTATATCTTAAATGGAGAACCCACCTGTTTAGACCTTCTAATATCAGTCATGGCTCAGTTGTGTGAGAGAATTGCCATGTCACACAATGGATGTGGGAAACCAGAGCCCAATAAGACCGGTGCTTATTGTTTATGGGGCATTAGAGCTACATTTAAACTATTTCTCAAATCACCTTTCCCATACATTTGTTATCTATCTGTCCTGTGTATGGAATGAGGTTAATTTAATTGATTAAACACATTAGGACCATATTGACATGCTTTTCAACCATAATCAAATGTTATTAGCCTGACTAAAGAGAGTACCCAATCTAGTTTTCAGATGGATCCGGCACACAAGTCTAATTTGAATATTTCAGCTACTGGCCATAGTGATGTCTCACTTAGGCCTACTTGTAATGGTATGCAGACTGTCTGTTCTATTTTAAAATGTGTCCCTGTTTCTAAATAGAAACGGTTCCATGTATAATCCTGTTGTTTTATCAGAACATTGCTCCTCTAAGTTTCACACAAAGTGTTCTAGAGAAGCTCTCTCATAATCAGGGTCCTCTGCACTGCGGTGATATTCCCCTTTGTCAATCTGAACCCATATGAAAGCCTTCATTTTATTCCACCTCAGAAAAAAGTGGAGGATTAAAAATGAATGGAGAACATGGAGATCATTCCTATTGCCCGTCCAGGTCGCTCAGCGTGGCCCAGAGGGGTTGGGGGTGATGGGTCGGTTCTAAATGCACTTGAATGTTTCAATTGACTGCTGCTGCCCTCCTGAGAGGACTGCTCCAGCACTTACTCCTCATTCTCCTTATCTGTGCTGCAATGCTTTGGTTAAGATTCCCCTCACAGAGCGTGCACGCACACACACACACACACACACACACACACACACACACACACACACCCACACACACAGAACAGGCTTGTTTGCAGTTTACAACGATGCTTAGGCTGGCACTTCAGAGCACACCTTGGGGAAACAGACTTTCTGAAAACTATGATTTTTGGATGCATCTCCAGAAATATAGGTCCCCTTAAATGATTTCGTTGATTTGAAAATCTTGAGTGAATACTGTATTGGGCGAAGACTGTTTAGGCGACATATATCAGTTTATAATAGAATTTTATTTTATGACGTTTGTGCTTGCAATGGTTTGATTGGGTTCTGGGCCATAACATGAAAACCAGCAATAACATGATTGGGCTATAACATGAAAACCACCCCCACTTTGTGCCACCAAAACAGCTCTGACCTCTGGAGGTGCAGTGGTCTCTTGCACCAAGGCATTTTCAGCAGGTCCTTTAAGCACTATAAGTTGTGAGATGGAGCCTCCATGGAACTGACTAGTTACAGGCTTTCATTGCTCTGTGGGCAAATTATAATGCTCACGTTGGATAGAGGTCAGTCTGCGGCTATGCAGCCCCACTCTTAGCAAGATGTGATGTTTTGACAACTTTCTATCACAATTTTGGAGATGCACCCACCCAGCTGTTCAGCTATCACAAGTTGGCCCTTGTCACTCTTGTCACTACTTTTGCGTGCCCATGTTTCCTGCTTCCAACACATCAACTTCAAGAACTGACTGTTAACCTGCTAACTAATATAGCCCATCCCATGACAGACCCCAAACTCCAATTATTTTGTACCAAGATAATTAATGTCATTCACTTTGCTTGTCAGGCACACCCATCCTCCTATGGTTTTAATGTAATGACTGATTGGTGTATGTGTATAATGCGGTATGTCTGTGAGTGTCCTGTGAGCTCTCTGTTCAGCATTCAAATGAAATATTTTGGGTGACAAATGCGAGATGCAGTCTACAGATAATAGGCAGACAGTAACAGGAGCAGGATTCAATGCGTAAGACAAAGAGTGAGAGACAGAGATGTAGAGTGAGAGAGGGAGTGCGATAAGGAGAAAAAGAGAGGGAGAGGATGGGTGTACCTCAGGTTCGCTTAGGACAAATGCCTCAAAGTCTATTATTAGAAGCAGCTGTTGCCCCTGACAACCGTTTAAAATCATCACTCCAGCACCGCAACTTCTTTACAAAGCACCCTGACACACACACAAACCAAAGGTAGCAACCATGCAAATATCTATCACATCTGCACTGCAGTGCTCTTTCCCATGACTTCATTTCTCCAGACCCATCACACTCGAGACACTGCAATCATCTTCCAGAAACGTGAGCTGGCTAGAGAGCTATGGGTAAAGAGCGAGTGAGAGTGTGGAGACACGGCGTGCATGTGCAGGCAGAGAGGGGGGAAAGGGGGAAAAAAAAATCCAACAAAAACAAGGTACTTGAAGCTTGGTTGTGTTGTGAAAGGAGAATGCAGCACAAAGCTGAATTGAAACACCAGTGTCAGGCCATGTGTTATGTTACAGCCATAGATTAAATGATAAAAAAAACTATTATGACCCTACATATTGCAGAGAGCAACAAATGACTGTGGGGATCTGAAGCAAACAATGTACAATCACAGTCAGAGCTGGAGCCTTTGATTTGAGCACGAAAACGATGACGAGAGTAGAATGTAAACCAGAACTGAACAAACAGTATACATTCACAGTTATGGACAAAAGCTCAGACATTACTGTAGTAATCTAGTACTGTAGTAAAATTGAATGCATAGCACTCTACCACAGGTTATTTAGCGATGAGAAAAGGCTTACAGCTGTGGTATAATTGGACAGCAATTGGGGGCCGATACTTTTTTTTGGCTCCCCACCACAGCACTGTCAACTGGTTAACTAGTCAATTTTCCCCCACAAAATGAAACAGCTTACATCTGTACTGGGTGGTCCATTTAGGTATCTCAGCTCTTTGTATATATTTCCCCTGATTTCAGAGTGGACTGATCACTCTATCCAACCAGTGACATCAGAAATTAAGGTGTATCCTCTATTAGGATATAGAAAAAAGCT
>JBBPCX010000154.1:12311061-12321826 GCA_037974365.1 Hydrocynus forskahlii | reverse complement strand
GAGTGGACTGATCACTCTATCCAACCAGTGACATCAGAAATTAAGGTGTATCCTCTATTAGGATATAGAAAAAAGCTAAAAAAAATTTAAAAAAAACTATTATGAACCTAAATATTGTAGAGAACAACCAATGACTCTGGGGATTTGAAGCAAACAATGTACAATCACAGTTAGAGCTGGAGGCTTTGATTTGAGCACAAAAACGACAAGAGGAGAACGTAAACCAGAACTGAACAAGCAGTATACATTCACAGTTATCGACAAAAGCTCAGAGATTACTGTAAAGCCGTAAAACATCAAATTCAAAGCCACGGTCCATTAGTTAAGAGCAGAATTATTTATACCCCCATCATTAGAAATGTTACTCTTTAAACTGCAGAAGGAGCCTATTCTAAGGCTGTAGAACAACAATTTTAATTTGTGGAGTGCCTTTCACCAACTCAAGGGGGCAAAAAACAGTCAGTGATCAGAAAAGGGTTTTGAAGAGGGTTTTAAATGTTGGTAGACAAGTAATTTCACAAAGACTCTTGAGAAACGAGTTCCACAGCTAGGGGGACATGAGCCTAAAAGTCCTGGAGCCAATGGCGGTCGGTTAAAATTTTGGGACAGACAACAAATGAAAAAAGACCCAACTCTGTGAGTGGGAGACTGGGGCTAAAGTAATTCTGTAAGATAAAGAAAAGAGTAACCATGGAGTGCCTTAAAAACAGAGGAATCATTTCAGCATGAACAAAAGAATTGTTTAAATGTAAACAATTTAGAACAGGGAGTCAGTGAAGGTGACGGAAGTGTGATGCATGCCGAATGCTTAATGTGGGATAGGGGTTTTGAACATACTGGAGCAGAGAAACAACATAACTGGAACAACTTAAGTATTGCAGTAATCTAGTTAGGATGTAGTAAAAGCATGATTTACCATTTTATGCATTGTTGGTGCTGCGTGCAGGACGGGGACATATAATGTTACGGCATTAGAAAGATATCTGAGATAAGGAATTTATATGATTTTCAAAGGTGAGGGCAGAATCAAAAATAAAACACAAAGTTACATACAGTGTGTGAATGCTTAATAGCAGTGTCATCAATGGTCGGATTAAAAAGTGATGTTCAAATCAGTTGGTATCAGATTAAGCTTTAAAAAGTTAGCATTTACCCACAACTTTAGGTCTGCAATGAATGTACATTATTATTATTATTATTATTATTGTTGTTGTTGTTGTTGTTATTAACTATCAAAATACAATTATACTGTGGCACATCTTGATGGAAGATATGAGTATTAGAGCTTGGTTTTGCATAAAGAGTGAGTGAGGGAGTTGTTTGACGATAGCTGCTGTGGCAAAGACAGGCCTCTGAGGTGAAACCAGATCAACATAAAACTCTGGATAATTGAGACTGACTTTATTCTGAGGACAAGGTCCTCCTTTGCCCAGCTCTTTTCTCAGTGCCCAGCAACCTGAGCAAGTTGGCACAGTCACATGCTGTGTCCGAGAAATACCGCTAAGCTGATAACACAGTCTTTAATCAAGTTTCTTAAACCTGTATCTTTATCCTTTGCATTTTTGCTGATGGTCAAGCTGCCTGCACGTCACTTCTCACTGGAATGACAACCTATACACGCACTCAGGGTCCCCATTCTTAAAGACCTACCACCTCTTAATCCTCTTCTATCCTAATGTTCCAAGCCCATTTCTCACTACCAGTGCTCTTCTTCTCCTCTGAGGTTTCTTCTCCAATTAGACATCTCTTCGTCCTGCAGTCCTAGCCAAGCCCTAATTACTTTATTGGCTCAAAAATTAACATGTGTTCCTTGACTATGTCTACTTTTCTCCATGATCAGCCAAACTGAACACATAGCACTCAACCAAGGGTAATTAAGCGATGTGAAAACATTAAAGTTGTGGTGTAATTGGACAGTAATTGGGCGCTGACACATTTTTTGGGCTCCTTACCATAGCACTGTGGATTTGAAATGAAACAGTGGGTGTCATGTTTGGCCTATTTTAAAGGTGATCCGTATAGGTATCTCAGCTCATAGTATATATTTCCCCTGATTTCAGAGGTGGTGGCCAACTGCAGGCTTTACATTTGGGTGCTACATCACAGCATACTACTTCTGCTATGTCTAGCTTTCAGTGTTTTCCTATATACTTGATTTATGTAGATTTATGACTTTCAAGAACCAAAACTATAATAAAAACTGGGTCTATAAGGGCATGAAAATACAATCAAGTAGACTGCAGATAACCTTAACTGCCTACTACTCATCTCAACTTGAGGACTGATAACCATATCCAACAAGTGCCATCAACAATGAAGGTGTATCTTCTATTAGCATATAGAAAAGTGCAGTGAATTGCAAGCATAATCATTGTGACATATGTCACTAACGACTGTATAAGTGAACCAGGAACTTTTAGTTTCTTGGGTGTGGGTCGGCACAACTCCTTAAAAAAGCATATTTTCTCTTTCAATCCGGTACAGATTAGTCTTTCTCTCATTTGTCTAAGTGCCTTTGTCTCAGAATTCTATGGTCTTATTATTGAGGGATCTTCCGTCCCGTGATTCTTTTCTTGAGAGTTATGGTCTTATATAGAGTTATAGTTAAGTTGGACAATATAGTGGCATCTGGGCTGGGTTATCTATAGCTATTCAAACGGTTAAACCGGTAAATCTGGTAAAGACTGTTTTCTTAACAGTTTTAGGCTTAGGGTTAGGATCTGCACCACTCTAGGGTTAGAGTTATGTTTAGTTTAAGGGTTAAGTGTTAGGGTTACAATAAGTGTTAGGGAATTTATGTGAATTTAAAGTGCAGTTTTTATCTTATAATAAACCCCTCAATAACATGCTGGTCTGTGTTTTTACACTCTGGATAGTGTTCATAAACCGTTCAAAGGTTAGATAGTAAATTGTTACATTTCTTCATTCTTCAGTTATGATCTACTATGGTCCTCTGAGGCACATCTAGAATTAACCAGACCTTTTATTCGCTTTCTTAACCATGAACCCACAACCTTCTGATAGCAGAGGCAAGTCCCTAACAACTCGGCCAACAGCTGCCCCAACCTACTGGCAACAGCACACAGCTAGTGTGTTCTTTAGGTTGAGAAAGGTGCATACCTGCACATTTGATTCATTTAATAAATCAATAAATAAATGTGTAGCCTGAAGTGAAGACGGGGCGTCAATGCAACTGAATGTACTGAAAGCATACTGTTTAGGAGACCATCTTAGCGTTTGTACCCTGAAAGACGCTAGAGAAGTGTGGTTCCTTCTACATTGTACATAATAAACTGACCGTTTGTTTCATTTTTAATCTAGTGTAGAGCAGGGTATAGTTTGAATAATATACACACTACCCTTCCAGTACTGTCACTACGGAAATAATACGAAATGATTTCAGATACAAGCAACTAGAAGCAACATAGTTATATCCCATTTTGTTTTCAAAGTATCCATGTTAAAAAGTACACATCTTGGGGACATTTGTCATACTGTTTTACTGATTAGGATCTTTTTTATCATATTATTGTTTGTCATGGTATTTTGTCCAATTATGGTGTAGAATTTTATTGCCTCAGACAGCTCTAATCTGTGTTAATCTGTCAGACCAACTACCAAAGGGACCAACTTCCAAAGGGAGACATTTAGAAACATGTACAGTCTAAGCTCAGTTCACCGCTGCATCCACTGCTGTTAGCTGCTCTTCTTTTCATCTCCATGGATCCTGCCTGCAAAGCAGCACCTGCTCACTAAAATGACTAATGTATGACCTCCTGTCATGGAAATGGCTTTGTTCTGACCACTATCCATAATTCACAAAAAAAAGCCTTTTCCAGCATGGGAAATGTGACACCTTGTCAAAACAAAAGTTCAACTGTGGCCAACCGAGCTCAGGACCTGAAGTCAGAGTCCTATATGCATCACTGCACAGTCAGAGAGGATGCACACTAATTAATATTCTTTCAAGATCAAGATCAAGAATAATTTTATTATCAGCCCAATGAGTATACAACAAGTACAGAGTGGAACGAAACAGTGTTCCAAGACACAGCGCAGCATACTTTTGCAGAAATCTTTGCCTGTATCATTGCATCTGTTAGATGTTTTGTATAATCAGATGATGATCAAATTTTATGCTGTCATCAGAGCATGGCTCATTACGAGTGTGGGAGCTGCCAGAGATAATGCAATAAATGTTACAAAGGACAAATACAGAAAATGTGAACACTGTATGTACATCAGAGATACAGGCTACACTCTGTAGAATGTTGTGGGAGCAGGTAGGTGTGGGAGTCAGAGTAAAGATGTTAATATTAATTAGAGGTGAATCCAGACATAGCTACTGATTTTATCGTAGGAATCACATCATTACCAGAAGACATTTTAGGTCTCAAATCATCACTTCCATCATCATTTTATATAATTATCATTATCATCAATATCATCATAACCATTATGAAGCATAATGAAACAAGTCTTCAATGATATAAAGCCATTACACTATTATCTTCTTCTGTTATTGCCAGTGATTGTCTGTATGTGAGCCTGTGTGAGCTGGTGTGTGTGTGTGTGTGTGTGTGTGTGTGTGTGTGTGTGTGTTATTTTGGAGTAGTCTAGGCAACACGGAAAGATGTGTTTTCGTTGCAATTTTAGATCAAAACCAAAACTGAATTCAAGCACAAAATTCTACATCATTTGGCCTAATAATAAAATAGGGGCCCTTTCTATATCTCAGCCACTCTAAACTGTGTGTGCTGGGGGGACCTTGTTGGCTTGTTGAAAAAGTGGTGAATGTTTTATGGAATCAAATGTGCCATCTTTGACACACAAACACGCATACACACAAATCAAATATAAACATATACACACACAGACATATATATGTGTATATATATATATCTATATCTGATATAGATATAGATATATATATAGATATATAGATATATATATATGTTTGTGTGTGTACACACACACACACACACACACACACATATATATATATATATATATATATATATATATATACATATAGTGAATAGCATGAGCACCTTTGCATGAAGGTAATTCAATGCACCACTTTCAGTGTACGCGCGTGTGTGTGTGTACGTGCGTAAACTTGTGACAGGGGGTGCCGTAGTAAGTTCTGAAATGCTGTACAGTGCACAGGAAAAACCTCCCAAGAGTTAATAAAAACAGAAACTCTTACAGTGATCGTTTGCTCACTCCTGGACGTATTAAAACACTGTTGTTGTTTTCTGTCTGACTATGGATGATAAACAGCACCTGCCGTGCAGATTCTCCCTTCAGCTGCGGAATTCAACTTGATTCACCGGCGCTACTCACCATGTTCACCTCGGACACCATGTCGATGCTGGAGATGTCGATACTCATCCCCACGTCCACTGGAGGACCTGCAGAACGACGCAGAGACGGAGGCGCAGTTTTAGGACACACATACACGCACACACACAAGATTCAATATGCACCATACCATCCTCACCCCCCCCCCTACCGCGAACTTAAACCCAACATCACCTCCAAAATCTGGCCTGAGTCGGATGTCGTAGCCTTTGAGCAGTTTATCCACCGTCACTTTCACGTACGACATGTTGCTGGGCTCGTTCCCACTGCGTTAGTGGAGAGAGAGAGGATAAGAGAGAGAGAGGAGAGGAGAGAGCTGTAACGGACAGATGTGTCAGAGCGCGTGCAGACAGATGTGCGCGCCGCGCGGCGCGTCTTACCTGAGCGTCACCGGGCTGCGGCCGAGCGCCAGAGCCATCAGGACCGGGAGATACGCGACCCCGGAGCGCCACCGCATCGTTCCCACCACGCGCGCGCGCAGAGGGACACACACTCACTCTCTCTCACGCACACACACACGCACGCAGATATCCAGGAGCCAGAAAACTTAGTCCGCCGCGGTTTCAGACACGCCGCCGCGCATGCGCGACGCTGCGGCCCGCATAAGTGCGCGAAAGCGCGCGAGACGGTCTGCGGGAGACGCAGCGGTGCGGCCGGTCTCCCCACTGCTGCTGAGGATGAGGAAGATGAAGATGATGAAGAGGGTGAAGAGGGTGATGATGAGGATGCGCGCGGAGCTGGTGGAGGTGCTTCTCGCAGAGTGTGTCAGTATCAGTATTCTGGTCAGCTCTCATAACCCCCCACCGACCACCACCATCACCACCACCACCCGCCACGTTCGCGCCCTGACCAGAGCAGCTCCGGCTCGTGGCCAAACTGCGCGTGTGCTGCTCTGCGCGCAGGTGTTGCAGCGCTCTGCTTCTCATCTAAAAAAATAGTAGCATTTTAATCTTTTTTGTTTATTTGTTTGTTTGAGCCACTCTTGGACGCTCAGGAATGCGCGGCGCAGGTGCTGTCACGCGCTTAAACACGAGCGAATTATTTGTCTCGAATCTTTGAACGCCGAAACTCGAATAGTCGAGTCACGATTTCCCGAATAATCGATTACAAAAGAAAGCCAGAGCACGTGCACAAGCAGAAAAGTTTTTATTAATTGTCAGGAGAGTGTGTGGACATAATACAGGATTTCGGCTAGACTCCTTACTTCCAGTGAAGCTCAATCTTAATGCTTCAGCATACCAAGACATTTTAGACAACACCATGCTTTGTGAACACAGATTGGGGCAGAAGATTTTCTGTTCCAGCATGACAGTGTCCCAGCTGCAAAATGGGCTCAATTCCATGTTAAAGTCTGTATTTGAATGCACTGTCATTAAAGTCCCTGTTGGTGTAATGGTCACCATGGTTGCCTCGCTCTCTCTCCCACAGACACACACAGAAGTAAAGGGCATATTCACACAAATTTAACTGATGAAACCTACTAATATTGCTAATCTATAAAAAAAATTTCATTAATTCACCATAATTTAAATAATATTTCACATTTCTTGCTTTTGTAAAAATCTTAAAACTTACATGAGTGACCTCAGAATTATTTCACTTAATGTGAAGGGCACTGAGCACATCATTAAACACCAGAAAATCCGGCCTCACCTTAAGAAGTAAATGAAATGCCAGATAGCCTTTCTCCAAGAAACCCACCTTTCAGATGAGGAACATGTTAAATTAAGGAGGAGCTAAAACAATTACTGATAGACAGGGTCGCTGTGTACTTTTGTATGACTACCTGTGTGGTAAATATGTTATCTTTGGATGCAGATATGCCACAAACATATATAAAGGCTTCTTGGTCCTTCAGATTTGGCTACGTATTCCTCTCCGCGGATACTTATGGGAGGGGCTTTAACTGTGTATATAACTCAGATATTGATTTGTGCCCCTCCTACTACACTCTCTCAAGTGTGAAAATGCCTGACTTGAATGTGGTTTATTAAAAATTAAACCAAATCTGTATTATATATGAGTGAGTTAAGACTCCATGAATGGTTCTCTACACACCTCTTATAAACAAGCTGTCTTCTCTCTGGACCAAGGTACATCACTGTCACTGAAGCAGTTTCCCTTGTTGATTAAATGCTGGAGACTGCTGAGTACCCTGACCTGAGAAATTAAGTCTTCGTTCCGGCCTTGTATTTATTGAATAGTTACTTGGTCTCACCAATAAAACGATCACTGCAATCGTAACTGCACTGGACTGCATGTTTTATATTTCTCCATTTTGATGTAAGGATTCTGTCTTACTGAGTTTGAAACTCATGCACACGTAATTTTTGTCAGAAACTCCAGCCAGAGGAGGGATTCTGATGTTATTCCATCTGTTCTACTTCTCCCCTCTGCCTGTGTTTCTACGGTTCACTAACTGAACAAATGTTTTATCGATTTACTGTAATAAATGAATATTTTTGCACTTAGTCATATAGTTTGCCACCACATTGTGTGAAATTTACTAAATGCCACTTGGAATATTTTATAATATTTTATAATTACATACACTTCAAATACACTACAGTCATTACAGTTGCCGATAAGTTTGGTGTCATTACCTTAGATTACCATGTAACGCTCTTATTTCATTATCAGACACTGTGACAGCTGTAAATTAAAGATAAGCAACAGTAATTGGAAACGTTTATATTAACTGTACAACTAATGACAACTAATAAGATCTGCTATGACATGTTAATGCCAAGTTATGTAGCAGGGTGTATGTCAGTGTTACAAAACCTCTAAAACCAAAATCTATAATTGTATGTTTGTATATAATTTTATATATTCTCTCAAAACTGAAAGTTGAATTAATCTAATCGACTCTTTTTGCCTTTTACTGTAAAAATACACACAATTACTTTGCATAATGTAATTAACTTTGAGAAGTTTAAAGTAATCTCTTTGTTTTTGGACTATTTATGTTATTTAAGAGAGAGCGAGAGAGAGAGAGACAGAGAGAGAGAGAGAGAGAGAGAGAGAGAAACAGAGAGAGACAGAGAGAGAGAAGTAAGAAGAGAAAAAGGTAGAAAGTGGACAGGTGTGTCTGAACTGCTGGAACAGTCTGATACCTGCAATAAGAATGTAAAAACAATTATAGCAGTTAAAAAGGCAAGTTAATTGCTAAGAGCAGCCTTTAAGAAGCAGAATGTAAAAAGGATCCACTGGTGAATGTTTCTCAGTGGAACCCAGGTGTTGGTCCCAGTGGGCGGGCAGGGGCCTCAAAACTCAGTGTTTCAAGGATAGTGATTCCCTTGCAGGTCTCTGACACCTCTGACTGCTGCTAAGCACATGCGGAGAACAAGCGAAGGAACACAGAACTTTTCAGGCAAGATACATTTTACATGTACGGCATTTAGCAGACGCTTTTATTCAAAGCGAATTCCATTTCCTAACTACAGGGGACAGTCTCCCTGGAGCAACTTGGGGTTAAGGGTCTTGCTCAGGAACCCACTGGTGGCATGGTGAAGGCAGGATTCGAACCCATGACCTCTTGGTCTAGAAGAAAGTATCCTACCCACTAGGCCACCACCACCCCATTAGGTCTGAATATTTAAACAATTGAATTATTCAGCAAAACTGAGATTAAACTTTGGGGAAACTCTTACCAGAAACTGTGTGTGCACCACTGAGATGATGCGAGATTCTGTGCAAAGGTGGACCTTCACCACAGAGACCTGGTGTCCACAGCACTGGAAGGGCACAGGAGCAAATAAGTACTATTGG
The DNA here is from genome assembly GCA_037974365.1 of Hydrocynus forskahlii. Taxonomy (NCBI): domain Eukaryota; kingdom Metazoa; phylum Chordata; class Actinopteri; order Characiformes; family Alestidae; genus Hydrocynus; species Hydrocynus forskahlii. The sequence continues at coordinate 12,312,691 of JBBPCX010000154.1, read as the reverse complement.
TGAACAAGTCTACCATTCAAACCGTGATTGGCTTTCCCTAGATATAGGCCTCAACTTTGACAGTGCCAAAGCACTGAGGCAGCAACTGCAAGTCCTAAAACAAATAAATATATATATATAAATTAATGGACAGATTTTCATTCATGCTGTTAGGTTAGTAACAAAACAGTGTATAGATTAGAAGTGAAATGTTTTTCTTGGCACCAAATGCAACGGTACGAGGAAACTGAGGGAACACTATAGGAAACGTACAGAGAGGATATTGAACAGCGGTTTGAATAACAATAGAGAATAGACATTCAGAGCAGTCTGGAGGAGTCATGGGAAAAGGTTGCAGCAATTATTGGTGAGCACCCATCAGTGCTCACTCTCTAGGCCATCATACGAAGACTTGTGCTGGAGAGTCACATCCACCTGCTGTGAAAATTGAGAGAGGGCTCAGTAATGTTTTGTGGAGAAACATTAACAGTCAAATATGATGAACCTGGCTCTGAATTGAGTCCACTGTTGAAACACCTTTAAATACGTGTTGTTGCCACCAGAAAATATTTCAGACAGCGTTTGGGTGAACATCCTCCTAGTACACTGGACGACAGTGCAGGTCTCCTGTTCGTCCAGAGCAAAGAAAGAATGAAAACTATAGGTTACACTGAATCTCTTTTACTGAACAGAAAGGCCTGAGAAAGTAAATAAGCAGTCATGATTTCTCAAGAGCAGAAAGTGCTCTTGTTTGGAGATCAGGTGGTCTTACCCTGTATGTGACCAGGGGTCCACATGACACCTGCCTGGGGCAGACCGTCTAGTAGAACCACCTCCTATGTGAGAAAATGTAATTGTCGTATAAATATGAAATCCAGAATGGATGCTATTTTGTGGTCTGAATTATTTTGCTCTAATTAATTTCTGAGTAATGTGCCACTTTACCTCACAGCTGCTGTTTGTGGTTGCTGAGGTGTCAGCCAACGCCTTCAGATCTGTGTTAACAATAAAACATTAAAATAGCCATGATAATCTTTAGGACTGAGGATCAAGCTTAAAGAAATGTCAGTAATATATAAGTGGCAGCATGGCTGGTCATGGGGAGAATGTGCCAGGGCTTTTTATTGTTGAGCTCCAGAAACAGATAGCAGACATCCCACCTCTTCAGGAAGTAGTATTTTCAGACCATGTCAGAAATTCAGAACGACCATCTCACAGTGTGTGTGCTGCTACATCCAACATTTACAGAGCAGCCATTAATTGCAACATGAAATGATATATTCATCAAGGCCACATAGCACACAAAATCCAAACAGCATGGAGACGAAACAAATTAATGGTGGGACACCAGTACACCGCCTCGTCTTTGGATTTTTCTCCACACACATTAAAAGCACAATTGCTAGAGCTTGTTCTGTTATTCTTGTTCTCTTAACTCACCAGTAGCGCTGCTGATGACGTTTTGTTCTTCTATACAAACCTGTGTCACAGTTTACAATCCAATTAAGTGTCGTCTCACATTTACATACCTTCATACACCATTGTGCAATCTACATACCTTCATACACTGTATTGTACAGTCTACATGCATCTTGTTGTTGCACTATTCTATTGTCTCATTATTTTTTATATATCTTTGTATGTATATATA
>JBBPCX010000154.1:12300243-12310961 GCA_037974365.1 Hydrocynus forskahlii | reverse complement strand
ATAAGATGCCGAGCGCTATGGCTACAGGCAAAGGCAAGTCACACATGAAGTGTTGTGTTCATCTTGCTCTGGGTCCGGCTCGGGGTCGAACATATAGGGCTGGATAGCGCCTTTGTTTCACTTGTGTTAAACACAGTGTAAGCATAGGATAGGTGGGGCGTGGCCAGCAGCTTATTTGCCTAAAAGTGACAGAGCCCTTAAACGGCTCATTTTGAAAGAGACTGAAACTGTCAAGAATAGAGCTGGTGAGATCTCTCTATGTGAGAGTGATTTTGTGCAAAGAACTTCATGAACATGTGTTGTTTAGCCCATAGACCTATTATAACTAAAGTAAGTTTTGCATAATATGTCCCCTTTAAATTATGCTCTTTAAACCAAAAAAACTTCCTCAACAACAGAACTATGTAGTTAAAAGTTCTTAAGGGTAGTGGGTCCCAATTTTAGTCCTGGTGTCCCCATTTCCTGTTCATTTTTGTGTTTTCAACACTCCACACACCAGATCCAGCCCACAAGGACCTTGCTCATTAAAGTGAGTCATATTTGTTAGAAACAAAGCACAAAAATCTGCATGATGTGGGGTTGCCAGGACTGGGATGTAATCCCTGCTTTAGTGAAACAAAAGTGGTTCTTCTATGATATCAGTCCAAAGAACTCGATTGACACCTTTACTTTAATAATGTCTCCAGCCAAGAGCCAGTTATAACCCAGGGCAGAAAAGGCAATAACCTCCAATGTACAAGACAGGACAGGACAGGGCAGGAAAGGAAAGGAAAAGAAAGGGAAATAAAGGAAAGGAAAGGAAAGGAAAGGAAAGGAAAAGAAAGGAAAGCAAAGGAAAGGAAAGGAAAGGAAAGCAAAGGAAATAAATGGACTGCATTTCATGTTATTGTGCACCTACTAATGGTTCATCAAAATTTCATCAGGCTTTCATGGCAAGTCATGCTTTGCTGCACCTTTGACTTGATATCTGCTGCTTCTGTCTGTGCTTGGCCTTCATAAGGATGAAAGGTCTCACCTGGCAAACAGACACATGTGAAGCCTGAAGCAGTCAGAAAGTCAGAGAGCTGCATTTCTCTCACCAAGGAACCCATCTTATCTCTCCTTTTGATGGTGTGCAGGCGGTTGGGAGGCTGCTGAAGGCCTTCAACTTTGAGTTCTGGATATAAAATTACATTTTTCACTCCATTTTTATGCACATCATCTATCTCTCTGCAGCACACCTTGGTCTGTTATATGTTTGCTCATAACATCTGTTTATGAGCTTTGATTTAGGATAAACCTCCTTTCAAGTTTGCTCGTATGTACAGTTCTTTCTTTAGAGACACATGTCTTTTTGCAACTAACACCATTCTTCAATCTCTTTCTGCTCTCTTCCATCCTCTTATGTTTGTATTTACCCACTGCCAGGTGGTATTTTTGTCCTCATGAAATATTGGTGAAGACTTGTATCACTTCAAAATTGACTAAAATGAATTTTAATGGCATCCAAACCCTTTCAAGTTATGAAAAATTTACAACCAGAGAATCTGCCACATCTGCCATACATTCCAGCATGTATGTCAACAATCATACATGCTTTTAAAAAGGTGCAAGCTTTCTTGGGCAATACTGAAGAATACAAACATATTAGGCCCCAAAAGAACCATTTTTAAAATAAAATGTTACAATATTGATCTGATTGTGAAGAACCTCTTAAATGTATTAGAATCTTCACATAATGTTACATATATTTACCAGTCTAAGGGTTCTTCCAAGAAACTTTGAGTAGATATTTAAACTTTAAATAGTTTCACACTAATACATCTCATTTGCAAAATTGGTTCTTTGAACAGCTATCCATTGCAAGGTCCTTTTAGGAACCAAAAATAGTTCTCATGTGGCAGTTTTGCTCAGACTTAATCCTGGAGGCCCAGAGCAATACACTTTTTGGTGCTTTTCTTAATGCCAGCACAGCTGGTCCAAAACATCAGCCCATCAGCAGCCTCATACTGAGCTGAAGTAGGTGTATTAAAAAAAGGAAGCACAAAAATGCAGAGAGCAGTGCACCAGGCCCGGTCTTAGGTTTTATGGGGCCCTAGGCAAAAGGGGGGTCCAGGGGCCCCCTGGGGGGGGGCAGAGCACCCCTGGAAGCTCTGCGAAAATGCGTGAAAATTAGACCAAGGAGACGTTTTCTTGTAACGTTATGAGGTCATCACCCTGCGTCCCTTTTTCGCCCGGAGTAGTTAGCTGCTTCCAGACAGCCGCCCACGCGGACACGCCCCCGCTGGCCAACGTGATTTAAACATGAGAGGGGAGGGGCGGGCCGGGGGCCAGGCTGCCGTCAATCCGGGGCCCCCCAGACGCCAGGGCCCTAGGCGGTCGCCTACTTCGCCTATGCCTGAGTGGGCCTCTAGTCCCTGGGTAGGAAACGCTGTTCTATGGCATCACACAAAAAAGTCTTTTTGGCACCCTTAGTTTTAAGAGGTTGTGCGCTAGACAATAACAAGATAAGTTTCTCTTACAAGACATTTTCAGGTTCAACGGAGCTGACATTTCTCCTTACTGGATAGGTAAAATCGGCTTTGCGTGCCTGTGGTGCAGCGACTTTTTGAATGTGCTGACAGTGGCTCTGCATTTTTCAGACAAGCCTCTTCCTCCCTTAACTACTTTCAGTTCACCAAGCAGTGCAGCCTGGCGCTCAGTGTTGTGGGCGTTTTTCACTGGAGATCTTCTATTGGCCTCATCAGTGTCTAATCCATGATCTGTCTTCACTGAGACACAGCTTTTAATCTGCTCCCTCTTACCGTTACCCAGAAGTCTTCTACTGTTATTAAGCTATGCTAATCACTCGGGCCTGCCTGTAGAGACGGAACTGGATGAGAGTGTATACAGATGCATTCCAAACAGGTGTGCACACTGAAAATAAATGTTTGACATATGACTTTCTCTAAGGGCAGCAATGGCACACATACATGTTTCAATAATTCTAGCTATAATTAATTTAAATTGCATTATGATATCACAAGTGAAGTCCTTTTAACCATTTGAGGAGTGAGTTCAAGACAATGCTTTGTTCTAGACTTTTTCCAGTCCCACTAGAATTGCATTCTAACATTCCAGAATGAGTTGAAACAAAGTACCTGAGAATAATTGTTGCATTATAATACGTAACTCTCTGTTCTCTAATGTTGGTGACCTGGTGGTTAGAGAGTTGCCCCTGAGATCAGAAGATCGTGAAACTGAATCCCAGGACTGCTAGTGGCACCACTGAGGTACCCTTGAGGAAGATACCGTCTCCATGCACTGCTCCCCGGACGCTGTGTCGGTGGCACACTTAGTAAATGGGTTTAATGCAGAGAAGAATTTCACACTGTTCACAATGTGTGCTGTACTGTGTTCACACGTGATTATGTGGTGCCATTTTACCTTACTTTAATCACATATTTGTGATCACACTCTTAAAAGTCCCATATTAGGGAAAGTAAAAATTCACCTTTTTGGGTAAAGAGTTTCATATAGTATATAAACATTGTTTAAAAATGTACATGGAAACTAAGCTGTTTCTGTGTTTCTGTGAGTCACAAAAACCAATACTTCACATATATTTACATTTACGGCATTTATCAGGCGCTTTTACCCAAAGCGACTTCCATTCCCTAACTACAGGGGACAGTCTCCTTGGAGCAACTTGGGGTTGAGGGTCTTGCTCAGGAACCCAGTGGTGGTGTGCTGAAGGTAGGATTCAAACCCATTGACCTCATGATTCAGAGGCAAGTATCCTACCCCTCCCCCCCATTTACTGTCTCCTGGTGCAGACATAAGGATTGTTTCAGTTCAGACTGCTTTTTGAATGAGGCATAACTCGAATAAGCTGAGCTCCTTTACAATATATCAGTAACAAAAACAGCCTGTTTGATTCTAAGGGATAATGAGAGGTCATGTAAAAATGAAAATGTTTTGCTATATCAGCCAACACAAAGAAAGTACATTCAAAGAAAGTAAAGAAGAAAAAAGGAGGACATTTAGGGTAAAAGAGGAATGTAGGGAATGGACCCTTTAAGACATTTTAGACCAAAATAGTAGAAATAAACAAATTATTGTCCATTTTTTGTCCGTGAAACCTTCAGACGCAGTTGACACTATGCACTCACTGCGTAAACTGAAACTAATTGAAGGAATAATAAGCTGATAAGTTGCCCGTTGCAAGACTTTCCATGTAAGAAAAATAATCAAAAGCTTGTTTTCTCCAGCTTCTCTGCATCTTAATGTTACATTTCAATGAGGTGCTGAATAGTTAACATGAGCAAACAGAGCAAAGAATTTTATTCAGCTTTTTTCAGGCACAGATTTATTTTCTCACAGTGTTAAAGTTGCTTGTTTGTTCTTGCACAGATTACACAAATCTATTAACAAGTGAGGAGCATGGGGTTTAGGGCGCTGACAGAGAAAGGAGTGCCTAACAACATCTGGTGCCAGAAATAGACGGAAAGGACAGATGGGAGAGTGCAGCAAAACAGTGGACAGAGCTAGTATAAAATCTTACACATTCACAAGCACATACACAGGCATACAGTCATATGCAAAAGTTTAGACGCTCATTGTCAAAGAACATGTTTTGCTGATTTTCATAAGTGAAGTTAAGGTAACATCCTCCAGAATGAACACACAAATAGGGCACTTTCTGTACGATTTCAATTTATTTCTTGAGTTCAACATACTGGAAAAAGGTAAGATAAAACATCAGATCTGTCATAACGTTTTGCTCAGGCTACATTTCTTGGGGGGTTTTTTTCCAGAAATTCTGTGCATTAAAATTTTGGCAGAAATAACTGTGCATTAAAATGTGCAGAGGTGCATTTACCATGTTCTCTTTTTCTTCTTTTTTTTGTCTCATGTGAACACACCACAGCACACTGTGTGAGCAACACTAAATTCTTCCTCTGCTTTCACCAAGTGAAGCAGCAGGCAGCCAGGAACACAGCGCCTGGGGAGCAGTGTGTGGGGACGGTATCTTGCTCTAGTGTACCTCAGTACACTAATCCCTTGGGATTCAAACCTATGACTTTCTGATTGCAGGACGAACGCCCAAACCTTTGCATGCGACTGTACGCCCAGTGGACTCACACTCACACATACACCCAACCTCATTCTCTTCTCTCATGCAAGCCATTGACTTTATTCAGTTATTCAGAATCAAGGAAAACAATCGCTATGAAAAAATAAAACACACTGAAAAAATCCTTCATGATTCAAATGTGTCAGGGCGCTGCACAAGAAGAAAGAATGTAACAGACGTCTCTCAGGTTTCTTTTTCAAGCAGAAAAAAGCATTGACATACACATAGCATTTGTGTGCAAATGTTCGACACATTTTAATCATGTTAAACTCCAATTTTTCTCATTATATTCTTATAATGCCATAGTCATCTATTTATATAAAAATATAAATAGAATTTCTTTTATAAATATTCATTGCTATTAGATTCTGTCTTCTGCATAGGGTGCACAAAATGTTGACTAACCACTGAGTGTTTACTTGCTGGACACAACACAGATCTCTACATTATTCTACTTTAGGAAATATGTTACAAGAGGAAAAGGCTACACTGCAACATGAAGACGGACGTATATCCATACACACACCATGTAAAACAAGCCAGCTCACAGAGATCTGACAGAGCACAGCTGAGACAGGGCAGAGGGTCCGATAGTAGTATCAACAGACAACACTGACACACAAACTGCTTTTTGGAAAGAGACTACTGGTGAGCATGTTCAAGCTGCACAATAACACAATCAGACACAATCATGCTTTAAATGTTCCACATATAACATTTAGCCTAAACAGGGGTACTTGCAGAATTGCCTACATTAAGAGCTAAACTATACAGAAGGCATCAATGGCTTTGTGATAAGCGAACGAGGAACGGTTCCATCTTTTGTTGTTTTGTCTTGGGATGCGTACAATGAAGGACAGACATAATTAGCACATGAGTAAAGTATACTACACTCACACAGTTCTGCTGATGTAATATATTTTGCATTTCATGTGGCAACTATGTGTACGTTTGAAAAAAAATAAATCAGTTCACTACTTTTTCCAGCGTATCTGAAATGTCTGCAGGGCCAGATGAAAGAGAGAGACAGCAGATCTGCCTCCAAAGAACATTTGAATTCATTATCCGCAGGAACGTTGATGAGTCACGAGATAACAGGAATGAGAAGCTTGTGAAATCATTCGCCTGCAGAAAGCCTAGCTGTTGTCAGGCAAACGAGAACAAGACGACTGAGCCTTATAAACATCCCGGCCACACTGCACCATACTAAAGGCTTTGTTAGCAACGTTTTCAGCGTTTGACCTTACATACTGCGGGACAGATATCGTCAAAAAATGGCAAAGTTGTAAAATCATAAAAAGCTTTTTGTCATTTTTGTCCTTTTGTCTCCACTCAAAACTGTATCTTAATTCATTCTTAATTACACTGGAAAATGGTATTTTGAATTTACATGATACAGCGTGTTTCTGTTTTCTGTCCGACAAGGCCTGAATGATTTGGGGGAAAAAATCGAATTGTCTTTTTTTTTCTTAACCAGTATTGCGATTGTACACCAAATCTTTTCTTCTTATTCTCACCAAGAAGACCCTCCATTTGTTCAGATTTAAAGACTGAACGCTGAAAGAAGTTTATAATTATTAGGAAACATTTTTATTTTCCCAGTGTAAACTTAAGACAATGTTGAAAAAACTATGTAAATTATAGATATATTGAAAATTTCAAAATGCGATTTTCAAATTTCAAATTACGCCTTGTCAGTGTACTTACAGTATGTACATAAAAACAAATATATACGTATGTGCTCACTTACAATGTTTACATGACAATTAAGAGTTACAGTGTTAGCTTTAACTGTATTTTCAAGTCGAGTAGGCTGTAATTATTAGCTAATTCCAAGGAAATGGCTTACAGGAAACTCAAACATCAAAATCTCAAACTATGTATGCTTTGGTTTGGTAAGGCTCAAGTAAGCTGAATATTAGTGTATATACAAGCAATTGTATTAGTGTCTTTACAACAAAAACTAGTTGAACATCTAAATAGTTACTAGTTGACAGGTTAACATGTTAGGTAATTAAAATTTCCTGTTAAATTTGAAGCAGCTACTATATTTAACTGGCTTGCATGAAACTGGAAAATGTTCTATATTTTGTGTGCAAAACAGAGAGATAAATGCTTTATCTGTTCTCCATCTGAGAGAATACAAGATTCTTTTAAATTACAGCCTCCATTACACCATATTCCGAGAATTGTATGGCACTGAGAAAGGCAGATAAATGAAATGATTTTTTGTTTGATCTGGCACACACTGTCAAGAACATAACTGTCTCCATTAACAAACTGTCAGTTCTTTCATAAAATTTAAATGCGCTTGGTCGCAATATTTTTCTGTACTGTAATTCAAACTGTAAATTAAAATGTCACATGTGCCTCTTATTTCTTTTCTTTATAAACACATTCCCTCCTCAATTTAAATGAACACACATCCACTGGTGAAACATCCAACCGCTGCCTTTAGCCATTCACTGTCAACGGGTCTTATGGTGCCAAATACTGTATCAAGAGGATGGGAAATTTACAAATGATTTCCAAATATCTGTAATTTTAAATGAGTCCTTCCTTCTCTTGTACTATTTCTTTATAGATAAAGGTACCCAATCCAGTAGACAAGATTGAAGAGGCCAAAAGCGGTTGGGAAGAATATTCGGGAGTAGGAGTCGATTTTGGACACATGGACGTGCATCCTGTTCTCACGCCATGCCCCTGAGCGGCAGTCATCAATACAACAGAAAAAACTTGTGCAGTCTTTCCCATCCAGACACTCGTAGGTGTAATCATCATCATCGTGGTAAGGGGCGATGTTGTTCATCTGAAGCAGAGATGTCCCAGGTCTGATGTTTACCATACTCGATTTCTAGCACAGAGGAAGAGTGAATGAACATGTGCACAGGATCATGACAGCAAGGCCTTGTGTGCCCATTACAACCACATTCAGTTATTACTGATTAATTTGTCTTTTTTATAATATACATTTAAATTCTCATTAACCAATTAGCAAGCTTAATGAGCCAAAAGCCAGCTACCTAAATTACATTGCCATTTTATTTTATTATCAATTGTTTTGTCTTTGCATATTTCACCTTGGGTTCACTTCGTCTGTTTTTTCAATTTATCCCAGCTGCAGTTTGCCATTTAGCCACGTGTTATTTCTTGTGTGACCATTTGTCTGAACAGGGCCAAATGTGTGTGGGCATGTCTGTCTAATTAGTGGGTATAGCTATTGTGCCTAAAATCACAAGAAAACATACAAAAAGCAATCTCCTAAAACAAATACTGGCAGCAATTGTGTCATACTGAAGAGCTCAGAGATGTTTGAAATGGCATTGTCATAGAACGCCACATTTCCAGCCATTTTCTTTCTCCAAATTCGGCCCTGCCAGAGCTGCCATGAACGACTTGCTATTGTGAAGTGTAAACATCTAAGAGCAGCGGTACAAGCTCACACAGCTGATGAACCACATAAGCTCACAAAATGGGACCACAAGTCCTGAAGCATGAAGGATGTAAAAATCAACTGTCCTCAAAATGATCGCCTCTAAAAGCAACGTCAGCACAAGAACTGTTCACGTGGAGCTTCATGGATTGAGTTTCCATTTGTACACAGCCACATATAAGTATTTGTGGCTGCCATATGTGCACTGCTATGCAACAGCCGGAGTGGAATGAAGCACACCGCCAATAGACTCTAAAGCAGCTGAAACAAGTTCTCTGGAGTGATGAATTACACTTCACAAACTGGCCACTCTCTGATGGATGAATCTGGGTTTTGGTAGATGTAGGAGAATGCTACATAGTTCCAGCTGTAAAGTTTGGTAGAGGAGGAATAATTGCCTGGTGTTACTTGTCATGGGTTGGGTCCCTTATTTTCAGTGAAATAATGCATGATACACCATACAGAGACATTTAAGAGAACTGAGCACTTCCAGCTCTGTGGTAATTGTTTCAGGATGACTGTGCAAAAAGTGAGCGCCATTTCCAAAGAAATGGTTTATTGAATTTAGTGTGGAAGAGCTCAACTGGCCTGTACAGAGCCCTGACCATAACCACATCAAACAAAGGTTAAATTAATTGGAATATCAACTACAAGCCAGGTGTTATGACCCAACATTATTCCCCAAACTCACTGATGTTCTTAAGACTGAATGAAAACAAATCCCCACAGTCAAAATTCATTGCAATGTCTTCCCAGAAGAGCAGAGGCTCATAGCAGCACAGGGAGGCCAGCTCTATTTTAATGCCCAATTTTTTGGAAAGTGATGTTCAGCAAACATAATGAATTTGATGTTTGGTGTCCACATATTTGAGGTCATGAAAGGTATTTTGAATGTGCTAAGCGGGCATTTAGGCCTAAGGGTTGAATACCCTAATCAGTATATCTACATATGTTTGTGATTGGTGGCTCTTGTTCATTTTGTAAGTAAACACCACAGAAAATCTTCCTTCCCACCGCTAGCAGACTCCATAACTCCTTCCCCTGTCACACATTCACACAATAATCTGTACAATAGCCTGAAGCTATTCTGTTGTGCAATTTCTTATAGGGTTTAAATAATTATCATCATGAGCATTATTGTCTTATTATGTGCAATAGTCTACCATGTGCAATATGATGGACAGTTTTCTTACTGGGTGCTAAGTCATTTCATTATGTGCAATATCTTGCTATTATAATGTGTATAATAATAGTCTAACCACGTGAAATATCACTACTTATGTCAAATTACTTATAAACTACGTTATGTGCAACAACATACTCCTTGCCACTATTTGTGCCACTAGTAATTCACTCAACTGTAAGTCACTTATCTGTAGTATGTATACCCCAGCATTTGTTTTAATAATATAGGAGTTTTTATTGGATTTTTAGGCATTATATTTTATATTGTTCTTGTCTCTATGTCTGCTCAGTCATAACATAAGCAATTTCCTCCAGGATCAATAAAGCTTTCTGATGTAGTTATGTAGCTATGTAAGAATCTGAACCCACCTATAGGAGAAAGCAATACTAAGGCAGTTCAGAATATACAGAATGTGTGCACAGAGTACACAATATCTTACCGGTGCACTGTTGGTCTTGGTCTTCTTGTTCTGCCTATTGCTGGTGAAATAGTGTAGCGTTCCATACTCCATTAGTGCGGCAAAGGTGAAGATGAAGCACACAGACACAAACAGATCCATGGCCGTCACATATGAAACCTTTGGCAAAGACTTTCGGGATATAGTGCTCAGGGTTGTCATGGTGAGTACAGTTGTGATACCTGGGATATTTAAAACAAACACACGAGACCGTCCATGGATTTTAGACATTTCTTTCATGTAATAGAAATGCCTACAGTTAAATTGTTTAATAAGATTTTTGTAAAGGGATGATTCTGTGTTTTGCATAATTTGCCATGAAGTCTAGCACCGCCCACTCATCATCAGCTGCACCTGTTTGATGACTAACAAACACACAACAAAACCTCAAAGGAAAAGCAGGCCTCTATGACTGAGTTAATTTTAATGCATGAGTTTATTCCAATACATTTTAGGATTTTTCACCTCCTCCCAGTGCTTGAAGTGGGCCGGAACGCAGCGGAACGCAGTTCCGGAACTTCTGTATTTTCGTCTTTTGGGTTCCGCC
>JBBPCX010000154.1:12277492-12300143 GCA_037974365.1 Hydrocynus forskahlii | reverse complement strand
TTGAACCAACACATCCTAAAGACTTGATATTTTTTTCACCGCACAAATGTCAAATGTCGGAAAATTAGAGTTCCTGCGCTTATTTTTTCCCACTTCAAGCACTGCCTCCTCCATTCATTAATTCATTACAGAACATAAAATTGCTTAATGTAATGCGCTGCATGACTTTTGGAAATGCCAAAACAAATCTGTACACTCGTTCTACTGCCTATAACCCTCAAACGTTTCAAAATAATGAGTAATTTGAAGCAGTTCTGAAATGTCTGCAGGAGGATACCTAAAGATGTTCTGGCAGGAACTGCATCCTTGTTGATCCAGAATGAAACCCAGGACAACACTACAATCATGCTGCAGGGGATGTAGGTCTGGATGGTGAAATAGCCCATTCTCCGGCTCAGGTCGAAGAAGATTGTCATAACCACATACTCTCCTAAAATAAAACATAAACATCAAATTCTGCTCTGAATACAAGTATAAATATATTTACACAGGCTTAAACTATCGTTTGCTCTTCCACATTAGGAAAACCACAGGGATGTGACATAAAGCTTGTTAAACATTCCAGCTAGTGTTGATTTCATTTGGATTTTAAAGGGCCAATATCAACTGCTTCACCTTTTATGTAATAAAAGAGCTTGATATATTATGCAAACACTGTTTCAAAATATAATGTCACTTCCCAGTCTATGTAGTTGACATATGAAAACTAAGCTGCAAATGCGATACATAATGAATGGATTGTTTTTGGGATTTCACAAAAACACCTCAGTTACATATATCCACCTATTGACCCTAAAATAGTTTCGCATTATTCAGACCGGCCAATCAAAATGAAGGTTATTTGCTTATGTCAGTCTTAAATATTTTATGGTAAGGAATAAAAAAAGGTTTGGAAATTGTCATTAAAAACGAACTACAACTGTTTTTAGCACAGAAACCCAAACACATGTCATCACTGTACCTCATGCAACCAATGCAGAATATGGGCTCATGGGTATTGTGCAACAAAGCTCTAAAATACCTTAAGTTTGCACTGGAATTCCAAATTGTCCATGGAATATTTAAAACTTTCTTCTTAAACACTTTTTTAAAGTAAAATTACAAGTAAAGCTTTGAGCTTTACACTAAGATGTGTTTAAAACCGCCCATGTGTCATGTGTCTCCCTGTAGTCACATGAATGGTTACTTGTTGAACATCTAGCAAATGATGGCCTAGTGGTTAGGGTGTTGGCCCTGCAATCAGAAGGTTGTGGGTTTGAATCCTAACTGCTGGTGTCACCACTGAGGTACCCTTGAGCAAACTACTGTCCCCACACGCTGCTCCCCGGGTGCCCCTCATTGGCGGCAGCCCCCTCAGCCCCTGCTTCACTTGGTGAATGGGTTAAAATGCAGAGAAAGAATTTCACACTGTTCACATTGTGCTGTGGTGTGTTCATGCGTGACTATAAGGGTTAATAAATTAAATTACAATTAAATTAAATCTCCAGGGTGCATAACTTAAAATCACTTTGCAAACACTTCACACACCTGACTGAGTGTGTGCCACGTCAGACATGCTCCGCAGGCCTACAAAAGCAAACTGGTAAAGTCTCCAGTAGCGCTGGTCTGCGACCTCAACGGCACGACGCTGCCATCTATACTCAATCTCATTCTTTGGATAACCATCTGAAAAAAATAGACAAAATTACAGATTACATCTCAATTTACCGTCTCACTATAAGTCACATACAGGTATGCTGCACAGCACATACACACATACAAGAATGGCAGGATGGCACTGAGGCATTCAAGATGGCCCACTTCTTGTCTAATGCATGGCATGCCTTTCCCTCAAGCTTCTGCCCACGGTGGTTGATGACATATGGAAAGCTGAGGGACAGCGCATTCCATGGATGCAGGGATGACACAGACTGGAAAACAGAGGAATGTAAAGACGGCTGGAGAGGGATGAGTATTCTGCTGAGGGATGGCACACTGTCCTTCCTCAATGCGGGGTTGAAAGATGGCACTTAGGACAGGCCTGAGGCAAAGCTTGTATAGCCGTAACAGGCGGTGCATGAAGGCTGGTCAGCGGACAAGAGGCAATGTGTGGGGACTGGTAGGCCAGCAGCACTCAGGGCGGGGCTGAGGCTGAGTCACAGACTGATGGTAACAGTTTTTAACACCTACAGCTCGAAAATTCCAGTGGACACGAATGTTCATCCATAGGAAAGTTATGCAGCTTAAGGTAGCATTCCGCATTAATAGTCAACCTGACAAAAAAAGAATTGTAAAAGGTAAGGAGCAAAACAACAAAAAAAAAAGGGTGACAAATTCATTTCTCTGATCCCTGCAGTTATTCACTTTCAACTGACATAAATAATGTGATATAAATGGCTGTGGCTTACACTGTATGTACAAACAGACAGCAGGGGTGTTTTTTTTTTTTACTTTATAATGAAAGCGAGTGCTTTAGGACAGGAGAACAGAAGCACACACATCAAGACCAGGTGATGTGTGAAATAAAGGATGTCACACCTCAGAGTGTACATCACTCGTCCATCGCTCCACAGACGCAGAAGGCGATTGGGTGTGGTAATCCAGTGGGCATCAGATTTGCGGGAATTGCGAAAAAAGGTGTCAGGAATCCAAATCTTTCCCACCATGTTACTGTTCAGCATAAGCACCTTCATAGAGCTGTTGAACTGAAGTCGGCTGTCGTACCATGTCTGAGCGAAGAAGATGTCTATGGTATACTCCTGCAGAGCAGCGAAAACCATTTAAATGACACAGTTTTTAATTTCCCCAGTTTGTTCTCTAAGAGGGTAACAATTAAGAAGAACGAACAGGCAACACATTTAAAAAGTCTTACAGGAAAGTGTTAATATGGTAAACATTTGTAGTCACAGTGAATTACATACCATGTGTGTAGCCGGTACGAACTTACCATGTTGATGGGATCCACTGGGCCAATGCTGTTCACATACACAGCTGTCTGAATCACAGTTGGTTTCACTGCAAAAATATGCATTTCCATTTATATATGGGATCAAAAGAGTGTCAATTTGTTTCTTTTTGTTACTCTGCTGCAGTTTGAGTATACATGGAAAAAAATAAGAGACCACTTTTCCCTTTTTTCTGTTCACTGTTTGTACTCTTTGACGCAGTGTGTGTGTGTGTGTAAAATGTACAGGTTGCTATTCTTTTCTGAACTACTGCAGTGTGAGCTGTGTGAAAGATAAGAAATGCCTCCACATGTGTTGTGAGTGCAGTAGTGTTTGTAGCGCAGCTTTTCTATGTGCTGTATTCCAGCAGCTTCGCTCCTGATTCAGTTTCTGATGGATGAAACAGAGTCACTCATGCACACACTGTGCTCTTAACATTTTACAACTGCAACATTTTAATTGTTGCAGTTGTAAAATAATGTAAGAGTGTTGTGTAGTTTAACATTTCCAAGGTGTAATAAATCATTTGTATGTATCATTTTCAAATATTCTCCAAAAATGTTTTTGACTCAAGGGTGGTCAGTAGTCACGTTTTACACAGACACACTCCCACAAATTACAAAAGCAATAACGATGAAAAAAACGATGCAGTTACTTATTTTTGTCCATGGCTGTATATACAGTTTATGCTAAAAGGGCAGTATAAATGATCCAAACCAGTATACATTTTCCTTTAAAGTTAATACGGTTTGGTTACAATAAAAAGGATGTGCACTTACACCAATCAGTCACAACAATATTACAGGCCTATTTTAGGCAGCAAGTGACCTGTCAGTTCTTGTGTTGATGTGTTGGACGCAAGAAAAATGGACAAATGTAAGGATCTGTATGATTTTGACAAGGGTCAAATTGTGACGGTCAGAGCACTAGTCAGAACACAGACCTACGCTCACAGATCACAGCGCTCATGCTGACTCCTGTTCAGGGCCAAAAGCAACTACAATTGGCTTGTGCGCATTATAATTGGAAAAGGGTGCAGTGGAAGAGCATGATCTGGTCTGATGAATCCTATTTTCTTTTACATCATGTAGATGGGCGGTGGTGTGTGCGCTGCTTTCTGGTGGAAGAGATGGCACCAGGATGCACTATGGGGAAAAGGCAAGCTGTTGGAGACAATAGGATGCTCTGGGCAATGTTTTGCTGGGAACTTGTGTTTTGGATGTGGATTTTACTTTGCACTGTGTACCCAAACATTGCTGCAGACCAAGTACCCCCTACATGGCAACAGTGTTCTGTAATAGCAGTGGCCTCTTTCTGTGCTCTGACACATTCTTCAGAATTTAAAGGAAAAAGAGCTCAATGTGTTGACTTGGCCTCCGATTTCCCCGGATCTTAATGCAATCAAGCATCTCTGGGCTGAACAAAGTAGTTTGATCCATGGAGGCTTCACCTCACAGCAGGACTTAAGGGACCTGCTGCTAACATCTTGATGCCACAGCACAGCTGCAGAGGTCTTTAAGGGCCAAAGCAGTTTTTTTAAGTACATGGCTTTAATGTTATGGCTGATTGGTGTCTATAAATTGAAGCAATAATGACTGACATTGTACAAATTTACATCAGCAAATATTTGAAGGAAACTAAATGACAAGGAACTGTAGAGACTGTTCTACGTCTAAAGGATCTAAAGAGATGATGAATCACAGAGAGCCCGTAGGTCCTCCTTACACCCCCTCACTATCAGCTCTGAACACTAATGAACTCCACTCGCCCTCGCTCTCCCTCTCTCCTTCTGTCTGTGTCTCACTTTCTCTCTCTCGGTCTATCTCTCCATCTCTGTCTCTGTATCTCCCAGTCTCTCTCAGATACACATAAACATACAGATAAAGAAGGAAGATCAAAGTCGGTTTGACTCTGTTGTGCTCTGACACCGTTGGGATCAATTTGCTTAAACAACTGAGCCGTGGTCAGCTCAGCACATTCCTTCCAGCAAACGGCAACAGAGACAGGAACACAGTGTACAATTAAGCAACAATATCCCTGAATGTGTGCAAATCATTACACTCTCCACAACTTTGTGTTCAATAACAATGTATTTAGTCTTTAAATGTTAGTATCAAATGTCGAGTTAACTGTAAAACTGTTAGGCAGCCCAGAACCTGTTTTTTAAATATCAGTTTTTATGTATGGCCACTGACTGTTGGGATGAAAATCTGGTTTGGGAGAATGGGAACTGATCCAAACTTGCAGTGATAACTTGCCTCCAATGTCTGGTCGCAGTTTGTTGTCATATCCCTGCAGCAATTTATTCAGAATGAGGGTGACGTCGCTCTCATAAACCTTTGGCGATAAAACCCAAGTTTTATTTATGGGGACGTCCTCATAATCTTCCTCCTCAGCTTTACTGGGCCCAAATGCCATGCTGTTAAAAAAGGACAAAGAGAGAGTCATCTGTTAGAGGAGGGAGACATGAAAAAAAATTTAATACAGTCCCCTGACAAACTAGGTAAGGTGTGTGTGGGAGAGTGAGCTCAGGTTTAACGAGTTATGAGTGACAGACAGGGAGAGAAAATAAGGTTTCGTAAGGAGAGGATGGCTGCTTGAAAGGATAAAGATTGTCATCTGTTGCTGTAAATGGCCAGAGCCTCTGAGACAGTGAGACAGAGGGATCTGTAAAACGAGTGCAATGTTAGAGACACGAAGAAGTGGATCTAATAAAAGAGTGCAGTGATTAATGAAGATGTGTTCTGGCAAAGAGTACCAGGGAACAGCTGAAGGTCAGAGGTTTAAATTATCATCCACAACTCTCCGTCTCTTTCTCTGTAAAAGCACTTTTGTCAGGCTCTATATGAAATATCAAAGAGACTAAATCGCTTAAGATGAATGTATTTTGATTGTGTTTCTTTGTGTTGCGCTCCATTCTTTACAACAGGCAACTGTGCAGCATTTTCAGCAATATAAGAGATTTAAGGGCTTAATTTTGTCATGTGACAATGGGACATCTGTTTGGTTGGTCTTTCATTAAACAAGGCTCTCTTTAAAAAAAATTAAATATATGAGAGATACTCCCTTCAAATGAGAATATGAGAGAGGAGAGCCCTCAGCTGCACGAAGCAAATGAAACAGATGAGACTCAAATCATGCTCCCAAACGCAGAACATCTTTCTCTGTTTTATTGTATCATCCACCGCACAGAGTTCACTTGATTTGAATGTGCGTGTTTTTTTTAACATGAATAAATTATAAAACATCAACACTGTTTTCTCCATCAGTTCAGTTGATTAGATATTCTACAATACGCTAACCTGAATCAGGGCAATCAGTTGCGCATGATGAAGCTAATAAATTGTGTCAATGAGCGGCGAGAAGGCTTTTGTATCTAATCCCGACTCCTCATTAATTTTGTCATTGTTAGGCAGGTTACAAGAGGAATAATTCCACTGAAGGCTGTCTGGATGCTATGCAGTTCAAATACTGCCTAACCGCTTATCTAAGCTGCAAAGGAAAATAGTAATTTAATTGGAGATTCAATATGTTTTATTGTCACTCACTAATGGTCCATTAGAACCGAAGGCCTTAATTTGTGGTTCTCAAAGAGCATAGCATTTCTGATACCTTTGGCTGGCCATTGCCCTGTTTAGTATGCAGACAAAAGGCTTTTGTAAACTATGTGATGAAACAAGCATCAGTTTTATCTAATATGCAGCCTTCCAACAGTGATAATGATGACAAAATACCGGCCACGCTAACAGACTCTGCAGCATCGATTCTGTAGGGAAACAGAAAGCTCAGCACAGGGAAAGTTCCCTGACACTGAATTTCTACGAAAAGTCTGCAAAAAAGGCCCAGATTGGAAAGGTGTTTATCAGTGAGATGTATAAAGAAAAGACTTCACTCGAAACTCGACATCATGCTGCAGTGGGATTGAAGGCTCACAAAAATACTTTCCCCGTTCAGGAAGTATAAAAAAAAAAGAAGTATGTTTTTAACAATGGCAAGGAAGTGGGAGTTGTTATGCGGCCTCATACTGTTTTACTGTTTTCCTTCTCTAAGTGGCTGAGCTGCACATTCTTAGGCACAAATAGACTACTGATGGGCTTTCTTCCACCTTGTGTCCCCATAGAACTGTTTGCTCAATAAGCATGAAAGATGCTCACACAGCTCACACAGCCGCTGTGGCACACATACAGCTGCGGGTTTACAAGGCCAGGCTTCCACCTCTCTTAGTTCTATTATCGATTATTCACACATAGAAAATGATACGCACATAGTCATACTAATCAACATTACAGTTCCGTTATGTACATGTAAATCATGTTTTTGCTCAGAAAAACTCTTTTTTTAAGCTAAGCAGCCCAGTAAAGCAACTGACAATTTACAACATGTGTCCAAAAACGTGTAGACACCTGCTTATTTACTGTTTCATCTGAAATCATGAGCGTTCTTTTAGAGTGTGTCCCCCTTTGTTGCAGTAACACCCTCTACTCATCTGGGACGACTTCACACTAAAAGTTGGAACATTGTTGTGAGGTTTTGGTTATATTCAGCCACGGAAGCACTAGTGAGGTCAGGTACTGATGTTGAATGATCAGTTCTGGATCATGAAAAACTCTACCTCATCCACAAGGTACTGAACGGAGCTCCATCACTCCAGCAGTTCCACTGCTCTACAGCCCAACGCGGAGCATGCTGATGTTAAGCTAATGCACAGCTGGTCCAGAGTGTCCCAATCTATTGGCAATGGTTTCCTAAGGAGATTAATCAAGCTGTATGTGTGCAGTCGAACACATTAAAGTATCTGAATTCATTAATTAGGGATTCTTGACGTTGTTTTTGACATACAGATGGTCCTCGGGTTACAACAGACTCGGTATACGACGTTTCGAGTTTACAGCGCTCACTCCCACTCGACTTACACCGTTAGTCTCGCACTTATGGACTACATGGGCGAACTAGTTCGGTTGTACGCAACGGAAGAATACACAGTAACACGGCGCACGAGTGAGGGAGTTTTCCTTTTCCTGTTTCTGTGGCTTAGTTGTGTTTTTCTGATTTTCCACCTGTGTAAAATCATAAAAACACAACTCGGTAAGTCTTTGGTAAGTGACTTCAGCTAGGGTGTGTTTCGACTTACACCAAAATTCGGGTTACATCACAGTCATAGGAACGAATCTGTGTCGTAACTCGAGGACCTCCTGTATTGTGGTAATGGAGAGTTACACCAAGCGGACTGGTAACATACAAAACAACAGTGTGCAATCATGAGGGTTTAGTAAGTGATGTATGTGATGCTCCAACAGTTCAACATAAAGAGAAGCTGCATCCTGTAAGACCCAGTGAGTTGTGCCAGAGGCTACTCTGTGTTAGGTTGGTCCTGATGTCATGAACATTATGTTTTACACACAGAATTTCAATATCCTATTCAGCATCCTAAGTGCTCGGTCCCTGTCACTGCAGATCATAGTGCTGCTCCCAGCTGTGAACAAATGCATTTAGTCTCAGCAGTAGTGGCACAGGGGGGGTTGAGGGGCTGTGCTGTGCTGTGCTGTGCTGCCCAGTCCTGTCAGGCGGACAGACATAAGCTCATGTGCTTCAGGTCCAGAAACCCTCTAACCCTGTGTGTCCATGTGGGGCTCCAGCTCCAGCTGCAGAGGACGAGCTGAAATGAAAGCGTTAAGGGACACGACCATTACAGAGACTGCAAGAGATAAACAGCACAGGAAAGAAGGAGAAAACGAGGAACGCCGCATATTTCATGTGTCATATTTCACATGGCTCGTTTGACTGGTTTCCTCAGGATGGTCTGAGGTGGGGGGAGGGAGGAGGGGGGCTTTTTATCTGAGTGGTTGCGGACTGAAGTCTCCTCAAGGTTGTTTTTGCAGGAGTGACATTGCGACTGTTTGACTACAACAAACCAACCCAAGAAGACAAGACTAACTAGGCTAGCACAGGAGCTAATTCACAGATGAAGGAGAAAAGACACGAAAAACGAGACACGTACATCTATCTAATGTATATATTAAAAAAAAAACGGAATCTTTGGCCATGGCACTTTTTGAACTCGAGTCGCCAAAATCTCAGAGCTCATAGTTTCATCTCGAAACGTGCACTTCAGACAGCAGGATTCAGATCTGCAGGTTAACTTCTGTTGATGTTTTGGGTCTCTCGGTTTGACCGAAGAGGTGGGAAGAGAGGGGGAACCTTACCAGAGCCGCAGCAGCCCGGGCAGCAGCCAGAGCAGAGCCTCTCTCCTCGGGCGGAGCAGCATGACCACGGCGGACAGATAGAAGCCCTCAGTGGGAGAGACAGAGCCCGGAGGAAGGGTCTTCTGGAGAAGAGCACGAAGAGAGGAAAGGAGGAAGAACTGCTGGAGACTAGCTGGAGCTGAAGACTGCATACATGCAGCCTGTGGGGCTGTGGTCCAGAGAGAGGATCTGGCAGGGGGGGAGGAAGTGTGAGAGCGTGTGTGTGTGTCTGTGTGTGTGTGTGTGTGTGAGAGAGAGAGAGAGAGAGAGAGAGAGAGAGAATGCAGGATTGTGCTGATTGTGGCTGCTGCTTCTTTCTCAGCTTTCATCCGATCTGCTGAGTGAGACACACTTCATCGTGCTGGGAATTGAAAAAAGAGACTACCTGTAAGAAAATAGCTGACTCTTCCACTCCTCAGAGGCTCCAAACCGAGGCGTGATTTATCAAAACGCACAAAGTTTTGCGTTTTTTAATGCCAGTTTTGCAGTTTTATGATGTAAGGCTATTACAGAGGAAGCACCCACTCAATTGCACACATTATCAACTAACCTCACTTAGTCATATCATTATTTAAATGCTCCATATTTTCAAATGTTCAGAATGTTCCAAAAAAAAACGTCTGTGTACAATGTTGCAATTTTCTGCTGAGCCTCAGCTGTTCATCTACCACCTCCAAACCAAACCTCAGGGACAGCCCCAACAAAACGGCAAAATGTTGTACTGAAAAAACGTTAAGATTTATTTTTAGTTCACCAAACAGCTTGAAAAAACAGTATAAATCAGGACAGAGTGTCTTGTTAAATGATGGAGTGCCGTGGGGAGGCCTGACAGGCTGTCCAGCACCATGGAGAGCTCCTCATAACCCCCATAAAAAGGCCAGCAAGACCACTGCTACACCAAAACCAGGGTAATAATCACAGAACAGCTTGTCCTTCTCATGACCTTGACTTGTTGTTACAGTATAGGGTTCGCACACAATGTTTTTAAATAAGAGATCAGTTATTTTAATCAAATTTGATTTTAACCTCCAGTCTTATACCATTAATTACCTGTACAATGTTTAAAAACAGTGTTCCTCTAACTGCATTCTTATGAGCAAGATATCACCTTTAAAAAACTAGAACTTCATGACACATTTTGTGTATTCATGTTAATTCGTTTGTATTTCAGTTCTATGTAGTGTTTCCTCAAACACAACTAGTTATAAATAATTTCATGCCTAAGACTTTCAGAATCCAAACATCATGTAGTAGAATAGATTAGAATAGAACACAATATAACAGAGGGAACTTAGCCCTTAAGAATCATAAAAATATAATAACTTAAAAAAAAAGATTAAAAAACATCAGTGCTTTGTATGACAGAAACATGTCAGAGCACACAATGTATCACAGCCTGCTGTGTATGGGGCTGCAAAACCAGTGTGTTTTTACTGTTTACTGCTGAAAGTTCCTAACAGTGGGCATGTATACGTCAAAACCGGACCATGGAGCAATGAAGGAAGGGGGCCAGTCTGATAAATCACATGTTCTTTTACATCATGGCACCAGGATGCACAGTAGGAAGAAAGAAAACCAGCGGAGGCAGCATGATGCTCAAGGGGTTTTAATCTTATGATTATTTGGTGCATTGTACCGTATTCCTGTAGTGATGAGCACGAGGCAGGATAATTTATTAATAAAAGAAAGAAAAACAGGAGACTAAATGAGAAACAAACAAAACACTGAACTTACGGGGGAACTAACAAAATGAAATAAAACAAAGCAAAAGGGACTGGGGTGTAAACCCATAAACATAAACAAAAGAGGACAAACAAAACAGGACTACCCACAGAGCTAAATACTGACCCGAAAACACAGAAAGAAACTGAGGAAAGGCACCAAGAATCAACAAAACTAGACCGTAAAAAGGGCCCATAAATACCAACTAAACAAACGAGAAACACCCGGGATGGAGAGGAGACAGGAACAAGACACAGGCAGAAGCCCTAACAAGGAGATGGGATTAGGGTGGAGACAAATGGCAAAACAAAAACACATGGCAGTACAAGACAGAAAATCAGGGAAAAGACAGTAGACCATACACAGTATGGGCAAAAGTATTTTAAGGGCTTGGTCGACGATCTTTACTTTCAGTGAAGGGCAAACCTAATGCTTCAGCATAACAAGGCATTTTGGACAACGCCATGCTTCCAACTTTGTGGACACAGTTTGGGGAAGGACCTTTTCTATTCCAGCATGACTGTGTCCCAGTGCACAAAGCCAGCTCCATAAAGACATGGCTGGATGAGTTCGGTGTGAAAGAACTTGACCGGCCCACACAGAGCCCTGACCTCAGCTCCATCCAACGCCTTTGGGATGAACTGGAACGGAGATTGCGCGCCAGGCCTTCTCGTCCAACATCAGTGTCAGACCTCATAAATGCTCTACAGAATGAATGAGCACAAATTCCCACAGAAACACTCTGAAATCATGTAAAAAGCCTTCCAGGAAGAGTGGATCCTGTTCAAGTCATGTCAATTAGAGGTTTATTGTCATCCCAGCCACAGACTTATAATGTAATTATATACCTGTATGTATGCTATTATATAAGTTTACAGTAATTAAAACGATATATAATTATAGCCACAATTGAAAAAATATAATTATAGCCACACTACAATGTTGTATACAATATAACAGTAAAGTTATAATACAATAGACTAAAGACCACAAAGAGAGAAGAAAAACAGTGCAGATGTACTGAAGAGAGTACCTTCAGTGTAAACAGTTATAGTGCAAATGTAGCAAATTGTTTTAGCAGCGAAGGAAGGATCAACTGCATATTAAAGTCTATGTATTTGAATACAATCTCATTCAAGTCCCTGTTTGTTTAATGGTCACGCGTCCCGATACTTTTATCCATGTAGTGTACAAAGGTTAAGAAACATAGGAAAAGACCAGGTGAACATTTCAAGAAATTAAGAAACAGCAAAAATTCTACACTACAATTCCTCACTACTGTTGCTGTTTACATAACAATACATAACAATTACATCACAATACAGTCACAGTCATCACAACATTACTGGAGGAGCTAGGAACAGTTTACTATAAATGCTCAAGCCTGTTGTGAAATCAGTGTGTGGTTTGAATGATGGAACATCTGTAGGCAGGTGAGTTCAGACAAAAATGAAAAGAAGAAGAGAGATGAGACATCACCATGGCGATGTCAACTATTAATATTCTGAGACGGTATAATAGACTCCACACCCCCACTGAGAGTTACACCAACAGCATACACACACACGCACAGACCACAAACACCATACGTGCACACACACACACACACACACACACAGATGAACACACACCCCTCCCTAGTGTTATTATTCATTATGGATTCTCAGAATTCTTGCAGGGAAAATGAGTACTGCTGTTCAAACAGGTCATGTTTGCTTGTTATTATATCAGACGTTCAGAGCAGCGGCGGAACATATTGGAAGCCAAAACATTTTTGTTACAGAAGTTTTTCCTGAGATGGGATGCAATGATAAATATTTACTCAAGGACCATTTCTAACTCATGTGAAAGTTACATGCAAAATATTTTTTCAACACTACAATCACAAAAAGCTCAAAATACTCACACACACACGCACACACACACACAAGGGCATGCGCACACAGCACAAAGCCAGAGAACAAACAGTCAGGTTCTGTCACACATATTAAGCATCAAAGCTTTGTGTATGTGCTCTCGGTTGCCAAGCAACTCGACCAACACCTTATTTGCGGTTGGCTGATTTATTCTGTAGAGGAATCTCCACTCTCTGCACTCTGCTCTCGCTTTCACATGTGCCCTTTGTCCCTTCAAGCTGCAATTAATAGTCCTCTTGCCTTACATGGACCCATGTGTGCAGGTACACATGCTTATGCTGGTGCTTTACCGCCTGCATCAGTATACAGAATTAGGAACTCATGCATAGTGACATTTATAGTTCAGCAAATTATTGTAATGTCAAATGCATCAGATTTGACTGTGAATGCATTAAACTTAGATCTGACCAGTGCTCATGGTATTCCCTCTAATAAAAATACTATTATACTCTTCCCATTTTCAGAGTGTGTATTTTCACTTTTAGGTCTATTCACTCACCTATACTTTCCTTCAACATATTAGAGACTTGTCTTATCTTACAACCTGCCAAATATTCTAACAATATTCTATTAATTAAAACTGTCTTTTAAAGACAGATTGTTCATATGGGGAAGGTGTTCTTTTGTGGCAAAGGACAACAAAAGTACTTTTAGTCAAAGTCTGCAAGAATTTTATACTTAATCGTTTTATGCATTGATTGTTCATTACAAAACGACATGTAAACACACAATTTTTCACTTTTAAGTTACGGAACTGTTCACATGTGTGGACGCCTCACATAAAAGGATTATGGTAATCAGAGTTCAACAGTCATAAGAAGACTGAACTTAGTGGCTTGAATTAAATATTGTTTAAGGCCTAAATCAGCTAATTACTACATAACTTTGTTCAATCAATAATACTGAAAAAGTCCAAATTGTCTAAAAGCAGCCAGAAAGTCTTGGAGTTGGTTTTATGGAAGCACATGTGTGAACTGGTCCTTTAATAATTTGCAGAAAGCGATTTTTAAAAACTAGTTGATAATGAAAGTAATAACAGGGTAAATAAGCACTCGGCAAAACGTATTTATTCTTTATACTAGTAACTGTCATTAAGGAGTGACTGAGTGGCCTCTAATGCACTTATTTCTTCATTACACTAATGAAAATCAGCAGGGAGAGCTTTGTATATTCAGTCATATGCACACGAGCCTAGGGCTACATTTTAATCAGAGAGAGAGAGAGAGGGAGAGAGAGAGAGAGCACTTGATAAATTCTAAAATTCTAAAGCCAGAATGCTCACAGAGTTTATAGCACTAATACATCCAGACAGTAATGTTGTTCATACTCTATTTTGTTTGTTTTCTCTATTTATTTGAGACAAGAATCAAATAAATTCCCCAGAGAGGAAAAGGCTGTATGAGTGTGCGTGTGTTTGTGTGTGGTTGTATGTGTGCGTGTTCCATTATAGAAATAACATGAATGTCACATGTGAAAAATCATACATATTGCATTAACACAATTTCTTTCTTTCAGTGCACTTCTTTTGACAAGAACTGTTGACACGTCACATTCACGTGGAGCTCCCTGACACTTTTGAATGAAATGAATTCAAAAGCACTGTATTTTTAGTGCATTTCCATGTTGCTCTTCCAGTTCTTATTGTGTACTTTTGACATGAAATGCATTTTTATTTTTTCAAAAAAAGTTCTTTCACATCATGATTTTTTCAGTGCACTTGAGTATAATGTCCTGATGTGTCTTGCTGAAATGGGTTTGTGCACATTTTGCCTCAGGCCTACCTGAGGTCAGCTATAAAAAGCAATTCACAGTACAAAATCACACTATTCACATGATGCCACTTGTGAGGAGATGTAAAAAAACACGTCAAGGCCAGACAAAAACATTTATATTTGTAGTTTGCAAATTTTATTACTGTTTCAAAATGCACTGTGCCATGCCACTCTCCAGGCCATGTAGTTCATAAATGGGATGCAAAAAACAACTGTTTTTGTTAATTCACTGTTTTGGTGAACACATTTACTTATAACCTTCAGTTCAGCCTACATCAGTTTAGCCCTGCCCATTCAGACAGAAGCTATAAAGGGTGTTTCAGTCTGAACTGCTTTTTGAATAACAGAGCTCATTTACACAAACAATATTAGTCAATTATTAGTGTGATCAGCATCGCACAATTCATCAGCAATCATACACTATTCATTAGTTTCATCAGCAATCACATGACTAAACTTCTTCACTTTTTTTTATTATTCGTATTATTGTTTGTTTGTTTGTTCTAGGGTGTTTCTAAACAGTGGTTTTGTAGCATCTATGCAATCACACTTTGCATTTTCTTACAAAGTGTGATTTCTGGAAATGAGTCTAGTTTAGGATATGGGTCCGAGGAGAGCAGTTTTATCAGACTAAAAAGAACGTGCAGTACCATACATGAACACTACAGCTCTCCTTTACATTGTAAGAAACATTTTGCCTTTACTTGAGAGATTTTTGGGACAAAAGTACCAAAATAATCAATTCCTGCATTCCTACATTCCCTTGTACAGCAGAACACAGATCTGACCAAACATGAAGCTTTTTCTTTCAGTCTTATATGTAAATTAACTTAAACTGAATGTTCTGTCAGTTGTCCAAAGTGGTCATTAGAATCATGCTGTAGTTTTAATAGTTAAAACTGATGTCCTGTATGTTGCTCCTATACATGCATAAATGCACACACACACAGACAGACAGACACGCACACACACACACTTAAGATAAGACATGGTTCTGTGTTTTTATGCATGTCGTATCAGTGAGCCAAAACAGATCTTAATGACATCCTTGCAGACTACTTAAGGCAGAGCTTGTGCTTATGGCTGCCTGGCTTGACTTCAGTTCTCTATAATACCCTCTATTCCCTCAGCTCCACCTTAAGAGAGTCTGGAAAATGAGAGCCAGCTTGCTTTTGCACTCTCCCTCTGGCCAGGTCTGTGTGTGTGTATGTGTGTGTGCCTATGTGTGTGTGTGTGTGTGAGAGAGAGAGAGAGAGAGAGAGAGAGAGAGAGAGAGAGAGAGAGCACACTTGTGTGTATACCTCTCCCTCTGTATCTCCTTCTACCTACAGTGAAGCATAAAACATTTGTAAACGTGAGGACATTTTTGCAGACCCTTACAAGGAAACATGCTGTTTTCACCATAATGCATCTTTTAAAAAAAACTAAAAGAGCAGACTCACTTACTTCAAAGGTAATCATTGCCTTTTGTTTAAGAGTGAACAAGAGATGTGTTTTCTTTGACTTGTTCAAGTTCTGTTAACACTGCATCATTTCTCTTATTTAGATGTATTGTCAGTTCCTTTAAAATTATGCTTTAAAGAACAATACATTTAGTTGGAAATTAGTAGAAATCTTGTCAGCAGTTCTTCAAAACTAAGGCAAAGCTGTTCAGTTCAGTACTTGCACCCATGTGAACTATGTATATTTCTACACTATGTAAACAGTAGCCTTTTATCATTTGTAAACAGCAGTAGCATTTATATTATAAAACTCTAACAAATAGTAAAATGGAAATGCAAGGTTTTAGATGACTACATGTCTTAACTTTCTAAAAGCTCAAACCTGTGGTGTGTGTGTCTGTGTGTGTGTGTGTGTGTGTGCATGTGAGCCCCATTGGACACATCTGTTCTGGCAGATGCTTGTTTGTACCTAAAGATATGTTTCTCCAGACCGAGTGCAGGAGGAAGAATTCTGCCTGTAATTTGCGGTCACTGATAGCTGTATCTTTTACAGCTGCATGCTGTATGTATGTTTTGAAGATAAAAGCAAGGGCAACAAGACCACTGTTAAGTAGGAAAGACTGGAAAGACTGACTCGGCGGTTTGCATTCAGTGTCGCTAAGCTCAAATTCTGCTGGCCAGCCAAAGCAGGCACACTGTGGCAAAGCCCACAGATGAGATGAGAAAGGAATATGAAAAGAAAGATGTGTAAGAGTGAAGTGGAGAGAGCGAGAGAGCGAGAGCGAGAAGGGGATTTGGCTGAGTGACATGTCTGGCTCTTAAGCTGGAACAGAGAAAGAAAGTGGCCACAGCAGGCTGGTGAATTCAGCATGCGTCCTGCTGCGCATCGACAAGAACTGTAGGACTTCTGCTACACAGAGTCCGTGCCTTTCCAGCTCCCCTGCTGAGTGTGGCAGTTTGGACCGAGTTTAGTCTGCTTCGCTTGTGCCCATGTGCATGCATGCATGAGTGTGTGTGTGTGTGTGTGTGTGTGTGTATGTGTGTGTGTGTGATAAGGGAGAGGAAAAATGATTGAGTAATAAGTGGTGTTGTGTGTGTGTAGGAGTTTTCAAGTAAAGGTAGTACATGAAATTGCTCTCCAACAATGTGGGTAGATAGCCATCAGCTGTCAAATATTTCCAATAGCATGACAAACCCTTATTACTGACTCTTACATTCCTCTATCCACACGCTGGGTCAGGGCTGAGTATAAGTGACCAGGTTTTATCCATGTTCTCTAGTTGAATAATACAGACTGTGGGGTGTGGAAAGGATTAAGGGCAGCTGAGTGGTGGAACCATGTGTTTGTCCTCTCCAGAGATGCCAGAGCTATCACTGCCAAGGAGTCCTTGTTCCTTCTGCGTCTCTAAAATGGTCTTTCCTCTCCCCCATCACTCACTGAAGCTAGTCAACATGCTAGCTAAAGTAATAAAATTGCCAGTTAGCATTCTTCTCCAAGTGCATTGCTTTAGCAGCGGTCCAGAAGGTTTGAATTAGATGATGCACATGCTAGCCCTCACTCTCCCAGCTTGGTAATATTGAGTAATAAGGAGAGACCTAATGAGTTGTTGGAACTGGCCCTTGGAGCAGGCAGCCTCGCCAGCCTGTAGTGAGAGCTAAGATTCTGTAGCAGCTTTATTTCCGTTCGAAATATGTTAAATGAACAGTATTAGGTTAGCGCCAGGATATTCTATTCTTGAGTCAGTTACTTTGTAAATTAGAAATTAGAAATTCAGTTACGTCTGCAGAAGTTGTTTTGGAAAATCTGCATTGAAAAATGTAATACATTACATTTAATTGACTAAAATGTACATATTTTCCTTATGAATAAATTATATCACACCGGCACAATATTGTCTTACAGTTTGTTCACTTTTGCACCAAAAATAACGAAAACTCAGCTCATCTTAATATTACAGAGGCAAATAATCATCCAGCTTTTTGGGACTTAATTCAGCTTGAGAACCCTTGATTTCCCCCGCTTCAAACTAACTCATATCTTAACTCGTATTTTTAGTTCTGCATCTCAGTTAAATAATTTATTTATAATTTGCATTTTACTCAGGTTCCCAACTCTTTAAAAGGGTACTATATGTTATATTTCTGTTACACTATGGCAATGTGGATATTGTTGCTCCTGATCCTGGTGTGTATGGACTACAGACTGTCAGTTACTCTCTCAACAAAATCAACCTCTATGGACACAGTGGTACCAACTCTGTTAGCCTCAGAGGGCCGATCTGGCAATAAGCTTGTTCATGAAGGCCTTCTCTTGTTATTTATCCTCATAAAGACTCTCTTTTCTTTCTCTACGGGTCGACCTGAAGAGAATGGGTTTCCCTTTTGAGGCTTGGTTCCTCCAGAGGTTTCTTCCTCCAGCTGAGGGAGTTTTTCCTCATCTCTGTCACCTTTGGCTCACTAGGGGCTCGAACCTGGATTCTGTAAAGCTGCTTTGTGACAGTCTGGTTGTAAAAAGGGATATATAAATACAGTTGAATTGAACTGAATAACTGTGTTCATATAAAGGTAAAAGGGGGCATTTGGCTGACGCTCTTATGAAAGTGACCGTTCTGTCATACCTGAACACGCCACAGCACACAGTGTGAACAGCACAAAATTCTTTCTCGGCATTTAACCCATTCACCAAGTGAAGCAGTGGGCAGCCAGGAAGAGAGCGTCTGGGGAGCAGTGTGTGGGGACGGTACCTTGCTCAGGGTACCTCAGAGGTGCTTAGCAGTCTTGGGAATCGAACCCATGACTTCCTGATCGCAGGACGAACGCCCTATCCACTAGTTACAGGGACAGTCCCCCTGGAGCAGCTCAGGATTAAGCGTCTCGCTCAAGGACACAATTGTGGAAAGTGGGGATTTGAACCTGTGGGTTGGTTCATATATTTTATTCATGTGGAAATAATATACACATTTGAATAAAGTAAATTCAATACATTTCTCATTACAATATCATGGTTAAAACATCTCCCGGGAAAAAAAAATGCGGGGGATAAAATCACCCACAGCCCTTCCCAACCGACACAACGCACTGTGGGGAGATGAATGAGGTTGCCCTTGTAAAGATTTTTACTCAAGTCGTCAGTGGCCTGGTCCTTGGGCCTGGAATTTCAGCATGGGACAGGCCCGGGGAAAAGCAGTTTCAATGCTGCGAGACTGTGGGAGTTCTTTCATAGACCCACACCACCGCAGGGAGACCTTTTCCACAAGGCACAAAATAGACTGACAAAGAGGAACAGAAAATAGGTCACATGAAAAAAATAACAGCAAAAAAAGCTCAGAGATATTGGCCATGTTCTTGTCAGTAATGTCTGTCCTGGAGATTTCCAATAATGAGGTTTTCAATTAAGTCAGACTGAATACGCCATTGTAATTGATGTTCATTGTTACAATGAGGGCACTGGTCTGTCTTTTTCACAGATGTGAGTGTCCACATTTTTTTTCTACAAGAGATGTCAGAGTGAATAATTCAAGGCAATTTCACAACTTTATCAGCCTGTCTTATACACTACGCATGCAAAAGTCTCTAGTGACCTGCTCAACCATTTCTTCTAATATGTGGCTACTCCAGAGCATGTTTCTTTACGCAATGCTTTTCTATGAAGATTGTACAAGCCTGTGTCAAAAACTGATGCACCTTAAAGCAGCTGAATTCATTCATTCTAAGTATCTCTATACTTTTGCACTTATAGTGTATTTCATCTATGTGCCATTAAGTTCACCAGTCAGGTGACTTGTGTTTTGGATGGAAAATTGTTAATGAAGCATCAGCACTTCACTGTCAATCTTTTCACTGTAAAAGTATTCATATGGAGTGTTTTCTTAACACAGTCATTTTTAATATATCCCAGTGTCTTCCCCCACTCATACACACAGACAGTAATAGGCCTATTGTTGTTTTAAGTTTTGAGAAGCACTATGTTACCATAATATATGATGAATTGTAATAGTGATTTGATGTTAATGAACTGGCATACTGTAAGGCCCGGTACGGAATTGAAGGTGGAGTCCCAGTCAGGTGCTACTGGACAGCCCCCGCCAGATCGCCACTCCAGGATTTCACACAGGCCCATGTGGCGGAGATCAGGATCACCTGAGTGCTAGACTCAAGTAGTATATATAGACGTTCCAGACGATCTACCTGTGCGAAGTATGCTAAGCCCTGCCTAGTTTCTGAGCGTACCCTCTGTGTTTTGGATTATTCCCTGTATTTTCTCTGACCCATTTCCGGACTTTGGATTACCCTTTTTGCCTAATGGATTTAACTTTGATTGCCTGTTGTTGGATTTGCTGTTTTTTGACTTTTTGCTACGGTTTTGGATTTTTTGCCTTTTTGTCCTTGCAGACTTTGTTTTTCAATAAACTTTCTATTTTTATATTTTGCAACTGGGTCCATATCCGTGTTCATTACACATGCACACCGGGCAAGGTGGATAATGCTAATGAACTAGATAGCTAATGCACTATACTTCATATTTGATATCAAATATTTGAATACATTTCATCTATGCATCCCTACAACCCCTTTCTGTAGCTTTACAACTTTACTCCAATCTACCAGCTCCAACAAGCTAAATTACAGATCCAGTAAATTCTAATTAATTTTCAAATTAACGTCTCAAGCACTTCTTTTCAGGTCTATTGAGGTAATCACAGTGCAACAGTGTTCACTAGATGCTGTTCAGCAAATGAATGTGGTGAATTCACTCCTGGTATTATTTTTCACTGATTAATCATAAAATTATACAAACACAGTGAAACAAATATATGTGTGTAAGCGCTCTTTAGGTTCAAGGAGTTATGAAACAAATCACCAAATTAAGACATTTTATTTAGATTGTTCTGAGAATTTGTACAGTGAACTCACTCTGACTAAGACAGACAAAATGTTAAAAAAAATATATTTTTTTGGTATATCATAGTTATAAACAAAGCATTTCATTACAATAATAAAACACATTAGGACAATAGATACAACACTGTACAGGAGCAAGCAGCAGCAGACAAGGGTAAACAGATCGACTAGGTAAAATATTCTTCCTCAGAACTCTGATATAAAAGGAGGAGAGGCTTTCAGTGTCATCCAATTAAAATATTAAATGAATGATAAAGTGCCAGATTGAGTTTACTTCATATGCTACATGTGGGTGCCGGACTGTGTTGGACTGTGTACAGTACCAGTCAAAAGTTTGGACATCCATGATTTCCTTTGTTTTTATTATTGGCTATATTGTAGATTAATATTGAAAATGTCACCTATTGCTCTGATGACAGCTTTGCACACTCTTGGCATTTTTTCAATCAGATTCATGAGGTATCGACCTGGAATGGTATTTAATTAACAGGTGTTCTTGTTGTGTATGTGTCCATATTTAAAATAATGTAGTTTAGTAATGTGGCACAGTGTATTCTCTCAGTGTTCTGACTTAAAATGATCATAACAATATAACAAAGAAATCTCACCATACATGAGCTTAATTCTTATCATTCATAACAACACAAACACAAACAAGTGCCAAAGTGGTCTTAGAATGCACAGCAGATGAGTAAGAAATAGACAATGTGCACAAATTCACATAAAGAAGATCTGAAATACTGTTTCTTTAAAAGCACAAGTGGCTTTGGGGTTCATAAAGTGTTTTTTTTTTATTTTATTACTACATACAAAAGTAAGAAACAATTAAATAATCTACTAATAAATTATGCTACATCCTAAAAAAGGCAGGAGAAAATACTCACGTTTTCCTCCCAATAATGCGTCCATTTATGGGGCGGCTTAGCGGTGCAGAAATGCACCTTACCGCAGGGGTTTCAGAGGGTTTAAGGTCAACTCCCAGCTGTTTCATGTGCCATCTGTGGCACCCGAGCATTTAATAGGCAGCGATCTTTCTGACAGATAAGAACACTAGAAGAATGGTGGCGAATTTCCCAAACAATTCACCCACTTGTTCGCTGAGCTGAGCATTTTGGCATTTTCTTACAAACGTTTTCAAGATGCTGACAATGCTGTGTTGCATGAAGTTTGCAAAGACACCGTAACAGGCCTCATTCACATCAGATGTGTGTAAGCCTTTAAATTCCAATGATTGCTTGAAAGGAAAGGTTTTTAAAAGCTATGCTCGTTATTTAGTTTCTATCAACAGTCCTTATATAACAAAAAGGCAAATTATCCTTGTATGGACATGTCTGGCAGTGAAATACTTTTAAGGATGAAGGACATGTTTTCTCTTAAGAGTGAGACAGAAACGCTAACCATAATACTAACCAAACAAGTACAAAAGCTTGGCATTGATCGGCATGCGCATGTGTGTATGTGTGTGTGTGTGTGTGTGTCTGTGTGTGTATGTGTGTGTGTGTCTGTGTGTGTCTGTGTGTGTGTATGTGTGTGTGTCTGTGTCTGTGTGTGTCTGTGTCTGTGTATGTGTGTGTGTGTGTGTGTGTGTGTGTGTGTGTGTGTCTGTGTGTGTATGTGTGTGTGTCTGTGTGTGTGTATGTGTGTGTGTGTGTGTGTGTGTATGTGTGTGTGTGTATATGTGTATGTGTGTGTGTATGTGTGTGTGTGTATGTATCTGTGTGTATATGTGTG
>JBBPCX010000154.1:12232904-12261001 GCA_037974365.1 Hydrocynus forskahlii | reverse complement strand
TCAGCTCACACCACTCAACAAAGCTGCCCACCACACTCCTGTATTCATCCTCCTGTCCATCCCTGATACAGGCCACAGTGGCAGAGTCATCAGAGAATTTCTGCAGGTGGCAAGACTGAGACCTGTACCTGAAGTCTGATGTGAAGAGGAAGGGTGACGGGACAGTCCCCATGCGGCGCCCCCGTGCTGCTCAGGATGTTATCCGAGCGGCATATAATCTGTGTCACGTAATTTCTTACCTTTGCATTTTTTCAAGCAATACAATTGAGGCATTTGTCAATTTATGCCCATTTATTATGATTCCTGATTGCACTCCTTATAATATACTGCAGGAAATGAAAAACGCTAAATAAAACGAAAAGTAAATCAATCGCTTAAAATGTCAGATTGGTTCAAGAATTATATGCCTGTTTATTCATATTATGAATATGAGTGGTAGTAACAGTGTGTGATCAGTTAGAGCAATAACAATTTACAGCAACTAGCAAGATAACACTAATGCTAGAAAGCCAAACCAGAGCCCAAAGTTAACAACTTCGTGTTTTTAGTATAAACATTTTTAAAAAAAGAATCTAAAACTAAATGCCCAAATTTGATTCTGCACATAGTTTGAAAGAAGATAAATGAATCTGTTGTGCCACAATGTACTAATCAGATAACAGCTGACATGCAGGAAGTGTGCCATTTTTAATAGACTGCTTGTTTTCCTTGATGCTTTATCATATTTTACATTGTGAGATCGGCTTGTGACATCCCTAAAATCTAACCCTACACTAATACAAACACCCTCCAGAAACACAAACACAAACACCCTACATGAACACAAATTAGCCTAGCCGTGCTCAGTTTTACCTTACAATGAAATTAATTTGGATAGATTTTTAAATACAAACAAGAGAACTGATTGGCAAAAGTCGGCAGTACAAGTCGGCAATAACACCTCAGACAGCATCACACTGAGCACAGGGGTCCCACAAGGCTGTGTGCTCAGTCCCCTGCTCTTCACCCTGTTGACACACGACTGCACACCAACCTTCAGCACAAATCACATGGTGAAGTTTGCAGACAACACAACTCTGGTAGGTCTCATCACCAAGAACTTCTGACCACATGGTGCAAGGACAACAATCTCCTGCTCAATGTCAATAAAACTAAGGAGATTGTTGTTGTATTCCGGGGAGGACACACCCAACACCCACCACTGTACATCAATGGTGCTGCAGTGGAAAGAGTGAGCAGCACCAAATTCCTGGCAAAGAAGGCACAGCCGCGCCTATACTTCCTCCGGAAACTCAGGCAAGCAAAAGCCCCCTCACCCATCATGCGCACGTTCTACAGGGGCGTCATTGAAAGCATCCTCACCAGCTGCATCACTGTGTGGGGTGGGAGCTGCACTGACCACAACAGGAAAACCCTGCGGCGCACAATAAGCACAGCTGGAAAGATCATCAGTGCCACATTCCCCTCCCTGCAACACCCGCCTTACTCGAAAAGCAACTATGATTGTGAGTGATGCCAGCCACCCTGCACACAATCTCTTCAGCCTCCTGTGCTCTAGGAGGAGATACAAGAGCATCCGTGCCCACTCCACCAGACTTAAAAACAGCTTCATGCACCAGGCCATCAGGAAGCTGAACTCTCTCCTCTCTCTCCCACCCACTCCTCTCTGTCCCCCCAAAAACTCTGGACTCTGAATTGCTGCTACCATGTCTTACATGGTTTACAGTTTGCACATCTTATTTCATATCTGCAGTTTTTGCAGTTTGCACATTTCACTTTATTTATGCTTGCACTCTTACATATATTCTTGCACTCTTACTTACATATACCCTTGAATATCTGTAGTCCAGAAAGTTGCTGCTGTCTTTTTTATAACATGTCTCCATAGTTGCTGCTCATCTTTTTTCACAGTTACATTTTTTGCACATCTTTTGCACTTTTATCACAACACATACAGAACTTTTGCTGCTGAGACATTCTTCTGTTTTTTGTCTTGTTATACTTGTCCTGTGTTCCTGTCTTGTTTTAGCATTAGATATATGTCCTTAAGTTATGTTAGGTAATGTTAGTAATGTTAGGTGTTGTTTTAGCATTAGATAATTGTCCTTAAGTTATATTAGGTAATGCTAGGTGTTGTCTAATATGTTGTGCATCGCTGTGGGACAGCGAGAAACATACATTCAATTCCTCTGTATGTCTAGTATATGTGGAGAAACTGACAATAAATCTTACTTTGACTTCGACTTTGACTTTGAAAAGAAAAAGGGAAAATATCCTGACCATTAAAATGTATGCTGAACACTTTGAAAATCTTAATGAAAATGTAAAAAGAAAATAAAACCTCAAAGTACAACATTACACATCTTCATCTTCATTAAACATTTCATTTATGGATTTTATGACTTTCTTCTTCTTTTTCATCTTCTTCTTCTTTCCTTATATTATTCTCACTCCTACTTATACTTTATATGTTATAATCATATAACATAGGTCATATTACTTCTACTACTATTATTATTACTATTACAACTAACACTACTACTATGCTATACTAATACCACTACTACTACTACTGCTACTACCAATACTATTACTAATATGAATACTACCACTATCGCTACTACTACTACTACTAATAATAATAATAATAATAATAATAATAGACAAATTCATTAGGAAACTAGTGGACTTTTATCTGTTGTTCACAGCAACGTGTGCATCTTTTAACTTTCGAATTGGAGGCTGGGTGACGCGATTTATGGGCGGGGCTTAAGTGCGTGGATCATTTTGCCGGGAATGCAAATACCACGTGTCTCCGAGCCGGCTGAGTCAACGAGGTCCGATTCACTTTTCACAGAGCAGTTGTAAGATGGCGGCCCGCTGGGGAACAGGCGAGGAGATATTAAGTGCCTGTAATATGGAGTATTTTTCAACAGCAAATCTTGACGAGGTGAGAAAGATTTCGATTTATTTTTGATTAATTCTGTGCAAAAACCCAGACCTGCTGTCACTTCTCGCTTCCTTCGCAATTCGAGGTAAATGAGGGACTGCATGAGAAAGTGACACGTGGGTTGTATGATGGCGAGATGGTTCTTGCTGTATTCAGTTTCAAATGTTCGGTTGATCAGATGTTTTATTGCAAAGTAGCTTTTCATTAGTGTTCATGTTTAAACGTCTGAGTGACAAGAATTAAAATGTATCTGTTCTTGCTGCTTGCCAAGCCTGCAATAGCATCAGGCTATCTGGTTAGCTAAGTTCACAGCCTTTGGAGATGGTCCCATGCTACATATATAACTAAATAAACATTTTTTTTAGTATTGTAACCAAGTTGCTTCATACGAGTGTTGATCTGCTTAATCTGATAACGTTGCACTGTGGTGATTCTGTTCCTGATTTGCTTTGGTCACTTGTGATGTCCAGATAAGAATCTTGAGTGGAGCAGGGATGGCAGTGTTTGTAGCATAAACGTGCATGAGTTACCAGGCCTGATGGAAAAATACATCATTTTTGTACTTACAATTCTCACCAATCCGAATAATAAACCTGTTCTTTTATTATTAATTGTTTTAAACTTTTCGATTGCTGTCCTTACAGCCTTACATTCGCTTCTGCCTCCCACGTGGGTTAGAGAGAGGACCATTTTGCGTCATGTTTATAATGTTAAATCTTGTGTATAAACCATCTCTCTGTAAAGTTTCAAACGAGCCCTGACTGCATGCTCGGTGTAAGTATTTTAAGACTTAATGGTATGGTTAAAGAACTTTGTCATCTACCAGTGTCGTGTTGATATAAGCATTGCAACCATTTTGCTCATGATCAAGTTGCAGTGAACTGAATCTTAGTCTGTTTTGGGTTTAGTCTGGTTATTCGGATTGAATAAGCAATAGTTAAGTCAGGAAGTTTGTTTATTTCTACTGATTGCCCTATTTTTCCCCACAAGTCCAACACGTGGTCAGTGGTCATGGGCTGGGCTGGTGTTGAAGCACGTGTCTATTTTTGTTGACAGTGTTTTTGCATGAAGACTTTATTTCTGCCAGCAACATTAGATGCTCTTGTGCTTTAGGTGGAGTCAGTAATTGTGAGATTTGAGTGCACAGTCGTGTTGGGATCCTCTTTAACTCCACTGATCAGTTTGTTGTACTGAAACCACGTGTCTGAGGCACCGGCCGGCTAGTTCTCTGCACTTTGCCCAGTAATGCAAAGCGCCACGACGACGCGACCGTGTGCTGCACGTGGGTGTTCTCGGTTGTCCTGTGTTTGTTTCTTTCCCGGCCCTCGCCCTTGTTTTTTTTTTTTATATAACGGCATATTTTAGATGCCCTATATTGGTAACTGGATATGCCCTGTGCTTTCTTGGTGTAATAGGTCAATAGAATGCATCCGCCACGTGCATGTGGTATTATGGACTGTGCCACATGGGCAGACTGGGTGGTGTCATGCTTCTTGATTGGGCGCTTGAGCTTCCAGACAAGTGGATGAAGATATCAGTAGAACGTTAGATTCATTTGGCAGTTCAAAAAGAAACTTACAATAATAGAAAACACTCAGGGTCCAGTACAGTGTGAAAACCAGAGGAGAGTAGGTGTCAAAGTGCTAAAATCTTTGTGTAGGAGTGTGTCAAAAAAAGGAGAGGACATTACATATTATAGTGACAGTTTTTCCCTGCTGTGAGGTTGCCTAACAATTGCCGAGGTGATTACAGTCCTGCTGGGATCTTTTCACCATAGCTTCACTTAAGACTTAATGGGGTGGTGGAGGTTGGGGGGCAGCATATGTATGTGTGGGTATGTAGAGAGGGTGAGTATCTATAGCTTGATCCTTGATCTAGAAGTAATCTTTCAACAGATTTTTAACTAATCATAAACCACCATTTCTATGAAACCAAACGCCTTAATTTTACCCCTTAAAATTACCTTAATTTTGACCTGAAAATTAAAGGGAAAAGTCCACAGATTAAGGGGTAACTACTGAATTTTCCCCTTACTTTTTCAAAATCCCCCCTTAAATAATGATCCTTCTGAATTAACACCTTAAATTAAAAACTAATGGGTTTCACACTCATGCCTTAAATCTAATTTTAAGGTAAAACTAAGGGGTCGGTTTCACACATTAATGGCCATTTAATTAAAATGAAGTGGATTGGTGTATTTTCAGGGGTAAATTAAGGTAGTGTTAAGCACATTTTAAGTACATACACTACCCACACCAAAAGCTGTCAGTTTTCTTTTTTAGTTGAAATGAGCTTTCTTCTTGTGAAATTTCCTTGAAGGTGGAGCTTGATTAATGTGCCAGACTGAACTTGTTCATCCTGCTCCAACAGGCAGAAATACTCCAGGATGGCCAATGCGGCCTGCAGCACCATGGTCTGGACGTTGGAGACACGCTAGAAGCCTTACAGAGTTGTCTGGATCCATCCATTCTATCCATTTTTGAGGACTCCCCACCCAGAGGGGTAAAGTCCTGTTTTAATACTTTTATAGGGAATTAAAAATCAAACCATTGCCACAGTTGAGTTTATTCTCTGTCAGACTGAATTGGGATCATACCTCACTTTGTGTCTGGTACAGCTTACGATGAACATTTCAACCCATGACTAATGCCTTATGCTTTTTGCCTTTTTAATCTGTTCTCTTTGGAAGGTTAAAATTGGTGTGGATGAAGAAAGCGAGGCAACGCTGCTTACAGCTCTTACTGAAATACTTGACAATGTGGATGATGAAAATCTTTCTCCCTTTGACACCCTACCTGATGCAGAGCTTTTACAAGGGCAGAAGGGCCATGAGCATGCATCGGTGAGTCTGCAGCTGGGTCTTACCTGTCTAGTGCATCAAATTTGCTGTACACACAGTTAGGAGAAATTAAATGTTATTAGAAATTTATTTTAAAATGCTCTAAAGATCTAAATACTAAAATTCACACAGTAGTTTTAAAAGATATAGTTTCCCCCTTGCTTCCTGTTTTCTTCTGAGCTTCCTGCATTGTTTTGTTCCGCCCACAATTTAGTGGGTGTCGCCCAGAACAATTGTACCACCTATAAAAAGCAACCACATTAAGAATTGAGGTGTAATTCTTTGTCTCCTGTAGCTGAGGAAACTCCTGAGCCTCTCACGCTCCCCTCCAGAAAAAGAGGCTGTGTTTAGTTCTAGGAAGTTTCCTGGAAAGGTACGACACTTTTATTTATTTATTTTTTAATAGTAAAGTTAATACATTGCTTTAACATTCCTTATCCTTATGCTTCTGAATATGGCAATTTATTTGCTAAGCATTAACGTTGCATTTGATATGTGTGCACATACAGACACTTCCTTTTACACCTAATGGATCTCTGCAGACATGTTCTGCTGAGGAAGATGGTAATGAGAATTCTTCGGTGCTCATGCAAGATTTGGATGCATCCTCGTTGGATGAATTGGACTGGTGCCTTCCCGTACTTCTGGAGCAGGACGGAGAGAGCGTGCCTGTTTCTCTCAGCGAGCTGGTTAAGCACATGCACCCATGCTCCATGACTGTTTGTGTGGAAGGACAAGAGCAACTACTGCCTGAAGGGGGGATTGTTCTGGAAGTGGTGGATAATGGGGAACACGGAGAGCCCATTCTGGCCATCCCAGATCTGAACATCCCTCTCTCTCTGCCCTGCAGAGACCCCACAGATGGAGAACAGACAGTCCCTGAAAACGTCCCAGAAAAAGCCAATCTTGAGCCAGAAGTCACCTCAGAAGAGGCCCCCTCCTCTGAAGTTTCACTAACCAGGAATGAAAATACAGAGAATGCTGTAATTAAATTATCTAAGAAGGAGTCATCTAAAAGATGTCCTTCAAAAAGAAAAAAGAAACGGAAAACTGAAGAAGTCCTACCTGCTGAAGGAAGAGTGTTAAGGAGTGCGTCCTCTAAGAAGGTAGAAGAGCCCATCAAGATACTTCAGGAGGCGCACAAGACGAAGAAAAAGGTGACATTTGCACCGGTCCCAACTGTAGCTCAGCAGGAGATGTGCAAGGTTGAAAATTCATCAGAGGTGAAGATGACTGATGTACAAGGTGCAAAGGAGAGTTCTTCCTCTCATTTAATAATCACCACACCCACAGCTCCTCATGTCCCACCCAGTGACACTTCTGCTAAAATTATAGAATCAAAACCGTTGCCTGTCCCCGAGGACCAACTGAGTCCTGTTTCAGTACCTCTTGAAGAATGTAGAGAAGATATGTCCTCCAGGGAGGAGCCTACAGTGAGTCAGCCAAGTGAACCCAAACCCAAATCACTCAGTTTACAAGAGTACCGGCGTCTTCGTCAGCACAAGAAACCATCACCCCCAGAGAAGACAGGGGACAACAGCACTAAATGGCCCTCACTGATGGAGGCACCCAGGGAACTTCCTCCAATCCCCTGCCTGCCTGACCCCAGCCCCAGAGACCCACGATGTGCTGCCTCCAGTTTTGCAAAGAAGGAGCCTGTCCCTGAAATCATGCCAGCATGGCAACCAAGAGGCCCCACAGCACCCCCAACTCCCGAAGCCTTGTTAGTTCCACCAGCATCGATGTTGACCTCCTCTAGAAAACCAGAGCATCCTAAATCAGTTCCTCCACCACCCTCTAAACTTACAGAAAATTTTGCCACTTCCACAAACCCCTTTGTACAGCTGAACCCTCAGAAACTATGCATTTCCACTGATAAGCCACAGAACACTATTTCCAATAAGGTTTCTCTAGCTGCTAAGCAGACACCACTTCAAATTCCTGTATCACTACCGGTCGCCACTACAAATGAAGCTCCCAGGAGCCTCCATGCAGCCGGCCCAGCAAAGTGTTTACAAGATAGCTCTTCCACTTTGGATCAGGTGATCCCATCAGCCCTCCCCTCTAAGATCCAGGATATCTCTAAGCATCAGGCAATGGCTGAAATCACCACTAGAACCACTACAAATATTCAAACTTTGAATGTTCCTGTAAAAAAGCCTAATGCTGCTGTGCCTCTGAAGAAAGTAGCCGAACAGGCTGTGGGATCTACTGTGCCTGAGCCAGCAAAGCCTACCCTGCCAGTCAATACTACCAGGCCTACTATGGGCTCCCAACGTCATGTTGCACCCATAGCGGCTCAGCCATTCACATCCGCTCCAATTCAGGCCAGAATTGTGAAGCTGGCAGAGCAGATGAGGATGGCATCTGCTCCCGTTTGGAAAGCAAAGAGCCCGACAGCAGAGCTGGTTGAGTCTTTCACTAGTGAAATTGGTGAGTAATGTATTAAATAGTTGTAG
Source organism: Hydrocynus forskahlii (assembly GCA_037974365.1). Classification (NCBI taxonomy): domain Eukaryota; kingdom Metazoa; phylum Chordata; class Actinopteri; order Characiformes; family Alestidae; genus Hydrocynus; species Hydrocynus forskahlii. The sequence goes on along the minus strand of JBBPCX010000154.1, from coordinate 12,252,753 downwards.
TCACTGTCATGTTAATGTGAGTTTCTTGACATTATATTTATTGTTGCCCCTCCCATTTTCCAGGTATTGAAGCTGCTGACCTCACCAGTCTCTTGGAGCAGTTTGAAGAGACTCAGCGTAAGTGTTCATCACAGTATAATTTTTCCTATATTTCTGTGAAGTAGCTTAATTAGTAATGTGAAGTCATTCATTTCACATTTTGTTACTCCAAGTGTGCAATACCTGTCATTGCTCATGTTTAGTGCAAATTTAAATAGTGCCTGATGTCTGCTGCATAGGCCAGTGGGCATTCATTTATGTCAAGTGTCGCTGCTGTTGTGTGGTTATTTGTAGGTCTCTGTCAAGAGAAGCTGCTTCTGCTTTTTCTGTCTCTTTGCTCCCTTTAGGGAGGGTGTGGCAGGGTTGTAAGGAATGAACTCCCCTTTAAATTAACCTCCAGTGTAACTGAAACAGCTGCTGTGTCCTCATGCTTGCTGAGCTGCTGGAATTCTGCCCTGTTTGCAAATCCATTTTAACTCAGAGTTTGCGTTCTTTGTCCGGGCGGATATGCCAGTCCACGAGATGATGTGTGCGCGCGCATGTGATTGCATGCTTGCTTGCTGGCATGTTGAGTGCCAGTGCTCAACCGCCTACAATACTACTGGAGAATTACAAATCTTATTAAAAAATTATTTAAAAAAAAAAAAGGTTTTCATGACTGTTGCTCTCTACTAGTTCCCTTCCCAGTTTGAAGTATTTCCTGTCCTAATACATCTTATTTGACTCATGATAAGCTTGATACATAGCGCAATCAAACAGTGGGTCCGCAGGACTGGAGCTGAGAACCTCTGATTTAAAGACATCTCAGACGGCATGCCAATACTGCAACAATTTAATTAATCTGATTAACTGATATGCACCGTGCTTAACGAGCCCTTACATGCCACTTGTCATTCTTAGTGTGTGAGTAAAATTCACTGGCCACACAGAGGGCAGAGAGTAGGTTTATCCTGTTCTGGCCCTGGACATTTACCAACTTCCATTTTCATTCCAGCCAAAGAGGAGGAGAGTCTACCGGAGGTCTGTGGTAGAGCAGCTGCTGTAGGAAACTCCAGGTGAGTATGTTCAGTTTAGGATGGAGTACAGGAGTTACCCTACAGCCCTAGAGCTGCTCTGACGCCAAACCCGCACTGTGTGTGGTCACATTTGACTTTTGCCAGGACCTACCGAGAAAAGACTAGCCAAAAGAAATGGCTGCCTCAGAGGTGGATGACACTGGGGGAAAAATTCTGTCTATTCTCTGAAATAGTCTAGATTTTGGAACAAATGGCTTTCACTATAACTGTGGTTTGTACTTCATTATGATTGCGTTTGCATATTGGCTTATTTTGCAGTGTGGAGCAGCAGGCAGAGACAAAGACCCTCAGGAAAGCATCCAGTCCTGACCTGGGTAGCACTGCAGGTAAATAAGTAGCAAAACACTACAGAAATTCTCAAACAGTACCTTCACCTTTTGTAGTGTTTTACCCCAGACTTAAGATATACAAACTCTGTTGAACAAGTCTGTGTTCAGGAAGTCTCTGCCATGCTGTTCTTTTGTCCGTTCCATTTGGTTGACCTGGCTTTACTGCTATGACTAAAACAGTAACATCACAGACCTAAGTCATAGCTGTTCCTTAGTTGAGGTGACTTATATTAGCCTGTTTTTGAGAGAGCACTTGCTCCTTTAAAAGATTTTGCTGATAATGATCCTTGAGACCCTTAGCAAAATGTAACTGCAGTCTTCAGTGGCAGTATGATTTTAAATATTCTGCTTCTCTTCTCATGTGTTCAGGTTGAAATACAATGAATGTGAATTTTCTCAGCTAAAATGAATGAATGTTTTGTGTTTTACTACCAACGGTCTTACTTGGGTAAAGGAATTGCATGATCATAACCAGTCTATTCACCTCAGTCCCATTCTGTCTTGCTACATAGGCCTTACTCCACCAGCCACACCTCCTCATCAGATGTGGAAGCCCTTAGCACCAGTTGCATTATTAGCTAAACCAAAGACGTCTGAAGTGCCCAAACCAATTCTAAATAAGGCCATTCAAATAGAGCCCCGGCCCATTTCTACTGTTAAGTCGAACAGTAGGCCTCAGGCCTCGATTGCCCTCGGACCGACCCAGCCATTTTCCTTAGACCATGATTACTGCCTTCTTCCTAATGAAGCCTCCCAGAAAGAGCATTGCAATCCCTTCAACATCAAACAATCATCAAGCATCATTATCAAGTCAATCCAGTTACCCTCTGACTGCAAAGCCCCCCGGCAGCAGGACTCCAATTGGCCTCCAACACCTGCTGCTGCAGAAAACTTCCAGAACAACCTTAAAGCAAGTCAGCCTCCTTCATGTGAGACGAAATCAAAAAAGGAGACCTTGACCAACCCTATCATGACTCCAGAGTCTTCTCCAGATAGAATGGATTCAAAGTGCTCCCTGGATGAAGATGGCAGTAGACACCACAAATTCCAAGGATACTCTGAGCACTCTTCTAACTCATATCACCACAAGAGGGGCCGCTCCCAGAGAACATATAGAGCTCGATTATGTAGCAGCTCTGGATCCAGGTCCAGCAGCTCCGAGTCCTCCAGGTCACACTCACGTTCACCATCTAGGAAAAGGTTAGCCATGTTGCATTATGTAGTAGTTCATATTACTTAGTAACGGTTATATTGGACTCATGTTTGGAATTATGACATGCCCAAAGCAAAAATATCCACCTTGCATTTGATTTGGGTTTCTCTGTTCACACAGGTACAGGTCTGGCCGCTCTCGCAGCAGTTCCAGGTCACCTTCTAGGTACCGTTCACACTCGCGTTCCTGTTCCCGGTCACTTACCCCTCCCCGCCGGCGCAGGTACTCCTATTCCAGCTCATGCTCTGGGTCCTGGAGCCGCAGCCAGTCCAGATCCCAGTCTCGTTCCCGGTCTCGCTCTCCTGCTCGAAGATATCAGCAACGGAACTCTAGTCACAGGTGAGAACTGTCACAGAGTGTTTGGAAAAATTTCACCTAAGGAGTGTGTGGGTGGTGAATGTTTCCTCGGATTCCTTATAGTAAAACTGATATATTTAAATATATACTATATATAAATAATATAGATGAGTCAAGCTGGGCAGTATGACCAAAAGTTTTTATCACGCTATTTTTCTAAATTATACCGGGTTTACAGTATAGGACAGTATTAGACCTTCAGCTGCATGTATCTTTCATAAATGGTTGTCGCACAGCAAAACAACTCCTTTCATGGAAGTTCTGCTGTTTTTTTTTTGTGAATCACAAGGCTTCAGACATCATTCCGAGCCTTATCTGGAGTTCCTGTGTCCTGTAGAAGTTATATAAATCTAAATAAACATGTAAAAATACAGCTAGTTATTATTATTACTTGGCTAAAATATTTTTTGCTAATGTATCCACTCTGTATGGCTAAAGCTAACCGGTAAAGGCTAAACACATGCATGTTTCTTTGTAATGCTGAGATAAAAAAGTACTTTTGAAATTATTTAGCCCTAAATTTGGAATATCTGTCCTGATTTATCCTGTTGATGTACAGACTCATACACATATCGTCAGAATCAGACGACCTCGAACTAAACGGCGAGTATATTGTTACTGTATATGGAAGTATTTTTGAGAAATGATAGGCCCAAAAAAAGCTACAAATAAGAAATTGCACAAAAATGCACTCCCTTAAAGTAATATTTTACACCATGTAATCTACTCGCTGTTAATCTGACACGTCGCAGTTTCCAGCTGCGCCACTTTCCGAACGCTCTTTGGGCTATTTAAACCGGTACTTCAGTATAAGAAAATTTTATATAACAATAATAAATGGTTTTCGGCATGAACCGGTATACCGCCCAGCACTACAGACGAGACTCTATGACCCTCATCAGGATTTCTGTTCATGTGTTGTGCTTTGACTTTTGCTCTTAAGTACAGTTTTGTGAAATAAAATAAGATCCAACACAGATTTGCTGACCTCTTTTTCTTTCTCTGGTAGTCCAAGCCAGAGAGCCAAGTATCACTACTATTCAAGAGATCATAATGAAGAAATCAGAAAGTGCAAGGAAAAAGCTATTGTAAGTATATGCTTGATTCTAATTATAGCAGGTTGCTTTTGTTGTACTAGAACAAATCATAATTTTAATACGGAATATATGTGTAATAAGAGAATTGTGTCATGCTGATATCAGGAGGAGCGGAGAGTAGTTTATGTTGGACGCATTCATGGAGGTATGACCCGTAAGGAGCTGAGAGAGCGCTTTTCATACTTTGGAGAGATAGAGGACTGCACTGTGCACTTTAGGGAGAAAGGGTAAGGACCCCAGCCACCCCCCCAAAAAAATTATTTTAATAAATGCATTTTCTTATAACTTGGTTGTGATTAATAAACTTAATATTGCAGCGACAACTATGGCTTTGTGACATACTACAACACCAAGGATGCATTTAATGCGATTGAGAATGGAAGCAGGCTGCGACAGCCAAATGAGCTTCCATTTGATCTGTGCTTTGGAGGCAGGAGACAGTTTTGCAGGTCCAGTTACGCTGATCTGGGTGAGTTGAACATTTGGAAAATATGAGACGCAGTTCTTTTGTGACCCTGGAATAGTTAATTCTGTGGAACTCAAGGTGTGCCAATATAATATATAAAATATGTGTATGTATGTTCCTCACTACTAAACTATTTATCTACATATCTGTCTCTTGCCAGTAATATATTTAAAGCAAGTATGTTATTCCAATATCATAGCGCATCCTACAGATAAACACTTTCTTAGAATTATAACCCTAGAAATCTCACCAAAAAAGGCATTGCCCTTTTTCTGATGCAGCTATTACAGTCCGACTGTAAACTTTGCCTGGAAAGTCTTCATTGCTCATCTCCTTGCAACCAATCTCCTGTCCTCTTGCAGATTCAAATCAAGATTATGATCCAGCTCCTGCAAGGCCCAGGATTGATGCACTAGACTTTGACACTTTACTTAAGCAGGCTCAGAGGAACTTGAAAAGGTAACACTGAGGAACAAGGACACGGAGGAGAGATCATGAATTACCTCAGTGCAACAGGCTGACGCACATGCCTTCCAATGCTGCCATTCACTGTCATTTTTGGTTGTTTTTTCTTTTCCCATTTGTGGTTTTGTTTTCGCAAGCTTACACCTTCTATTGAAGTGAAGATTTGTACGAAAAAGTAAAAGAAGAAAAAAATGGAATACGATGAATTACTATCATAGAAAGTAAGATTTTTTTTAAAGGAAGAATTTATTTAAGTGCTTGATCCAAAATGTTTATTACATTTTAAGGACTGAATAATTTAGTTGAACAAGCTCAGTGCTGGGGGTTATATTTACATTGCTGAAAATGTATTTCAACCCAAATAAACCCTGAAAAAAATGTGTTAACTGTTGTGCATTCTGAATCAGTTATTAATGCTTCAGTGGGTAAAGCCAGTCTTCAAGGAATATGTAAACCCTGAAACTTTTCACTTTACTAAGGAGGAAGTAAGATAAAGTAATGGGGCAACTGGTGGCCTAGTGGTTAGGGCATTGCCCCTGCAATCAGAAAGCTGAGAGTTTGAATCAGGACTGCTAGTGGCACCACTGAGGTACCCTTGAGCAAGACACCATCCACATGCTGCTCCCTGGGCACTGTGTTCCTGACTGCTTGCTGCTTCACTTGGTGAATGGGTTAAATGCAGAGATTTCATGTTGTTCACACTATGTTCACGTATGACAAAATGGACACTACAAAGCACAGTACTTGGAAGAGTGAGGACCTTTTAGAATTTTCTGTATTTCTGCATAAAATATGATTTAATACAAGTCTTAAAAGCAGAAAAGTCCTGTGTGAGATATCATTTGTTGTACTTGGTATGGGATTGAAAAGGAAACTGAAACTTACAATTTCTAAAATGTAATCTTTCAAATCTCTGCAGCAAGCAGATATGTTATTCCTCAAGACAATCCCTTACAGTGGAGCCACAGCCAGTATTGCCTAGAAATAGCGGTTGTTGAATTTTCACCTTTTTTTTTTTTTTGGTGTGGGGTGTCCAAGTTTTTATAGAACTGCATATTTCACAAAGCAAAGCATGATGAATTATTTTAGTGATTTCATTATGCATTTTTTTTTACAAATCAGAATTTCCCTTTAACAGCACAGGAAAAAGAAATAATGGAAGGACAACCCTTTTTTCATTTAAACTGTGCCGCTAAATCCAGGTACCGCCCTTTTACATAGCAAATGGGTTAGGCTTGGAAATATTACATTTATTTCAGGAAAATATTAGCCTTTGTCGATATTTCCAAAAAACCCACGTATGTGAAATATCAAACACATCTAATATTTCCGAAAGCCACCTGAGCAGTCCCTTTCCCCTCTAGATCCTCCATTTGAGACCTTTAAGCACTCGTGTATTAGCAGAGATATTCTAGGCGGGAGATGTGCAACTCGTGGTAGCTCCTCGTGTCGAGTTAAGTAGGTTTTATTGTCATTTCTACCATATACACACAGTACGCAGTGAAACGAACTAAAGTGCTTCCAGGACCATGGAGCAACGCCAGAACAGAAGACCACAAGTGCAGACAGAACGAAAGAGAATGCAAGCAAAAACGAGCAACAGTAAAACCGGACACAACATTTATAGATGAATACAGTATTTTGCCAGATGCTGTATTCTAGCAACAGAGAGTATTGTGTCAGAAATGGAGGAAAGACAGGAATAAATATGACTGTCCTACATTAACCAAACATTCGGGAAACGGATTCTGCTTCGTTTGTATCCATATGTTGGTTTTTAGTTTTCGTGGACTTTCGTGGACACAGTGCAATAATGATTTAATCTGAGAGCTAGACAACAGTATGTCAGCTGCACTGAAATGTGAGTCTGTGCGGATCAATTATTGAGTTTTTAAACTCTGGTTTTAAAGATGAAGCCTAACTTTTTTGTATTTCTGCTCATTTCAGTTGCTGAGATGTACAGTATTCTAACAGCGGAGAGTTGTGTGTGCAAACATGCAGAACAGACAGCAATAAATATGATTATCTTACATTACCCAAATGTAATTGTTCAGGAATTGGTTCTGGTTCATTTACATGCATATGCTGGTTTTGTAGTTTTCGGGGATTATACAGTGCAGTAATGATTTAATCTGAGAACTAGACAACTAATGACAAATGAATTACCAGTATTTTAGCTGATGGCCTAGTGGTTAGGGTGTTGCCCCTGCGATCCGAAGGTTGCAGGTTCCCAGGACTGCTAATTGCACCACTGAGCTACCTTTGAGCAAGGTACCATCAGCACACACTGCTCCCTGGGCGCTGCGTCACTGTCTGTTTGTTGGTTTAATTGATTGAACGCATATAAGGAATTTCACATTGTTCACACAGTGTGCTGTGCTGTGTTCGTGTGTGACTGTAGGGGGCCACTTTACTGTACTTTACTATACTGCCCTGGCAGTTTTCCTGGGTGTGAGCAGTGAGTGTGTTATCTCGCCACTCTGTCGGAGTCTTTGGTGCAGGTTCAGGTTTTTGACTGGCTGAGACCGGCTCAAACCGGTTTAGTGAGTCTGCGCAGTGAGTGTAAACAGGAAGAGAAAAATTAGATCCTAGTAGATGTTGTTGGACGCGACGTTAAATGTTGCGGGTTGCGGCCGTGTTTAATTGTCGTTGTTAGAAATACTGTTTAGGAAAACTTGGTCATTGGTGCAGCCACATTTGTGGCGAAATGTGCAGCTTGCAGCGGGACGTCGACACGCTATTCTAGTGGAGAAAACCGTTAATGCTAATTTTGCTTGGCTAGCAGACGTTAGAAGAGGCTGAACCCAGCCAGACTCACTTTTCGTGACATCCTAGCCATTATTCTTTAAACTAGCTACGGGTAAATCCTCTCCCTGGTAGTCTCAGGGATGGCCTTCTAACCTGTGTGGCTAATACAGTAGCTGGTTCATTTGGGGTGGGGAAGACTGAGCTCTAGCTGTATCGTCTAAATAGTAAACAGAAAAGGTTGCCCTGTCCTATAAAGCTCCTGAAAAATGGTGCAAAAAGATAAAATTATCGAAGCGTCTCAGTCCGATAGCGACCCGATCCCTGGAGGCAATGACCCCGTCGTCGAAGTGCAGAACTCCGTTGAGGAGCACAGTATCGTGGTTGAGAGAACAGGCCGGAGAAAATTCATCAGTGGGGTCGTGGAGGGTGAGTTCATCGCATAAACTTGTCATATAGTTGTTATTGTGTTATTTAATGTAGTGTGAGTTATTAGAGTATTACAAAATCTGCTGTTCAGTCACTGTAATGAGGTTGATAACACAAACCTGTATGACCTACTTTTTGAAACCTGATGTAACGTTCTTCCCCTTGCCTTCTTTCTTTCCATTTTTTTTTCAAAAAACGATGCGTGGTCAATTTAGGCTATTAGTCGTTCATAGAGTAACGTTGCCCTTTGGAGAATTGTGAAATGTTTCCGCCAGTGAGGTTAAAGTATGTCCCGTTTGTGGGGTGTGTGTGAGCTGGGTGTGAAACTCATAGTTTGCCTGCTTTTGTTTGACACAGGCTTTTATGGTCGACCATGGACGATGGAACAAAGAAAGGAGCTGTTTAGAAGGTACTGGTTTTTCTGCTGTAGTATGGTGGAGTGTTATGAGTGCATAGTAATGACACTGATATTAACAAAAGTCTCCCACTTTCTTTTTTCTTCTAGACAACAGAAATGGGGATTGAATACATACTTGTATGCACCAAAAGATGACTACAAACACAGAATGTTTTGGAGAGAGATGTACTCTGTTGAAGAAGCTGGTGAATGTCCATTCTAAAACTAATTTGTTTGCCAGAAATCTTTTGTATTGTATTGCTGACAATTAAAATGTGTTGTTACTTTTACTTTATCACTTTCATAGAACAACTCATGACTTTGATCAGTGCTGCAAAAGAGCATGGAATTGAGTTCATCTATGCAATCTCCCCTGGTCTGGATATAACGTTCTCAAATCAGAAGGAGGTCTCTACATTGAAAAGGAAGCTGGACCAAGTAATGATACAACTTTAAATGGTTTCAGAACATTTTTCTGTAGTATAGAAATGATTTCATGTTTCACTGACTCATCTCACTTTTACTGCAGGTTTCTCATTTTGGATGCAAGTCCTTTGCTTTACTCTTTGATGACATTGATCACAACATGTGTCCTGCAGACAAAGAAGTGTTCAGCTCATTCGCACATGCACAAGTGTCTATCACTAATGAGATCTACCAGTATTTGGGAGAACCTGAAACCTTTTTGTTTTGCCCCACAGGTAAGTCATATTTTCTCTGATGACTCCCTCTGTAAATTAATTTCAGTTTTTGCCTGAATTCTGTTTGTTTTTTGCTTTGTCCTTTTCAGAATACTGTGGAACCTTTTGCTACCCAAACGTTGCCCAGTCACCGTATCTGCGTACTATTGGTGAAAAACTGCTGCTTGGCATTGAAATTTTGTGGACAGGTAAATAGGTACTATAAATGTCTTGTGTGCTTAAGAACTACTTTACTTGCAAATTTTGGGTGCTAACAGCAGTGTTTTGTTTTATTTTTAAGGTCCAAAAGTAGTTTCTAAAGACATTACAGTAGAGTCTATTGAAGAGGTCGCAAAGATTCTAAGAAGATCTCCAGTCATCTGGGATAATATTCATGCCAATGATTATGATCAGAAACGGTTGTTTCTGGGCCCCTATAAAGGCAGGTCCACAGAGCTTATTCCTCGGTTAAAGGGAGTCCTCACCAACCCCAACTGTGAATTTGAGTCCAACTTTGTGGCCATTCACACGTTAGCCACATGGTATAAATCAAACATGAATGGCGTGAGAAAAGATGTTGTTATGAGTAAGTATCACTCTAACCAGTTGTCCTCTGCTACCATCATCAGCATAGTAAAATTGCAATTTTAGAAAATATCTATAAATGCACAATAAATGGCCAAATTATATTATAATAGAATTAGCTATGCGTCATATCTATTCACAGGTAAGCCTGTTTACAGTTAAAGTCCAGGCTTTTAGGTCACGGGATAAAAGCAGACCTGTAACCACCCAGACTTACTGTTTGCAAAAAAGTATAATAGTCTTCTTTATATTATTCTCATTGTATAATGGCGAAAAGTGTATGACAGCTTTTGAAAGCCTTAAGTGAGGAAATGCTGTCGGTAACAATTTTGAATTTTAAGTATGCAAATTCATTGATTTGACTAATAAATTAAAACAAATTTCCCTTTGTTTTCTCAGCGGATAGTGAAGACAGCACAGTGTCCATTCAGATAAAGCTAGAGAACGAGGGTAGTGACGAGGAGCTGGAGACAGACATTCTCTACAGCCCACAGATTGCCCTCAAGCTGGCCCTTACTGAGTGGCTCACTGAGTTTGGAGTGCCTCATCAATACAACAGTAACTGCCCTTGTTCATGTTTGTGCATGTTATGCTACACAGCCCTTTCCAGCCCAATGATCCTAATTATCATATTTCTGTTATTAATTGGCCTCCTCTCTGCATAATAAATTGCCATGATTAGTGAGCTCCCAAGGATACCAAAATGTTGAATTTTGATTGGGTTTTACATAGATTTGTGATCTTCAAAAATAGTAAGTATTCATGTGGTAGTCCACATTGTACTATCAGCTTTGCTGCACAGATTCTGCAAATGAAACAAAGTCAATTGGCATAATTTTTTCTTCTTTGTAAAAGTGTTTTCTAAATTCTGATTACTGTTTAGCACAATTGCAAAGGGTATATTTTGTCATGGGTATAAAGTAATTTGGGCAGAAAAGGGTTAATATTACATGTTTTATGAACAGTGTCTGTCTATAATAAGGAGTCTGTCTCTGTTTGCCTACCGTTTCTGTTTTGGCAGGTCGGCAGGTCATTCACAGCGGAGGGAACAGCTCCTCCAATGATGTTCCTTCGCTGACTGCCCCCATTTTAGGTTCCTCCACTACAGTTACCACAGTGTTCCAGCAACCTATCATGAGTCCTGCTGCTCCTCTCAACGAAGAGCCACACACACTGCACAAAGAGGAGGATGAGGTAGAGGTGGAGGTGGAGAAAAAAGACTCTGATGAGGAGCCCATGGAGATGGTGCTGGAGAAACAGTATGAGGTGGAGGATGCCAAGAATGTGAACCAGATTCTCACAAAGATTGTGAAGGCCACGATGAGTGAGGACCTCAAACCAATGGACACAGATAAGGAGAGCTTAACAGAGTCAAAGTCTCCTGAGATGTCCATTCAGGAGGACTCAATCAGTGATGTTGCACCCATGCAGACAGATGAACAGCTCAATAAGGAAGTTTTTGTTCCAGGACCTAATGAGAAACCGCTGTATACAGCTGAGGCACTCACACTAGAGGACCTGACCCTGTTGGCAGAACTCTTCTACCTTCCTTATGAACATGGTCCCAAGGCAGTGCAGATGCTCAAGGAGTTCAACTGGCTCAGAGCCAACAGCAGCATTGTCAGTGTAAATTCCAAATGCGAGGATTCTGAGAAGGTCAGTGGTGGAGTCTGAATGACCCTATAAAAGTTAAAAAACTTTCATTAGTTTGCTTAACAGACTTTAGCCATTTGCCCTGTCCACTCAGGAGTACATGGTGTCAGACACAATGCATATAATTTCTCATTTCAGGACATGATAATCACACAATACATAGTTGTTTTACACCTTTAGGGGAGCATATATTTGCTGAATGTTTTATAATAGGAGATAGCAGGAATAAAGTGAATGTTGCATAATGTGGGAATTATTACACAGTATGATACAAGAGATGCTCAAAGCTGGTTTCGATACAGAAGGTTGGAACATTAATGGTTTCAAGCTACTAATCGAAATACAATGGTAACAACAGGTACTTTTTGGAATTAAATTAAACTCAAGCAGTCTTTGGGCCTCTGGCACACAAGTAGTCTAGTGAAAAATCTGCAGTTATGTCTGTCCCTGTACTCTCTTCTATTCTGTGACATTCCACAACCCTTTTAGTTAAGTGCTCCTACAGTATAGGAACAAAGACAGTGGGCACATGTTGCATCATGCAGTTGGACATTTAACAGTTAGCTTTTTGCCCATTAGCTATATAACATGATGTAATCGTTAGAATTGCAGAGAGGATATATTCAAGGGTAGGTTTGCATTTATTGCTCAAATGTATACATTCATATGCTAAAAGTAATATATTGAGGGAAAAACATTCAGAGTTGAACAGAAGTTAAAAGAGCAATTAAATAAAAACCATAAAAGGAAAGGTTAGAAAAATGACAAAGGGCTGTATTTTCAAACAGTGTATCATTACATGACATGCTTCTTTGTTGCCACTCCTGGTTCAGAAGCACCCATGCTGTGCACATTTTTACCTTCTCTCAGTACAAATTATAACAACCCAGTGAGTTGAGTTATGGTATATTTTCGAGAGGAACAAATACTGTAATGTGCGTGACAGTGGCTCTCCAAGACCAAGTTTGGAAACAATTGCTGTTCTTTTTACGAGGTAGAATTTTGAGTTGTTTTTGAATGAATATAACTGCAATGGAAAATGTTACAGATGTCTTAGAAAGTAGTCTTCATATTGACAAGAGACAATATTGACAAGTTTTTTATTGATAAGAAAAAAACAGAAATATTGTAATGCTGCTCCGCTTGAAATATATTCCTTCATAAGCCTTTGCTTTTTACATTTTACAAAGACAAAGTGACCCTTACCCTTTATGAATATGTCAAGCATATGCTATTGAGTGATCTTACTGGCCATCATCTTAAAAAAAAAACTCTAATAGTTGTACTGTGACACATGTTGTTGTGTTTTTCACTAGACAACAAAATATGTATTGTGAAACATACAGTTCATGCACTTTTGGGATGAACAGTTTTGATTTCACAAGGTTTAATTAAACTAAAGTGTTGTTGAAGTAATGGAACAGCAAAAATGGCAGCAGAGGTTCTCATGAGGGGAAATGATAAGGGTTGTCAAGGAGGGCATGTTAAATCAAGTATTGAAACACAGCCAAAGCAGGGACTGACTGTAGTGCATCAAAATGGAGGAAATGCAGTGTCTTTTCTTACCACTTGGTGGTGCTTTTAAAGAAAGAAATGGGGTTTTATTCTGGCACTACCTGCTAGCAATTTTTATATCTTTGTACATGGTGATTTAAAGGGTTTGTGTCTTTGTTAGGTGACTGAATGGCAATCCAGAGCAGAGAATTTTGAGGAGATGTGTTGCTCCGTCATGCAGATGTTCACCAGACTCTCCAACTCTGCCAACAGGACCATTCTGTATGACCTATATCCCTATATCTGGGATATAAAGAGTATCATCTCAATGATCAAATCATTTGTCCAGTGGTTAGGTAGGTATGGCTCTGTTTGTCATCACTGCATTTTAGGGGTTTTATTTATTTGTTTTTTTCATTTCACACCATATTAAATACACATAAAGAACAGTCAAAATGAGTACTGGGATGTTCATTTCCCAACCAGATAAAATATTTAAACCTGCAATTACATATTAAGGGTGTTCTTTTTATCAAGCAAGTTGGATGTCTTATCATTTCACATTGCAACATCTGTAAGAATTCCAGCCCCCACCCTGCATTTTTCAACACATTGCAAAGCATATTTTTAGACTTGATCAGGTAAATTATCACTTCTCATTTTACGCCTGTTCACAGGGCAAAAATATATCCAGTCTATTTTCACACATTATGTAAGCTTGCACACGCCTGTCTTTATTAGATTAGACCATTTACAGACATTGAAATAGGTTTACCTCATTGCTTCACATGATTTTTTTATTTTATTTATTTTTCACTTTTTTCCCTTGATGTTTGTGTAAATGTTGTTCTCCTCCACTGACTGAATGCTGTCTTCAGTGCTAGGCAGTTCACCATCTCTTTGTGAGTTTAATGGCGTCTGCTGAAAAACTGGTGAAACTCTATGGGCCTACCTAAATAAATACAAGACACATATTATAATTGGCATACTGTGGTTTAACTAGCCAGGAGGAGTCCTGCTGCTTGCTGTGTGTCCAGTATCGTGCGTTAACTCGGCAACACCTGCTGCCATCTCTCTCGATCAAGGGCCTGATCGTGAAGGAAAGTTGATCCCTTACGCCCTAGTGCGCCGCGCATGCGAGCTTGGAAAGCGAGGCGGCTGTGTAAGGCTATTCTGGTGCATTATCAAGGTCTTAATAATACCTGCATTCAATTACAGTTTAACAAAGCTTGGTGAGTTTGATTTCTTAATACTTTCTAGCACATTTGCTAGTTGAGCAAATTCAGATATAGTCATGCACACAAAACCTGAATAGATGCTTTACTCTAACTGTACTGTGTGGGCTTTGGAAGTATTTCTTGACGAGTGTGGACTATGTCTTCTTTATGAAAGATGAGTATAAAAAAAAAGAAACAAAAAGAATGAAACTCCATGAAACTTGTTTTAACAAGGCATCCCATTTTTGGGGCATGCTCTGTTTTGCGATTAAAGCTTCCACCCAGAAATGTCTTGCCCTTGGGAATTTTCATAATTTGTACATCTTATGGGCATTATTGCTGTATGGTTAGAGTACTGGATTCTGTTCTCAGTCTTGTGTTTGTTAGAAGTTGATTGAGTAATTATAGCACCAGCATGGCCTGGGTTACCTTGGTAACCACATTTCATTCACAGGTTTCTGTCCAGCTATATGACAAAGCAACACAGCAGGCAGCAACCAAAACTGGTCAAGCCACTTGTCAATCTGTACGCACATAACTGGTGTTAAAACAAAATATGCTGCAGATTAAAAAATCTGTCTCTTTTGAGACATTTAGTATGAACCTTTTCTGAACAAAGGCAACCATAAAGTAGGAGGCTGTGTAAAAGAGAGGTATCAGATTGCACCACAGGAAGCCCTGCTACAATGAGACTTGCTGTGTGTGGTGTAAAGGAGTGTGTCCCCCCTGTGTGCCTCTCAGCCTCTGTGACTGCACACCCAGGCTAATGCAGCACATCTGAATTCCCAGCCTATCCAGCTCCTGTGTTCCTTGGTCCAGAGCAGTGCAGATGGCAGTCAGTCAGCGCCTCACTGCTGTTGTGCTGAAATTACTTACTAACGAGCTCTTCTATTGTCTTCTCCCTTCATTATGTACAGATGGAAGAATCCTCAGCACAAGTTTCTACTGCTATTGGATCGACATGGGCCGATGTATGCACAGTGCTGGCGTTATCAATTTTGTGTTGGGGTGGCGCTGGGGGGTTATATGTTTTGTTTTTTGTTTTGTTTTCTTTTTTGTTTTTTGTTTTTTTCTTCTATTTGTGTTCGTTCTAGCTTCGGATATTAAGTATTGCATATTTTTGGAAAGGAACCATTTCGGACGAAGTCACATTTGCGCAGCGATAGTTGAAGATATTGTTAACCCCAGATTCTTTTCTCTGGCAGCTCTAACGTGGTTTTTGTTTCTGTCAGTAGGCCTAATTGAGATGGCTCCGGCCAGCCATGAAGCACCACCTTAAGGGAAACGTCATAGATCCTCATTTTACCTCATCTTGCCTCTTTAAAATAGTAATCCAAAATTGCATTTCTCAATATATTGTGTGTGAATAGTGAGGAGTAATTTTTGAATTCCCCTCAGATGGTGCGCATGTGTGCTGCGTCCTGCCATGTCATCACAGGATGTGCACTTAGGTATCTCATATGAAATCCAATGTAAACGGGAGCATTGTAACTCCTGTCTCCGCGCTGCATTTGTCTTGTTACATGACTTGGAGTTCCAGTCCCACTTAGGCCATAAATCAGATCATTGTATTTAAATTCTTGCTTGGTCAGTGAGCTTTTGTTGTTTTATCAAGTCGGTAGAAGTTATAACTTCATTATAATGCTCTCTTGAAAAAAAGGGGTTCACTCATCCAACATTTGTTCCACTCTTAGAAAGGGTTGTGCTCTACCCTGTATAAAAACCTGGGCTCTAAATCTCCTGGACTGATGAACAGTGCTCATTAGTCATGTGACAAGGCAGATAGATGTAAATGTGACTTCAAGATGAGGTCTGGAATTCAGAGGGGCTTCAACAGCTGAAGCTTAATTAATTAACAGCAAGCCAGTGATGCAGAACCAACAAAATCTGTAAACACAATCCCATTAAATCATGAGGGGCAGAAATAAAATCTCACAAACCTCAGTCACTTGTAACCAGTGATTTTAGGGTCCATCCAATAGCACCTGTCATATAAATATATATGTAATAAATTGGCCTTGTATATTTTGTTCTCATCAGAGATTGTCGTCTATCAATCTAAGCTTTAGCTGCTTGAGCCCAAAAAACATAGGTTTGAAGCATTGCACATTTGTACATATTGAGATATATTCTTTAATTCTAGTGTGCAAAAGTATTGGCTTTTATTTTTCAATGGATTGAATTGGAAATAGACATCACTACCCCATACCCCCTTCCTCTTCATTTGGAAGAAAGCCCCTCACGTAATGTTCTCCGCTTGGATCTGATCTCAACAGGGTGTCGTAGTCAGTCCTCAGCACAGTTCTTAAGTGGAGACCAAGAGCCCTGGGCCTTTAGGGGCGGTCTAGCGGGAGAGTTCCAGGTATCCAATATTGAATTCACAGCAAACTCTTAAAATGAAGTTATTATATTTATTTATTTATTTATTTGTCTCTGGCATGGTTGCAGAATACTAAGGATTGGTCTGTTTAAGGTGAGCTGATTGTGAAATGATGGGTCTTTAACTACTCATGCCTTACCAGCAGATACTTATGCTGAATTGTGATATAAGATGGGTAACATGACTGCTGTCAAAGCCATTGTTTGGGATGATGGTATTTTCTGACACAACCTACATTTGGGTTTCTTTCAGCAACTGCCCAAAAGAGATGTGGCTTTTCCCCAAGCGCCTGCGACTGCGCAGCATGGTTAGGGTTTATTTTCATGACACCTTATTCCTTTGCAGGAAGCACAAAATTATCCCCTGCGCCTGCATCTGCACTGCTGCGCTCACATGTGCGCCTGCGAGTTCGCCTGCTTAAAAGCTCCATGAACAAATCACTCATGTAACTGCTGAATAAAATCTAATTATCTGTTAACTGATCAGTATTTATATGTCTCTAGAGGTACACGTCGAATATAAGTGATTCTTAATAACACGTTATTTGGTCATGGAGTTTTTGCGTCATTTTTTTCTCTACAGGAAGTGCGCAGCGAAACTTGCAATGCCTTGCAGTGGGAAAGGGGCATCTCCTTTAGCCAGTTAAACCTTTCTCAGACCAAGCCTAGAGCCAGATATTTCCCTCTTTTTTCTTTTTTTTTTTCCAAAACAAAACAGAAGAAAATGCCCCCAAAAAGGGATTTAACGTTGTTGTGCTGTTTACCTGCTCTTGCTGATTATCAACCAGCAGAGCCAGTAAAGCTCATTTGTGAAGTGTTTACTCTCATGCCTGTATTTGGCTTAGCATTGGGCTTGTGCGTCAGGTTGGTTCAGTAAGGGCAGAGGAACACCTAAGTCTACATCTGAATGAAGAGCTGCTCAGTCATGTGCTTGAAGTTGGGAAAGTACTGAATGTTTTTGCATTGGTCTCCACAGCGACTGTTGCCAATTGAAGGGGCAAATGATCTTTTCTACCAGCCACCACCCTCGATGCCCACTTCCAAAATGTATTCCATAAGACCTTACTTTACTAAAGATGAGGTGAGTGATACAGCTGGCTATCTCTCTATCTATGTGATAAAGTTATTTGGCACTGAATTATATGAAAATGGATTAATTCAGTTTATTTCATCTCATGCAAACTAGACAGTATAATTTGATCATTGTTCCATTTGAGCATTTATCTCCCTAGTCAGGCAGCTCCTTGGATTGCTGGTTAGGAAGCAGCATGTGAGATTTTCTCCTTGAATTAGTAAGACTGAAAATTGTAAATTGCACCATAGGTAGATTACCTCCAAAGCTGTCAAAAGTTGCTGAAGCCGCCAGTATTCCCAGGTGAAGTGTCCTAGTTTAAGTAGTACTTTGAGTTCAATTTGCAGTGCTACTGATCCATTCTGCTTAATCAGCAGTCTGGTCCACCTGTTAGTCTTCAGATTGCTGCGGTGATATAAAGTGAGAGCTGTCAAGAGTCCTTTCACACTGCATTTTCCCCTCTCTGACTTTTTTTGCATGTGTGTGGCTGTATGTTCACCTGTATGGTTGTATGTGTATGCATGTGTGTGAATTTATAGGCTGCTGTCTACAAGATCTGCAAAGAAATATACACAGAGGGATGTGAAGGGATTCTGTTCTCTGACCAGGAGCCAGACCTGATTGGAGACAGGTAAAATATCACAAAAAAGTGATATGCACTTCTAATGCAGTTTTTTATTAATGTTATCTTTACAGATAATTTGATATGCATGTTTTCTGACATCCACAGTACACAATGCAACATACTGTTTGTCCAAAAGTTTCAACATATAAGATGATCCCTGTTAAAAAAAAAACATGTTGCCAACAAATTGGGGCACTTTGGAGAACACCTCAATAGGACATAGAGGAATATAGAGCTACCCTGCATTGAGTCATGGAGCGCACTCTGTAATAAGTGCACTATCAAATACTTTTGGGGTGATCTAGAGTAGCATTAGTGATCCAGAACTAATCATCCAACATTAGTACCTGACTCTACTGATACTTTTGTGCCTGGCAATTAAAGTCCTCACTGCAGTGTGTCCAACATGTTACATGAGTTATGCTATGCCTTACATACATTGTTTCTCCTATAGGTTAATTGGAGGGTTTCTGACACTCAGCCCAGACTATGGCTTTGTCTTGGAGGATGAGGAGGGGATCTGTGGATATGCCC
This sequence comes from Hydrocynus forskahlii, assembly GCA_037974365.1. Classification (NCBI taxonomy): domain Eukaryota; kingdom Metazoa; phylum Chordata; class Actinopteri; order Characiformes; family Alestidae; genus Hydrocynus; species Hydrocynus forskahlii. Next base: position 12,233,901 of record JBBPCX010000154.1, on the reverse strand, counting down.
TGGGCACTGTGGATGTCAAACCTTTTGTGAAGAAATGCAAAATGAGCTGGATACCATTCATGCAAGAAAAGTATAACAAACCCGATTCAGAGAAGGATTTGTCTGAGGCAGAGGCAAGATATGCACCAGTTTTGCATTTCCCACATTCATCCAGTCATCTCAAATGCACAACAGTCTGACGAGGTCGTTTCTGTTATTTTATTTGCAGAAAATGATGCTAAGTTTCCACGAGGAAGAGGAGGGTTTGCCAGAATCATTTCTCAGTAATTTCCCTTCCCTCATAAAGGTGGACATTCACACAAAAGTCACTGATCCCAGTGTAGCCAAAAGCATGATGGGATGTCTCCTCTCATCACTGAAAGCCAATGGTAGGTGCCTTGTTGCCTTTCTGGCTCAGTCTTACATTGAAGAGAATTTGGCTATCAGGACAAAGTAGCCCTTAGCGGCCATTGTTTGCCTCATTCCGGTTCCCCTACTTCTGGGGAATAAATGAACTTGTATGGAAAGAAGAAGGATGGGGGTAGATTGAGCCTTGAACTAGTGATGTAATGCTGAAGCTTGTCTTCAGATCCATTCGTCTGGTCCTGCCTCTTTCACTGCATGTTCACTGAACAAAAATATAAACGCAACACTTTAGCTTTTGCTCCCATTCTTCATGAGCTGAACTCATAGATCTGAAACATTGTCTACATACACAAAAGACCCATTACTCTCAAATATTGTTCACAAACCAGTCGTGGATGAATGGCACAACAATGAGCCTCAAGATCTCGTCACGGTATCTCTGTGCATTCAAAACGCCATCAATAAAATGCACCTGTGTTCGTTGTCCATAACATACATCTGCCCATATCATAACCCCACCGCCACCATGGGCCACTCGATCTACAACGTTGACGTCAACAAACCGCTCACCCACACGATGCCACACACGCTGTCTGCCATCTGCCCTGAACAGTGAAAACCGGGACTCCTCCGTGAACAGAACGCCTCTCCA
>JBBPCX010000154.1:12216516-12232684 GCA_037974365.1 Hydrocynus forskahlii | reverse complement strand
AAGGCACACCTGTAATATTCATGCTCTAATCAGCACCTTGATATGCCACACCTGTGAGGTGGGGTGGATTATCTCGGCGAAGGAAAAGTGCTCACTAACACAGATTTCGACAGATTTGTGAACAATATTTGAGAGTAATGGGTCTTTTGTGTATGTAGAAAATGTTTCATATCTTTGTGTTCAGCTTATAAAAAAATGGGAACAAAAACAAAGGTATTGCGTTTATATTTTTGTTTAGTATATATAGTTTAGAGTAGAAGTGGTCTGATATTAGGCTCTTAAATTTTAAATATGTAAAATGCAATAATGGGGTAATAGCCTCATAGCTGCTACAGAAAGTTAAAAGCACTGACCTATTTAAGGGCCTTCATTGTCCTGATAATGTCTTCATTACACTTTTCTCTGTTAGGTTCCCATGGTGCCTTCTGTGAAGTTCGGCAACCGGACAAACGGATGTTGGACTTTTATGGCAAACTTGGCTGCTTTGAAGTGGCCAAAATGGAGGGTTTTCCCAAAGATGTCATCATAATGGGGAGGAGCTTGTGAAAAGGAATGACCTGGAAGACCTGCTATTAAAAAACGTGTACAAAGCTACAGTGGTTGGCATAGAAGGCTGAGAGTGTTTCACTACCTGTTCAAGTAACAATCAATGACATGTTTGTAATTTTGTTGCACCCATTGCAGCCTGCTATTGTAGCTTTATACTTCAAAGTGTGCTTTTCAGAAACTGCTGAACACACTCGCATAATTTAAGGTGCTTCTCATAGTTCCTGGGCTTTGCCAATCAAAGGAGGTGTGCAAGACTATGTGTGAGTGCTTGTAATGCCTTTTCAGCGGGACCCTTCTCTGGTCTGCAAGACAGCTTGAGCTGGCCAGGTGTCATTTAGCCCATTACACCTGTCGAGTGCAGTTGATCGGCAGAATGCTTGCATTCAGTACACTGCAGGTTCCCGTGAGTGCATTTAGGTGCAACATAGTAAATATCCTAAAGCTATTATTATTTAATATCAAAATATATTTTGCCTCTTATCTCCCCAGCCTCACTGCCTCTTCAGCAGTAATCTGTAAGTGGAGCACCTGTTTTTTTTTTTTTATTGTCTTTTTTGGTGTTTTGCAGTTTTCCAGTAACAAATCGTGATGAAAGCATTAGTGAACACACAGACTTAAAAATAGGTGTGTTGTTCTCAGAGAAAGTGTCCATTGTGTGAATTGATGGCTTTAAAAAGGCCTGGAATTAGGGTAGGGGATAAATAAAATGAAACCAACAGTGGAGACCCTTGTTCTTAACAATGCATGGATATAACTTTTGTGCGTAAGCTAGTAGCATGTGTATCTTGATGATACATTTGTGTTTTGTACAGCGATGCCTTCCAGAGTCCGATGCCTTCCTCACTGTATTTCAGAGTTTGAGTTTTTTCTTTCCCTCCTCTCCCCATACCTCATCTGAGACCATCTGTTTCCACACTGTAATAGGTTGTGCCTGTTATACACTTCTGAGAGTCAACAAGACTAGATGATCATTCATAACTAAAGGTATTGGGCTAAAGTAATGTATGGACTTAATAAATAAGGCATTACAAGGCATGATAGGAACCAGTCAGTCATGCAGCTAAATGTAGAATGATTCACTATAGTAGTCAGTAAAATGGACTGGCACAAGGCTTGAGTGATGGCAGCAAATCCCACCGCATCTATTGTTATATGATTGGCTTGAAGAATTTATTCAAGGTTGTATTTGAAACTTGCTTTTTTCTTTTTCAAATATGAGTTCATTCCGGTCCAGTGGTGTTACATGTCCAGGCGATACTGTTGCTTAGAAACCTAGGTAACATGGTGAAAGGTATCAAGACAATAAGGCAATATCTGACTAGAAATTACACTCTGGCTTTGTTGATCGAGTAATTTTGTTCACGTACCTTATATAATTGGATTATTTTCTATAAACAGTATGTAGTTATTTGGGCACAAATGTGCTCTCTAACAGCCTGCCTCCCAAATTGGAAGTGCTCTGAGATAAGAGGTTTTTAGTCTCAAGTTACAGCTCTGACATAAATGCTTATAGTTCTGAGTGTTTAATAAGATACTACTTTTTTGTTACACAGGGCACTTGTTCTCCTTGGGCCATCCATAGGGAACCTGACTTTGCATGGCCATTATTTCTTATGGCTTTCATTTTACCATGCTCTGCTCTTTAGTTCTGGAAGTTCAACTCACATTCAAGTTGAAAGGGCTTCATTATGTGAGGTTCTTTTAAGTACTTTTAAGATGTTGGGGACATTTCAGTACTTTGGGTTGTAATTATGATTATGTATGTAATGTAGTTACATTTTCTGCAAGGTTTGTATGTAATTAAGATGGTTAATTGCAGTAAAGTATGTTAAATCTTTTTTGTTTGAATTTTTTTCCCCCACTGATACTATAAAACCAAACCACCGTGTCACTGGTTTTCATTAGTTGTGATAACATCTGGTTAACCAATACTACTTTTTCTAAGTCAGAATTTATAAACACTAAGTCAAGGTCAAATAATAGATTTTGTCCTTTTTTTCCCCTCATAGACTGATTTGTCCAAAAGTCAAATGTTGTTTTAAGGCTTAGAATTTGACAATGGTTCCCAAACGCATCCTAGAGAACCCTCTGTCCTGCACATTTAGTGTTAACACACCCACTTCCACTCAAGAATAGCTGGGGAATTCACTGGTTAGTTGGATCGCGTGGGCTGGGAGCAGCAAAAACACTAAAATGTGCGGGCAAGGGGGTACTCTAGAACCGGTTTGGGAACAACTGCATTGTGGGAGAAATCTGCTATGTAGGCAGGGTTAGTTATTTGTTTACATGCTATGATTGTACACATGCAGGGCCCATAGCCTACATTCGTTACATGACCATTTTCCAATCTCTTTTCATCTCTTAAACTGGCGTTTTCTGTCAGTGTCTTTAAATGAGTGATGTATTTTAAAGGCCTCTGTTCTAACTGGCTGCCCTGTATGTGGCTTCATTCTAAAAGTTGTTCCAGCTCATATTCTTTATAATGTTAGCGTGAATAGGAGAAGTTAAACCAGTTGTTGACCATCAAAGTGGATATGTATAAATGCACTGCTTTTCAGGGCATCACAAATACAATTAAATGAAAACTAGTTGTTTTTTGCATTTTCCATATAATGGAACTGTTGACAGCAGAATGAAAGGCGCATTTTGAAACTAAAAGCTATAAATGTTTGCACTACATTAAACTTACTAGAAAAAAGGGAAACTACATTAATGGGGACTTTACTGAGAGTGTGGTATTGTGTTTATTGTGTGGGGGTATACTTTATACTCCTAAGACAACAAAAACTAACATATCAGATAAAATTACATTTGTTGTGGAGTTGAGTAACGAATATTCAATATACATTCAGTAACTTAATGTTCAATTCAATATTTGTTTTGCTTGCTTTCTGGCATGCATGCAGGCACCACACCACTGAGTTTATCTCTGAAATATGTTACAGTATATAAAGAACATGCATGATTTCTGATTCACATTGTCTTTAAAGCAGAGCTTATAAAAATCAGTAAAGGAACCAACAGTAATTACATTTTGCATTTTCCCTTCATTCCCTCGTCTAGCACACCTGATTAATTAACAGATTGATTGAGAGCTAGGTCAAGGTGCAAGCAATTCCGAAAAAAAGTACATTCAGTTAAAGCCTTTAGGGAAAGCTTTGATAAGACTGAGATCGGTGTCCATAGAAACAGGAAAAGGTTCAAATATCTGTAAGACAAATCACAGCGGGGCACAAACGGAAAGCAGAGTGCTTGTGTGTGCGTGTGGCAACGTTGAACACGCTAAAGCAATGACAAATGGAGGAAATTGAAAAAAGGAAAACAAGATTTGATCAGTTAACAAGACTTCAAAAAAAAAGGTAAAACCAAGAGCAGTATTTAGGAGTACACAGCAACATACACTGACGGTCTAATGCATTAGATACTGTATACCTACCTCATGTTTTCACTCATTGTCTATTTATCTGCTCCAATTACGATCCAGGTGCACTTTGTAGTTTACAGTTACATACTGTAGAATTCCCTTTTTCCTCTGCCCCTTTACCCCTTTCATGAGTCCATCCTGCAGTGTCCTTTAGCCAGAATCTGACCCCTGATGAAGGACTAGAGGATGACTGACACAAACTGGAGCATCAAATCAGCTATCACCATTTAACTGTACATCCTCAGGGTGGAGCAGCAGTTGATACAGTGATACTGATATTCTAAAGTGCTGCACACTTTTGTTTTCAGCATGTGTCCAATAGAGTTCACGGTAAATGAACACAGTGTTCAGGAACTCCAGTGGTGCCACGGTGTGTTATCCACCCCGTGCAGCACACACACACAAATATGCCCTTCCTCCTATGGGGATCTTGACCATGATAAACAGGATAAACGAGGCAAACAAATGATTCAGAGAAACAGACTACAGTCTGTATTGTAAATTGTGCAATTATAAAACATGCATCTATGCAGATTGCCAGTCCGCCCCTGAGTGTCCCTTATAAATCCATGTTAGGGGCTTTTAAACAATTCTGACATACATCAGGTCAGTCTCGGTTACTAACCATTCCTCAGTAGTCTAACATGTTGCAGTGAGGAGTACCAGACACCCCATGACTACAAAGAAAGGTTTGATAAGTTTGTCTTTTAAAAATAGGAGTACATCAAACACACCTTAGTGCTTAAGTTATAGAGGCATTTTGTGTAACAGCTTTTAGCTAATTAGAGATATTTCTATTGTGTATCTTTAATGATTCAGTAGAATAGACTGGAGTCCCAGTACAATATACACATTTGCTGGCACATTCATTTGTTTATTTATTTATTTTAAAATCCTTTTTATTTTTATAGTCCACACTGTGCCGCTGGTATTCCAAAGTGCTAAATTGTTTTTGTTTTCAATATTTTTTGTATGTAAAGAGTAGTTCGCCTGTAGTTTGGTATATAACTTTCTCCACCCTGATCAATGACTGGGGATTTTGATTGTATCTGAATTTTTGAAGGTTGGCTACATTTCTCTAACTTTTTCACCTAATACAACATACTGTTATGCAGTAAAAACTTTCGATACATGGACAAGCATTCACCTAACGTGAGTATTATAGTATTGTACTACTTTGTCCAACACATGCCACAAGTGCTCCATCTGGTTGAGGTCTGGGGAACTTGGATGCCAAATCAAAGCGCTGAACTCTTTATCATGTTCTTTAAACTGCTCCCCAGCATTTTTATGCAATGTGGAAGGGCACACTATTCTGAAAACCGTAGCCATGAAGGGGTGTACTTCTGCAGCAATGTTTATGGAGGTGGTTCGTGTCATGTCGAACTCAGGACCTTCTTGCTGTGCGGCAACAGCGCTAACCCCTGCACACTCGTGCCCTACCTTGATGCCCATTTAAAGATTCTTCCCTTACTTTTTCAAATTTTCCCTTCAATAATAGAACCTCCTGAATTAACACTTTCATTTTAAGATTAGTGGTTTCACACTCCTGCCTTAAATCTAATTTTAGGGTAAAATTTATTGGTCACAAATTAACAGCCACTTAATTGAAATTAAGGGGTCTGTTGTATTTTCAGGGTCAATTAAGGTAGGGTTAAACCCATTTTAAGTACATTGTGTTTCATTGTGTCTGTGGTATCAGATCAGACAGGCCTCCCTCTGGGATCAATGAGCTTTGCGCGACCATGACCCTGTCAGTGTTACTACCTTTTTAACATTCTGGCTGAGCAGTGTATGTGATTTATTTTTTCTGTTATTTTGCTGTATTTTACTGTAGACTAGGTTTCTTCTGTATGTAGTTTATTCACTCACACTAAATGTAGCTCCAATCTTTGTCACACAAATGCATCCATTATTGACAATCATTAAAAGTAATTTTTTTTTTTTAAGAAAGAATTATTTGACTCCAGAAAAGAAGGAGAGCCTGTAACGATTGACCTGTTTTTCTTTACAACTCCTGCTATGAGCATTCTTTCTGAATCGCGTCTTAGGGCAGTGATTTATCAAAGCCCCCTTTTAACGAAGTCAATCAAGAAAGCCAAAATAAAAGTCACTTCAGAATAAGATGGTTTAGAGAAAAGACATACCCACCAAGATGAGCCTAGTATAAAAAATATGATTGATTTCTAATAGTAAAATAAAACAAAATATAATGCCTTGGTATGGAATGTGGTGTTGATGATGTCATAACTCCTGCGCCCAGAGTGTTCTCGTCACATGTTGTGAAGGCAGTCTGTGTTCTTTATAATTTTGGCTCGTTTCACCTGGATTAAATTGAGTATTATAAAATTATGTCATTTTTAGAGGATGAATCATCAGACGGTGGAACAGGAGCCCGCTCACAGCTGGAGAGCTACGTTTTTAGTAAGCTCAGCTTCTGTTTTCGTATTTTGTTTATGAAGCGTTAGCTTTCTGGCTAACACACGTGGGCTGTTGTAGGGCATGAAGCATCTTTTCTGAAATAACGTGTCGTTTTAATCATTCTCACGTAGTGACCTGAGGTAGGGGGTTGCATGAAATATCAAGCCCCAGAACAGCCCAAAACTTTCAAAAGGTGACTAGTAGAAGATGCAGAGGATACACTATATGGACAAAAGTATTGGGACACACCTATTCAGGGTTTGGGCTTGACCCCTTACTTCCAATGAAGGGTAATTTTATTGCTTCAGGAGACCAAGACATTCTGGACAACGCCGTGCTTCCAACTTTGTTGACACAGTTTGGGGGAGGCCATTTTCTATTCCAGCATGACTGTGCCCCAGTGCACAAAGCAAGGTCCATAAAGACATGACTGGATGTGTTCGGTGAGGAAGAACTTGACTGGCACGCACAGAGCCCTGACTTCAACCCCATCCAACATCTTTGGGATGAACAGGAGCGGAGATTGCGAGCCAGGCCTTCTCGTCCAGTGCCTGACCTCATAAATGCTCCACTGAATGAATGGGCACAAATTTCCGCAGAAACTCTAAAATAATGTGGGAAGGCTTTCAAGAAGCGTGGAAGCTCCACATTAAAGTCTATGTATTCACTACGAAACACAGTGTACTTAAAACGTGCTTAACCCTACCTTAATTTACCCCTGAAAATACTCCAAACCCCTTAAATTGAAATAAGTGGCAGTTAATTTGTGAAACAGACCCCTTAATTTACCTTAAAATTAGATTTAAGGCATGAGTATGAAACTTCTTAATCTTACATTTAAGGTGTTAAATCAGGAGGTTCTGTTATTTAAGGGGCAAATTTGAAAAAGGGGAAAATTCGGTAGTTTTACCCCTTAATCAGCCTTAATCTGCACTTTTCCCTTAATTTGTATTCATTTCCTGTGTGGAATATTAAGGTAATTTTAACAGGTAAAATTAAGGCATTTGGTCTTGTAGTGATTTAAATGCAGTGTCCTTAAAGTCCCTGCTGGTGTTATGGTCAGGTGTCCCAATACTTTTGTCCATATAGTGTGCAACCATAAAGTATCATGAACTTGTTTTCTTTGAATTCCCAAGGCTGTGAATTGTCCTCCGAAGTACCCTTCTACACTTTTCAAGGAGATGAGGAGGAGGATTTGGAGCATTTTCTTGAACTCAGAACGGTGCGTAGAAACTTGGTTTTGAGCTCATGTCAGTGTTATTTAGGACATAATGTTTACTTTTACAGATGTTGTAAGTATGAAACCCTGCCACCTCTGTAGATCTGCCTTGGCGAGGGAGCCAAAGAGGAGAACAATGTGGTGGAAGTGACTGCTATGAACCATCAAGGAAAGAAAATATCCGTACCTGTTGCAAACCTTCATGTCTCCTGTCTTCCAATGGTAATTTTGGACTGATATATAGTGGGTTTTTTTCACACACAATCCAAAATCATTTATCTCTGATGTAACCATAGGAATTCAGAATCAGAAAAGGTATTGATCCAGGGGTTAACTGCTTACGTTATTACTGCAGAGACAGGGCTGCTCAGCGTCCCATGGTTTGTTTTGTAAGAAGAGAGTTTCTTAGTCACATACTGTTTGCAGAGCATCCTCTTTACTCAAACCTTCATTGTGGTTCCTGATGGGATTTTTAAATATATATATATGTCTGTCAGGTAAGCTTGGGGGAATTTGAGTTGATGGCACCGGTGACGCTTCGCCTGAAATCTGGAAGTGGACCTGTGACAGTTAGTGGATTACATCTAGTTGGTAAGATGGATTTTATTTATTTATTTTAAGGAAGATACCTAGTTGTTTTATTTAGGTTTAATTCAAGACAAACTTTAGATAAAGATAAATTTAGATAATAGTGTACTATGATAGAAATACTTTGACACATAAATAAGCACTGTTTGCATTAAGAGTGTAATCTCTCCATTTCCTCAGCTTCTGAGAATGACGAAGAGTCTGAGGCGTCTGATGAAGAAGAGGACTCTGAAGAAGAATTACCATCTGTTAAGCCAGCCAAGAAGAAACAGAAACTGTAGAATCACACATTTTATAACAGTCTCAAGAAGTTTTATAGAACACAACATTAAATAAACTGTACCACAAACAGTTACAATGGACCACAGACCTGAAATTTGAAGCCTTTTGCTCTTTTTTGCCAATTTTGACAAGTACTGAGTGCAGAATTATGAACAGCTTGAAGTACTTTTGATATTTGTGATATGTGGAAAAAATATTTATACCATTTCACACTTTGGAGTTAATTTCCAAAATGCTATAATTGCCACGTTTGTATTATACGCTCAAGTTATAGTTAAAGTAAGCTTCGACAAACAGAATTTCTGATCTTAAGTGTTCTTTATAAATCACTCCGGTTCCTTGCCCTAAAATGGAAGGTTACATAGCCTACGTTTGTGCAAAGGGACATGCAGCATTTTGTAATAAAACTCTGCATAATTGTGTAATTAGAATATACAATATTGTTTTTATAAAGGACAGTTAAAAGTTTCAATAAGCAAGCTTTTTCCATATTTTAATTCACTGTTTGACTGTCTGAATAGTTGAATGAAATTTGTTTTCCAGTATACATTGATTTTGCCTGATCTGGTATCCATGTAGAGCCATATACTAGTAAATTCAGTATTTGGGCCATATGCTTTCGATCAGGCAATATCAAAACAAATAGGAAAGACGTTTCCTTGAACCCATTTGGTTGCAGTCCTCGTCACCAAGCAAGGTGGAAACATTCCATATGTACCACTGTTTTGTAATAACTGAATACAGGTATTAATGGGAAATTCTACTTACTGTGTATTTATAGTCAGTGATTCTGTATTTGCCTTATGGGAGGTCACCAGCAGTGATTTCTGCAGTTGTGCATGCATGGTTATAATTACTAGATGTTTGACACACTGATGTCATAGAGGATTTTAAATGAGCCGTTTTTTTTACATTTCTATATTTTATGAATAAATCTCTCTGTTTAACAAGTCTGTGGTTATCATGATGTATGACTGGCAAAATCAGTTCCTCATATAAAAGTATTGGGATGCATGACCATTACACCAACAGGGACTTTAATGGCATTGCATTAAAATACATAGACTTTAATATGCAGTTGGTCCACCCTTTGCAGCTGTAACACCTACTTTTCTTGGAAGGCTTTCCACAAGATTTTGGAGTTTCTGTGGAAATTTGTGCCCATTCATTCTGTAGAGCATTTATGGGGTCAGACACTGATGTTGGATAAGAAGGCCTGGCTCACAATCTCCGTTCCAGTTCATCCCAAAGGCGTTGGATGGAGCTGAGGTCAGGGCTCTGTGTAGGCCAGGCAAATTCTTCCACACCGAACTCATTCAGCCATGTCTTTATGGAGCTGGCTTTGTGCAGTGGGGCACAGTCATGCTGGAATAGAAAAGGACCTTCCCCAAACTGTGTCCACAAAGTTGGAAGCATGGCGTTTCCACTCACATTATAGAAACACTGGTGCAAACATGAATAACATATTGGGGCACAAGACCCAAGACCACTAAGTTCTCACAGTCATCTGAATTGCCAAATAGACACACAAACGTCAACGATTTCGTGATTTATAGCAGGTTTGGAATTGCCAGCTTAAAATGGCATCTTTAAGATAAATGAAAAAAAGGTTTGTTATTGGTGTTGATCACTTTCACTATTCCCTGTTAACGAATCTGCTGTTGGTCGCTATGGGGCTGTGACGTCATCCACCTCCCTTAGTAACCCCTCTTGGCGTCTCGGCAAGAAAACACATCAACATGGTCAGTAGTTCAGCAGTTTAATGTTTTATTACGAAGCTATCAGAAATGCATTAGGTACGTCGTTTTCGACGTTTGTTTTACTTGCAGACCGAGTATTGTAAATTGAGATTAAACTGTCATTTCTGTGTCTAACGGACAAACTAGCTACTAAGGAAACTTGGCTGCTAGCTGGTTTGAGCTAATTGGCTAGCCAGCTAACGGAGAGGATAACGTTATGGAGCCTAGCTAGCTAATGCGGCTAACAGTAAAGATGAGATGTGTGCATGGACCTCACAATCAAACTTGCATCTATCTAACGTTATTACTAACGTTATTAAATGGCGACTGTACCCTATACTTGTTGGGCACTCAGTCTGCTCAGCAGCATTTCATTTCTTTGGCTTCAGACTTGTTTTACACTGCAGGCACAGACCCTCAGCATTCAGTCTACTCAGTTCATCAGTATACAAAATATGGTGAAAAGCATTGGTAAACACCTGTTTTTTACTTCCAGTGAAGACTCAATGAGCAGACTGAGTGTGTAACCAGTCTGAAGCCAAAAAATTAAATATTTTTGAAACTCTGTGCCTGCAGTGTAAAACCAGTCTGAAGCAAAATAAATAAATAAATACTGTTTATCAGACTTGAGTGCTGAAGGTATATGCTTGCAGTGTAAAACCAGTTTGAAGCCAAAAAAATAATACTGTTGCAATTCTTCAGTATGCACAATATGGACAAAAAACTGGGACACACCTGTTTTTCAGAGTTTGTGCCAGCCCTCTATTTCCATCTTAATGCTTCAGCACACCAAGACTCAAGGAGCAGTCTGAATGCTGAAGGTCTGTGCCTGCAGGGCAAAACTGCCCTGAAGTAAAAAAAAAAAAACTTTTGCTACTAACTTTCTACCAGCTTGGCAAAGTCATAGGTTCAGTATAATTTATATACCACTAACTTTGCAAAATAGATCGATCGATAGATAAGTAGGGAGATAGATAGATAGATATATAGATAGATGCTTTATTGTCATTGTGTCAATACAACGAGATGTCGTTTGGGGATAGTCCGCAGATGCACCAAATATTGATTCCAACGTTTTCGAATTATTTCAGAAGTTGTATTTTATCTTGTTAAAATTAAGAGAGCATTGTGAATAGTCATTTTTGTATATTGTGAATATTCCGTTTTATCCAGTGTATAAAAACATTGACAAAGGGCCAATATTGCTCAACTCAGAAGTGCCACTCTCACCCTTTTTAAATTCAGGTCCACACGACAGATGTCAAAAAAGCCTAAAAGTTCTTAATGGGGTGGAAAAGGAAAAAAAGGACAAGCCTGGATGAGAAAGACCTTGAGTAACAACTAAATAAAAAGATATGAGATTAACGCTGATTTTTGATGGTTTACAGTTTAGACAGGTTTTAATGGAGACAGAGCCATCCCTGTTTCACTGAAGAACATTGTCTAAAACAAGCTGGATTAGATGCTCGTAGCTTTAAGAAAATCTTTTTTTATTTATTTATTTTTTTTTTTATTTAAGCTGGTTTGAGGTCAGTAATATGTTTAGAAGAACAAAAAAGTCAACAGGAACATCAATGTATTACATCCTTCTTGTGGCAACTTCCCTAATTCAGGCTTATTTTTCTTTAGTTTCAGTCAAATTTTAAATTGAACATTTTCAAATTGTAAATGGACAAAGGATGCACTCTACAAGCTCTGCTCTGGACTATTTAAGATGATCAGGTGTGAAAGCTAGCAATAGGAGTAGGCTGTAAAATGGATTTTTTATTCTGCTCTTTAGGCAGCTTTGGCTTCCTAACCGAAGCCTGAGAGAGCAGGAGAATTTTACACAAAGCAAGCAGATAACTGAAGCCCAAAATCAAGTCTTTCAAATAAAAAAAGAGCTGAGGGACTGTTCTGTTGGACTGTTCTCAGCTTTGGGCTGAAGTTATGTGGATAAACTGATAAATCCTCCCTGAAATACTCTTTGATTTCAGCATAGGAAAACAGCCAGTGTTCATGGTCAGTCCATTATAGTCAGTAGTTTCCTTGCATAGCTCAGTCTAAAACACTTGCGGTGGCAATAAGTCTGTTCTGTTATTCTCTCCTTGCTTTATGAAACCTGTCTGCTTTTTGGATAGTGATGTGACCAAGCCTTTGTGCTACAGGGTTTGTTATCAATCCTTCGGAAATTAAAGAGTGCCCCAGACCAGGAGGTGCGCATTCTGCTTTTGGGTCTTGACAATGGAGGAAAGACGACGCTCCTGAAGCAGCTGGCTTCTGAGGACATCAGTCACATCACCCCTACACAGGTACACCCACTGAAGATGGAACAAGGATCCCAGGGCAAGATCATGTGTGTGAAAATACTCTTATTCTGAGATCCCTGCTTCTACACACTAGGTCTTTCTAAGATCTTTTATGAGCTAAACACCACTGCATTAGATGACAGAGTTGCCCAAGGTGTTAATCAACATCCACACACATGCAAGAAAGTGTAAAATAATTTCTCAAAATCAACCAGCCAAATTATTTAACATGTCTATACAGAAAACCACTCTACTCGGGGTTTGTCTTCCTTCAGCTGATGAAAGTTTGTACCCTGCATAAATCAAATCAGCATGTTTCTCATCATGTTTCTGTTATTTATTTGTTTATTTTTTAACCAGGGATTCAACATTAAGAGTGTGCAGTCCCAGGGCTTCAAGCTGAACGTTTGGGACATAGGAGGCCAGAGGAAAATCAGACCATATTGGAGAAATTACTTTGAAAATACTGATGTGCTAGTACGTAAGACATCTGGTCTTAATGGTTTTACCCTCATTTTAGTAGACACCATGATGACACAATGATGTTTTTTTTTTTAAATGTTCATCTAAATGATAAGTTGCATGTTTAGAAAGTTAATTGTGTCCATATTTGCCTTTGCTTTGTGTATGTGATTGTTTTAGTAATAGACGTTTGTTATTTCAGATATACGTGATTGACAGCGCGGATCGAAAGAGGTTTGAAGAGACAGGGCAGGTAAGCGTTTGCATGTGTGGGTGAGAGAGATAGAGATCAGTTCAAAAAGTTAGTTCATCTCTTTGCTGTGGTTCCACTTGCAGCGCATGCATAGTAGTATGGACAAGAAAATCACAGCATGGTTGTAATGTAAGTTAGGAAGCAATGAATTATGTCAAGAATTATATTTCTAGCATCAGCCTTGGAATGTTATCCTTGGAGGTGTCTCAGTAAGGAGACAGTAAACACCTTAAGATAACAGTAGTGCCATGTACAACACAGTGCAGTACTACAGAGACCAATGCTTACCATTTATATATTTTTTTTAGGAGCTGGCCGAGTTGCTGGACGAGGAGAAGCTTAGTGGCGTTCCTATTCTTATCTTTGCCAACAAGCAAGACCTGCTCACTGCTGCTCCAGCCTCCGAGATTGCAGAAGGTTTGAATCTCCACACCATCCGAGATCGCATGTGGCAGATCCAGTCCTGTTCTGCTCTTACAGGAGAGGGAGTCCAGGTAAACCCTATCTTGCAAACTTTTGGGGATTTTGCAGAGAAATCAGCCTCTTCTTAAAAGGGTATTCTGGCATAAACAAAGTATTTATGTTCTTTTTATTATGCAATATTTTGTATAGTTGGGACATATCTGGCAGGACAAAACATTTCACAAACTGACCTGAGGCGTACTATGACAGTGCCACATTTAAAGTCAATTTAGTGTGACCCAGTCTACTGTGTTTGTGTATGGAGATTGCATAGTTGTGTGATTAGTTTTATACACCTGCATAGGCATGTGGCTGAAACACTTGAGCTCAGTAATTAGAGGGCTGTCTGCATTCTTTTGGCAGTATAATGTAGTTTTCATTATTGCTCACACTTTCAAGATACATCATTAGAAGGGGGGGGTGTTTCTTATTCTTTGAACAGGAAAATCTCACTCTTTTGACTTTTGTGGCACTGCTGTTGGAGGCAAGAAGGCATTACAAGAGATGTAGCAGTGGTTGCAGTATCCCTTTAACCAACAGAATACAAGAAGGAATGTGTTATCTGTGATACCCATGATTACATAGATTGTTTTTGTTGTCTTATACAACAGTTTTGCAAAACGATAAAATAAATATTTAAAAAGATTTTAATATTGACAGTTTCATCGGCCACAAATTAGTTCCAGGACCTTATATTGAAGTGGCTGTAATTACTAATAATATTTCTAAAACTTTTTAAACCTGTTATGTACTTTAGTCAGAATTAACTTTTGTCTAATTTAAGTATAGATACCGGAACTGAACAGTAGATGGTTAAATTTTTACATCTTTATGCCATGTTCTAGCACTGACCACTGGTACTGACTTGCACTTTATTCTATCTGTTTAGGATGGCATGAACTGGGTCTGCAAGAATGTGACTGCAAAGAAGAAATAGGGGCATTCATATATTTTTAAAGCTATCCGGGCATTGTGTGAAAAAGTGAACACTGTGGACAATGTGGATTCTTCACCAGCTGGTCCAGGTTATAGGGGAATGAACTCTACTCTCACAGCAGCTGGGTAGGACTGGGACAAGACTTTTCACCCCTGACCCATGCAAATGGCCACAGTTACAGCACTGCAAGTCCCCTACCACATTCCCCATGGATCCACCATGTCCTGTTGTCAATTCCACTGTCACTTTCCTGTTTCTTCAGCCTAAAACTAACAGACCACTACCCATAAGACCTACATCTAACCAAGTACTGCAACTGTCAAACCCTGACTGAGGCTTAAAATGCCAGTGCTGGTCAAGCATAGGCGCTGTAGTCGCCTAATCATATTCAAGACTGGGCTTCTTTTCGTTTCACACGCGTCCTCTCTGCAAAGGCTTGTTACTTTATGTATTGCAGTTTTTATGATGTGCGATCAGCCATGGAAAAATGTGTGCTTGCGTGTGTGTGTGTGCGCACACTTAGTGTGGAAACTCGGTTTTGTCGTTATTCGGTGTCGAGAATTTCTGGTTGAGATGTTTGACTACATAATAATTTGAGGTGTTGGAGGACACAGACACTCACTGTAGAGTCTTTTTTTCCATTTCCTGATTTTTATATGTTACTCCTTTTAGATGAGAACATTCCTGGTGATTGGCCTACATGTTTTTTCCCCCTCTTGTGAAACTCCTGCACCAAAATAGCATTCTGTGAGCTTGAACCATAGTGTTATGAAAGCCTAGAAATTAAGTATATGTTCTAATCTGATGAGTGGGGAGCATTAGGCTAAGACCGTACGTACCTCTAGAAGTACAGCCACCTCCTCATCCTTCAGGACAGTATGTGAATGGAATGGTTGACAGGTGTGCTGGTAACAGGTTTAGCAGGCTTAAGCATCTGGTTGTGGCAGCGGAGAGGTGCTTTATGTGTGTGAGACTGAGTGCTTGTTCCAGGGTGGACTGATCCAACAAAGGAAAAAATTGCACTCTAAGACATCAAGAAAAGGGACTTGTGTGTGTGTGTGTGTGTGTGTGTGCACGCGCGTGCAAAGGAAATAATTTCTGTATCTCAACATTCCTGGGACCTCAATACTTCAGAACACTAAAAGGGTTTATTTTGGTACTTGTCTATTCTATTAGTGTACTGTTTTAACTTTATGATTATTTCTAACTTCTTTTGAAAAATATCCTGGAGTAAAGACAGTGTAACTGAATGCTGCAATCGCTGTGTAATACTTCATCTACTGTAACTGTTGTAAAGGACCTTCTCACATGACCAACAGCATAAGTATATTAGAAAGAAGAGAGATACTGCCACAATAGCCCTACAAGTTAATTGCCATGTATTTAATAACCTAACTACATGGCATGGGCGCCCGGATCTTCTGATGAAACCAGAAAATTATTTTTAAGCAGATTATATAGAATACAGAATTTGGTCACAATGCAGGCTATCCTTTAAAAAAAAATAATAATAAATAAATAAAAAAAAAAAAAAAAAAAAAAAA
>JBBPCX010000154.1:12173317-12204768 GCA_037974365.1 Hydrocynus forskahlii | reverse complement strand
GTCCCCCCCCCCCCAAACGGCTATGCAAGTCACTGCGTGCAACCTCCTTCCCAGGGATGCCCCAGACATGGTTTAATAATGCATGTTAAAAGAGGTGAGAGCTCATAGCGAATTCTCTTTAATCTGATCGGCTGTCACATGTGACACTTCGCCCATCCCCATTGCAGAACAGGGACGGCAAAGGAGGACTGGCTCACTGTGTGAATGCAAAAGCAAAGCAAGCCTAAAGAAAGAGCTGGCCAAGAAGAAAGAGGCAATGTGAAAGGCCCCGTGGCCTATCTCCCAATATGTCTACACCCTTATCCTCCTCCCTCTCTCTTCCCCTCTCTCACGCTCCTACACCTACACCCTGACCTAAAAGAAAACTAAAGTGAACAATCCACTGAGGTGGATTCAGGCCAGGATTTTTCAGGGCTCCTAATGGCTAACGGGTGTTATCTTTTTTCTCCAGGCCTTGTGAAATATGACCAGCACAGGCATGATCACATGCAAAAAGGAGCCAGAGCTGAGTGCCTGCCACTGCCTCTGCTGGGTTTTTGCAATGGATCCTTCCGGCAGGCCAGGAGTCCTCCCACGGGCTGCAGTCAGTCCGCATGAGCAGCTCCAGCGTGATTACCATCATGGGACGGTGTGGAGCTCTGAAAAACAAACCCATTGTGTAGCGCTCAGAGCATATGGCGTGTCCACCCACAGTGAGCCGGCAAGGGAAGAAAAAAAGGAGAAAAAGAAGAAGATGGATTGTTATCAGATCTCTAATTGGTCACAAAGTGTTGACAGAACTGTGTGTGTGTGTGTGTGTGTGTAATGAGTGTGGATGCAAAGGGCCGTAGGAGGAGAAGGACAGGAACGTTACACTCCATAAATAAATGATGTGCTTCTCTTGGAGACGGATGACTTTCCCCTTCTTCTTCTTCCTCTCCCTTGTTCCCCATCCCCCTCCTCTACAGCTGCCTCTCCTCATTCCCAAATTCCACTGTGCTTTAATGTGATCTGTGAGCCTGACGCATCACAGGACGACCCGCAAGAGTCGTCACCACTTCTGTCATCCACTGGTTCCTCCAGGTCTGTTGTGCAGGGGAGCTATATCAGATGTGGGGGTTGTGCGATGACTCGCTGCTGTTATTCTGGTGGATGTGTTGCCATCGGTGTGAGGCATGCCTTCCACCGCCTTCCACCCAGCCTGCTGTAGGTCCAGTGAGTCAGGCCAAGGCTGGGGAGTTTTTACCGGAAGGCCACATATTCTAGTCACACCTCATAAAGCTCAGCAAATACAGCCACAAATTCCCAGTCATTAACAAATTATTAAGCTGCCTGACAAATGATTAACTGCTTCTCAAACACTGCCCCCAAACCTGCCATGATAAACTGAAACTGGTCGAAAGATGATGAGACCAATTACCACTAAATCTCCTAACAGTGTGAAACACAGGCATAGTGCATATAATATGTGCATATTAATGGAAGTAGCCTCTCTAAGCAGAACAGTGCACCCTGCCGCACTTCAAGGAACCAAGACTCAAAAGGGGAACTCACCCTCCTCTGCTCGACAACAGACAGCAGTAGATTCTTGTAGATTCTAGTAGATGACTAGTAGATTCTATAATCAAATAAGATCCGTTAAGAGTCTGTAATAGTCGCTCTGTTACTGTCTGGGTGAGTAGTAGTTTTGTTTAGAGAGTGGGTAGCACATGTCAATATGTGTCAATAATCGAGTTTTGTAATCAATTTGATCAGAAGCCAATCTAGTCTTCACAATACTAGATTCTAGCGAGGACTCTAGCTGCCACATTTTTTGTTTAGGTTCCTCTTGGAACATCCTAACAGCAGGGCATTTCATTCAGTCTGGAGGTAATGAAAGTGTGAACTAATTTTTGTGCATCATGTATGTGGTGCATTTCTTGGCTTAGCAATATTTCATAGATGAAGAAAATCTATTTTAGTAATATTACCTATATGTGCATGGACGGACAAATCTGAATCGATGGTGACACCCAGATGTTTCGCAGATGATATGGGAGAAACCAGTGGCGGCTCCTGGTCAATATTTTTGGTGAAACAAACCACCCTTCATCCCCGGCGCGTGCCGCGAAACAAACTCAGTACCTCACCCTAAGTACTTCACATCCATGTTCTTCTTTTGCTGCCTCACATTTTTATGTATCTTCTCTCTCCTGCACTTCCCTCAATCTCCTCATAGTTAGCGTTAAATCACTACAAAATATAAAAAGTATTTTATTGTACATATCTTACAAACACGTAATTGTAATGTTTATTTCAACAGTACATAATTAAGAATATTTCTAAATCCCAAGAAAACACATCTAACCTCTTCTCACCTTATAAATTAATTCTACCCTCCTGGTCTTCTTGGTGAAATTATTAATCGCTTAGTCATATCAGCAGGGATTTTTTTTCCATGGATTTCACCAGTTTCTTTTCAACTGAATGAAAAGCCAGGTTTTGCAGTCGTTCTTGTCCCATGGTCTTGTGAGTGTGTAACTTTTCAGACATTTAAGATATGAAAAGCTTCTTTCCACACCAGCTGAGGTCACTCCAATTGTTGCAATCAAGCACACCAACTTGTAAGCCTCTGACACAACTTTGTCAAGAAAAATGCAATGAGGTCACAAAGTTTTTCTGGTAGCTAACCAGCTTCCAGTGCCCAGCTTGGCTGGGTGGTGGTGGGGATGGCTAGCAAGCAGTCAAGCTAACAAGCTAACGCCCTTCCTTCTGTGCACTCATAGACGAATAGTACAATATAAAATAAAAGAAATATTATTTTAAAAAATACCAGTAAATAATATGTTACTCGGGTGGGACTTATTTACCATTAGAGTCCACTGAAACCTCGAAAATCCACGAGGTGCCAGGGTCTAACATTGAAAGATGTTTTACTGAAATTCTCTGTTTCACCGCGGCTGGGGGTAGCACTGTTTCATGTTTTTGATGAGAGCCGTATTCAACTGTAACGCTATTGAGGAGCTGAAATTAGGAGCGCAACCTTATTTTTATGAGCATTTTTTTGTTTCACACCAATAAAAAAGTGATAATTATGAAGATTTTTTTTTCTTGGTGAAACACTGTTTTATCTGTAGTCTCATGAAAGCCTCCTGTGGGAGAAACTGAGAAACTAGAAAGATCTAGCATTATACCTGGCAATTTGTTTCTGGCAGCTTTTGGACCTGAAAGAAGGACCTCTGTTTATTTCAGAGTTAAGATGAAAAAGTTATGTGACACCCAGTCTTTTATGTCCTTTATACAGTCCTCAGTCTTATTTAATCTAAGTTTATCATATGAACTGGCTGATATATGCAGTTGTGAGTCATCTGTATCAGGAAGCTAATACCATGTTTCTGGATACTTATAACCAGCGGCAGCATGTGTAATGTAAAGAATAGTGATCCTAAGACAGAACCTTGTGGTACTCCATATTTTACCCTGGTATATACAGACATTATCTCATTCACACTTTGGGTAGAAGTCAGTTCAGAAGTCAACCAGGATAGGGCTACTCCTGTGACTCCAGCCAGGCTTCATAGTTGATCTAACAGAATGGTCTATATTGTCAAATATTTCATATATGCGACTCTAATATGTGATTACACAGATATGAACAACTGTTGGGCCACAGCTTTCCCTGAAATTTTAGATATAAATAATAGATTAGAAATAGTTCTGTAATTTGATAGCTCATGTGAGACAAGATTTGGTTTCTTGATCAGAGGCTTAACAACTGCTAGTTTAAAAACCAATGGTATATAACCAAGACTAAGAGATAAGTTTATTACTGCTAAAAGATTATTGATTATTACTTTTAAGACATCTTTAAGTAAGCTTGTAGGCAGTGAACTGAGTGTGCAAATAGAAGATTTTGATGAGGACATAACTGTAGTGAGCTCTGTCTGTTGAACTGGGTTAAAGGATACAAGCCTTTCTGCTATGGCTATATTTTGAACAGTATTTGAATTGGCTGTATTAAGCGAACGACATGATGGGGTTTAATTTATTGGTGTTATTTCTTGTCTAATAGCTACAATTTTATTGTTAATAAGCCCATAAAGTCACCACTAATGTAGACCACAGTTGTAGACCCGAGGTTCAGTACCTCCCTGATTCTTAGTTTAAAAATCATGCTGAATAGTGATGCATTTTTGTTCAATTCAATGAGGGAAGACAGGCTGAATGTACCACAGTAAGTGCTGTAGTCTGTATAGCTATCCGCCCAAGCACGGTGAACAGATTCCAGCTTGGTGTCAATTTTCGCACATCTTGGTTTAAGGCGCATGTTTGATTGATGTAATGAGAAGTATTTTCTATTTTTTTAAGTCTAAAAGGTGTAATGCTATCTAATGTAGATCAACAAGTGTTCTTTAAACATTTGTTTAGATTGCACAACTCTTTGTCATGTTCCTCAAACCATTCCTGCACATTTTTGCAGTGTGGCAGAATGCATTATCCTGCTGAAAGAGGCCACTGCCATTACAGAATAACATTAAGGGGTGTACTTGGTCTGTGAAAACTTTTAGGCAAGTGGTATGTGCCAAGTTAACATGCACATGAATTTCAGCACCCAAGAACATTGCCTTGAGGCTCACACTGCCTCTGCCAGCCTGCCTTATTTCCAAAGGGTATCCTGATGCCATCTCTTCTCGATGCACCCTGCTGTCCATGTGAAAGAAAATGGAATTCATTGGATCAGGAAACCTCCATCCATTTCCCAATCATCCTCTTTTGATGCTTGATGCTCATAGCAGGCATTTTCACTGGTGGACATGGGCCAGCATGGGCACTCTGACCGGTCTGCAGCCACGCAACACTGTATGTTCTGACAGCTTCCTAGCCAGCAAACTTTTCCTTCAATATGTGCTACAGCAACTGTTCTGCAGGACCTGAGCAGACAAGGCAGCCTTTGCTCCCCACATAAATTGCTTAGCCTCGGGCACACAGGACCCTGTTACCAGTTGTTCTTCCTTCAACCACCTTTGGTTGGTACAAACCACTGCACCCTGAGAACAGCCCACAGCCCCTGTTTTGCAGATGTGACAATCCAGCTGAAAGTCTCTGAACACAGAA
The DNA here is from genome assembly GCA_037974365.1 of Hydrocynus forskahlii. NCBI lineage: Eukaryota > Metazoa > Chordata > Actinopteri > Characiformes > Alestidae > Hydrocynus > Hydrocynus forskahlii. Next base: position 12,199,695 of record JBBPCX010000154.1, on the reverse strand, counting down.
GCTTAATAATAATATTCATTCATGTGGTGTGCTTTGCTTGGAAAACAAGAGGCTTCAGCTCAAGGACAAGTTGTCCAAGAGATACCTCAAGATCGCTAAGTCTCAAGTGCAGTTAAGTATTTGCAGAGACACGAACCCTCTGGAAAAAAGGAGACTAACTGTGTGCAGCATGCAGCTTTGTTTGGTTAAAACAATGTACACATACATGTGGACTCGGATAAGTGTTAAAATCTATTAAAAATCCAGTAGCTATATGTCTGATAACTATATTCTTCTTCAAAATTTACCACATATGTGAATGTCAAGAATGGAAGTCAAACCAATGAAAACCACATAGATCTGGCTCCAGTAATTGCTGTTTATTTTTTATTTTTTTTTTTAGATTAGAGCCAGAATTTTTGTGTTGCACAAAATATGTACAAAAAGATTGTACTGTATACATTTGTTTCTCAACCAACAATTAATACTCTCTTGAAGCACAATGAGTTGAATTTCAGAGGTTTTGCAGTCCATGCTGTTCTCTCATATAAAATACATGGAAAAAAATGTCAACAGTCATTTTCTATTTAGACCAAGCTGAGCCTCTTGGAGTTCTGGGTGCATGGAAAGGCGCCTTGCACTGTTTAACAGTCACAAACAGGAAGTCAGCAGATTTTCAGCATGTTCCTCACGATCAGTGCTGCACAGGGAGCGCACAGGCCCACAGGCTTTACTGGAGCTGACAAGGTTTTAAAGCAGAAGGACATGTAATCGTGATCAAAAAGCGAGCAAATGCGCTGATCCTCCTTACATGTGTGCCTTACATGTGCTTTGATGCAGGAAGCAACCATACCCGACAGGAAGCATAATCCAGGAGAGAATATTTCAGGTGCAGGAGCTGGAAAGAGAAGTCCAGGGAAGTCTATGAAAGGCCTGTGCCTTCTATGAGTGGTGTGTGAAGAGCCTTCCAGGATTAGAACCTGTATTTGAGTTTCGGACTACGCTGTTCGATTCCTTCATGGTGTTCCTTTCTGAACAGAATTAAGACTGAACTTTCTCCACCTCCTGTTAAATCATAAAAATATGAATACGTAATTGTAAACATGACAGAAAAACAACTAGATCCTCTTGCCTTTTAGGCATTTAAAGTAAGAGGTCAATCCCAGTTCAGTGCCCCTCCGCGTGGAGTTAAGTTACATGTGGTTGGGCCTAGAGCAACTAGCCACACACTAACTGGCGCGGCAGTAGAAGTGAGTTGTGAGAACAGTGACATCCCTTATCTTATTTTACTCCTCTTTTCCCCAGTGAGCAACAACTTTCCACTAATCACCCATCCTTGTTCGCAAAATTTATAAGGAGCTAGGAAACCATGTAAACACAGTAAATGAGATGTGTTTTCCCATAGTTACAGTGAACAACACAGCAAATTTATCATGAAAAGAGGCTTCCTCCTACCCAGACACCCTGTAGGCAGGAAGAGGGGGCGGGGACAGCACTCCAAACTGGCCTCATTTACAGGCTAACATTATCTGCTTTGGGTCAGCAGCATCTGCAATTATCCAAAATCTGTTTGTAATTTTAAAAGCACAACCGCATCAGTTCTTAAGAAAGATTCCCTTATTTAAAAAAAAAAAACAAAACCAACAACTCTGCATTGGGGCTGGCAGGGATTTTTGTGACTTAAGATGGAAGATAATGAGATATGTGGTTTGGGAGGGTGACAAGACTGGTGGTATAAAATGGCTGTATAAAAGGAGACAAAGTGCCAAAATTTGCCATTTGAAAAACAACAGAGAGAAAGTAAGAGTCAATGAGTGAAAGAAAGAGGGAAGGAAACAGAGAGGAATCAAAAGTGCACTCCTGATGTTGCCAGAAGGTTAACTGGCGACATAGTGTTTGGTAGAAGACTGGCTGTACAGCCCATAGAATTCGGGGTGCCTGTGACTCTGTGAGGCGTCGATCCAGTCACGCATGGACAGGCTCTGCAGGGGCTGGGCCATGGAGGGCGCAGAGGGCAGAGGGTGCGAGTACTCCTGCGTCCACGGAAAAGATCCCGAGCGTGGGTACGGTGTGTGGCCACGGTGGCCTGAAACGGAGGGCACGCTGGAGCAGTAGCAGTTATCCACTGTGCACATCAAGATCTTGCGTCCACCGTACTGCGGCAGCACAGCCTGCTGCGAAGAGCCGGCGTTGGGGTAGTGCGAGGGAGTGAAGACTGAGCCGGAATGGTGGGCAGCCTGAGCGGCACTGCTGCTGCTGCCCAGGCCCACAATGTGCTGGGCTGAGCTGCAGGGGGCCATCGTGGCTGGCTGGGAGGAGGTACCGTCGGCAGAGCTGGAACTGGGTCCCAGAAACTGCTGCTTGCTCACAGGGCCGGAGGAGGAGGAGGAGGAGGACGAGTCCAGGAAGCTGCTACCGCTCTCAGGGAAGGCGGTCGCATGCTTGCGTTTTTCTGGTCCTGAGCCACTCACGCCACAAGGGTAGACAGGAACACTCTGGAGGAAGTGTGCAGGAGTGGAGAATGGGGCTGGACACAGGAACACAGAGAAAGAGGCAAAATGAGATCAAAAATCAATAGAGCTGAATACCGCCCGCCCCCTTTTTCTGCAGCTCTGCTTCCAGAAGTAAGAATCCCATTCATTTTCTCAAAGGACAAATATAATTACTGGAAGAGTGCTTGAAGGGTGGAGAAAATTTTACGCCATATTAATGTATGGTTATCATAACAAAAGAGGATATTTGGGTGTAAGTTATCTGTGCTTGGACTGAGTAGGGGAATCTGTAGGCAGAGTCCCCCCGCCGCCCAAAACCAACCAGTTTTAATCTGTATTAAACTTGATTTAATCTGTATCAAACTAAATATTGCTGTCTTTGACAAAACCTAGACAGAGGGAAAGGAAACTTATTATCATGGTGCCTATATCAATGGTTGCCAAGTTGGAGAAGCTTTAGGTTTGCTTTCACACCACCCAAATTCCTTGAAACTCAAATGAAACCTTAAGTTTCACAAGTGCTGCATAACAAAAGACCTCCTGCAACTCACTTGAACCTTTTTTTTAAAGAAGCAAACGTGTTATAGTTATATATACACACATGTCAACTTGGCAATACAGGTCAACAAAATGGTTAGTACTATGTGATTAAGCCAAACTAGACCGTGTCTACTGTTGGATGTCAATTGATGCATCATTCATAAGACAACTAGAGGACTTTGAAAAATTTTGCTTACTGACTGGTAGCCATTTACTCTAATAATCTAACTACCAGGCTCCAGGAAAACTAGTTGCCAGTGTTTGTTAGCCTGCTGTATAGTGATCTACATAGATAGGTTAATAATTTTGCCTTTTTGGTGCAAGTGTGGACAAAACCCCCCACAATAACACAAAAATAAAACAATAATTTTGATAACGTGCTGCATGCATCTGATCATTTTGAACTGTATCTGTCAAGTTAAGCAAAACCTTTCATGCAACTTTCAACCTGCTAATAGTCCCATTACATTTTACAGTCCAATGGTGTCAGCACAGTTTAATGATTTACCTGTTAAAACGCACCTTGTTCAACTTATCTGGTTTAGTGGGTGTATATGAGTAGAGGAATTACTAAACCGGAATCATGCACGCCAGGTTTAAAGTAATTCCTTCGCCAGCACACCTGAACCAGCACATCATGTAATTTATCACGCCTTCCAGGAGATGAGTCAGATGTGCTGAAGCAAGCAATATCAGAAAATGCGCAGAGCTGTGGGTACCCTGGACTGGGATTGAAACCACTGGTCAGCACCACCAGCTACTGTAGTAACACTGAAGTTATTACAGAGGAATAGTCACCAACCAGTGGACTGCCTTCCTGCTGAACCTTCTCCACACCTGCCCCAGCTAATCTGACTGACTGGATCAAAAATCGTAGTCTTAGGTAGGAGGCAGGAATGCAGGAGGTTGTATGCAGGTTGGAACTCCACTCCGCAGAAAAGTAGATCTTGAGTAGATGGGATAGTGACCACTGTTTTAAGGATTTCACTCACAAACACAGAAAGTGCAACAACAAGTTGCCTCGATCTATGTCAATGAAGTCAAAGTACTTTATGACATAGACAGAGCGACAAGGGTGGAGAGCTTTAGATTCCAATGATATGATATAACGTGACCAAAAACCCACTCTATAAAAGTTAGTAGGTGATTCAGTCACAGATGCTTGCTGTAGCTGTAAGTCAGTGTGGGATTACACACACACGCGCACACACGCGCATGCACTGTCAACTCTGTGACCTTTCACATTCCCACAGAAAAACTATTAATTAAAATGAACATCAAGTTTTAACAGCTCTATGCTTAGCTGTGTGCTACAATTTGTATTAGATTGAATGAATTTTTCTCTTTAAGCATTCTACTGCCGCGCAACAACTGCTGCAAAAGAATTTTGTGGGTGCAGCATGGATAAACCTTCAAGATCAAAGCCATTTGTATAAAGCTGATTTCCAGCCGTGATGTACCTTCCAGCACTTTCCGTAGGCTCTTTTCCTTTTTGGAGATCTCGGAGAGAAAGATTTTGGAGTTAAGGTGGCCTGCTTTGTAAGGAGGTAGTGCGCTGCCTGTACATGTCTGAGTTCTGTGAAAAGCAAAAGGAAAGATCACCTAACATTATGCAATCTCAAATTACATTTGACCATAAATATGCCTAGTGGCATTCGGTAGATGTTATTATACAGGGAGTGACTTACCTATCCATGAGTATTTTCACAGATTTTGTGTTCTGGAAGAGAAACGGAACAGGAAGAAGCATTAGGGGACAAGTAGTCTACAAGCTGTTGCATGACTGCCTCTTTGTCCGTAAGCATGGAGGAAAAAAAACAAAACTGGAAGCTCAGATCTTGTGACAAACACACACTGCGCTGAAGTATTTCTCACAGGTATGGCCACATTCACACTGTGCGTTTATGCAAGCAAATGTGAGCATGTGGGCGTTGGCGTGCGTGGGGGAGATTTACAGCTCAAGGCGAGAGAGAGAGAGACAGAAGAAAGGAAATAAAGAAGGGGGGAGTGTGGAGAAGAGAAAAGACATCTCACCTTCATGAAGTTGATATCATCAGCCTTGTCAAACAGCACCTGAACGGAGCTGAGCAGTTTTTTGGCCTCCTGGCGCCGCTCGTTAAGTTGCAGGATCTGGCTGGAGTTCTCCTGGCAGAATTTAGAGCGCGCCTTCTCCAGCACCTCCAGCGTCTTCCCCAGGTCCTCCTCCAGGAGCTGCTGCATCTTTTGGTACTGCATGCGCACCTCCTCCTTCAGCTGCTCCACTTTATCCTGTGCACACAAGCAAACCGTTGAATCAAAGCATACATATACACCTGTACGCCCCAAAATTGCATCAGATTTAACACACAAAAAAAGTGTCAGATGTTTTGCCATGACTGAGCTTATGTTGCTGGGAAAACGGTCCAAAACACCAAGAGTCCCCTGCCATTCTGACCACACTCATTTTAAAAATAAGTCAAAAATCAGACTAGGCTTGCATTCATAATCTCACCCCACTTTAAATAAAAAGGAAAAGCAATTAAATGAGTATTTTCATGAGCAAAATACACTTACAGTTATTCTAGTACACAAAGACAACAAACAACGATGTGCTTTTGATAGCGGGAAAAAGTATTTGCTGGACTGGCAACTGAACAAAGCTTTGAGGGTTCAAAGGATTTGCCTATGCCTGTGAGAACAACAGAATTTAACCAGACTTCTCCTTGATGTTGTAGTACTTTGTATTGGAATATTTTTTAATTCAAAGTTATAAAGCAAACAAAATACACAGAAATGTTTTTTTGCTCCCCCAAGACGAATACAAGGCACTAGGGGGAAAAACAACTGACACAGTGTCTCGCAAAAGTGATTTAAAAGGTTTCAAATTTGTCTGGACTATTAATGACAGTTTGATATCCCAATGTCAGATTTTATTTTAAAGACTTTCGGCAATATTGGTTTCATGTGACTGGCTCCTACCTGTGAATCATTGAAAAAAAAAAAAAAAAAAAGTTAAATATTTCTAAATAATAAAAACGAACTCCTCTAGTTAAGTATCATTGGTCAGGACACACCAAAAAGCATTCTAGGGAAATCAGAGATATCCAGACAGATGGGAAAAGGCAAAAGGACTATCCAGGTGTCTGTATATCCTTGTGAGCTCTGTTGGATCAACTGTGAAGACATGCAGGAAGCTGCATCATACCACCCAGGCACTGCTTAGACCAGGCAGTTCCTCAAAACTCGGCGTCAGAGGAAGAAGGGGACTCGTAAGGGAAGCTACACAGACGCTGACAACCACTTTGAAGGAGCTTTGGTGTTCAGTGGATGAGACTAGACTGAAAGTCCTCCATTCAACTATGTATCAGGATCCCTCCATACAACTGGATTGTATGGGAAGGTGGCAAGAAAGAAGCCATTATTGACATCAATCTACAATAACGCATGCCTGGAGTCTGTCAGAAGGCTTCAGAGTGGCCCAGCGAAAACATGGGAAGAAGTTTTGTGGTCAGATGAGGTTTTTTGGGCAACAGTGCATATGGGGTACACATATGCATTTATAGGGGTGGCAGCATCATGTGGTGATGCCTGTCCTCTGCGGGGATTGGGCATCTCGCTAAAATGGGAGGACATATAAATAATGCAAAACAGTCAGACACTGCAGGAAAACTGGCTTCAGTCTGCTAAAACTAAAGCTTGGGAGAAACACTGGGTGCAGGACAATGATCCCAAGCACAGGGCCCAAGGCCAAAGTGTCCAAACAACAAAAAGCTGAATGCTCTAGAATGGCCAAGATAAAATCCAGATCTCAGATAAGTCAAGAATCTGTCACTATTTGAAAACTGCCGTCCACCGGCCTCCTACAACCAGCTTGGAGCAAATCTGCCAAAAATGATGAACCCCACAGAATAAAAGCTGATTGTAGCAAAGGTAGTTCTTTAAGGAATAGACAAATACTGTCCTTTAATACATGTTAATATAAAGAGATTTTATTCCGAGTAATTTTGGACAATCTCTATTGTTTTGTAGAAGACAGTATTTGGTGACACAAACTGAAAACAGTACCAAAAAAAAGAAGAAACTTTGGATATAACAGCATAACCTGACTTATCTTACAAAAAGATCTTTGAATAATGGCACAGAAGATCTACTTCTGATCCTCTAAAAACATTTTTGCAAAAGAGATGCATGTGTGTGGATTTGTTGGAATTCAATTTTTTTAATTTAATCGATTTAATTTAATGAAGGAGTGATTAGATAAGCTAGGTATTGGACAGAGATGAACCCTCAGGGCCTTGAGAGAAGGCCAATCGACTTCTGGGGAAAAAAAAACAACATTTTATTCAGTAGAATTACATTTGCATTTAAACTTGGTTCAATTCTTACAGCATCCAACAAAAATGTATGAACTACAAAATGAACAGACCAACATTATTAGGAAGAGAAAGTAAAAATAAAAAAATAAAAATTTACATTTTAATTTCCAATGGGTAGGCCCGCTTTCATTAGGAAAAAACATCACTCTAGTTCTTCTAGAAGTTCTACATTTGTCACTCACTAAATATTATTTAACCATTGCGCCTTCTGTCAGAATATAAAAAGCGGCACCCCTGTGCCAAGACTGTTTACTTAAGGAAATAAGGTAAAATATGTTGATATGTCTATTACGCGTCATATAAAACATGGAGTGTCTTTTCAAGCTTTAGATCTGTGTTTAAGTGCTGTTAACCTAACTGCTAACAAACTACAAGAATATTATAAAGGGTCACTAGCAGAAAGAAGACTTTTTTTAATATTTATGGCCCAAAGTGAAGCCCTGGCTCTACTAGTCATGGTTTCCTCTGGTATTGGATGGTAACCGAATACTGAGTTTCCTCACTGAGAGTTTTGGTTAAACTAGCATACTGACAAATATACAGTGTATGTCACAATGGATCCTTTTTATTTAAGTGGTTTAATGAACAAATAAGTACTTACTGCCCAGATTAGCTTTACCAATCATTTTCTCAGATGCACTGTGCTGCAGATTTATTCTGTTGAAGTACATTAGGCATAAGGACATAACTGGACAGGAGAGAGGGAGGGAGGGAGGGGGAGAGAGCGAGAGAGAGAAGAGCGAGAGAGAGAGAAGAGCGCGAGAGAGAGAAAAGAGAAGAGCGAGAGAGAGAGAAAAGAGAAGAGTGAGAGAGAGAGAGAGAGAGAGAGGGAGAGATCAATTGTGCGTAAGGCCTTTTTACCTCCACCTGCCGTTTGTCTGACTCCAGCTTGTACAGTTGCTCTTCTATGTCTTGCACTCGATCGTCGATACGATCTTGCTGCTTCATCAGCATGTGCTGTGGGACAAAAGAGAAAACTATCACTTGACATGTCTCACTAATCCAGGATAACCCTCTTAACATTCATTTAAGTATTTTCTAGTGGCACCAGATATGTTCGGCTGTAGGACTTGTGCGCCTCTGGCATGAAAACAATATGCATAATTGCAACTTACAAACGGTATTGGGTAAATTGCAAATTTGCTATGACCAAATCTAAGGTCAAGAGTCATTTCATGCTTGGATGGAAAAACACAGCAAGCCAGAGGTCAGTCCTCAAAGAAAGCGCTCGCAAAACTGACCGAACATAAACTTCGGTCACTTCTGCAGAGCAACCTCCAGTACCCGCTTCCCTTCTCAGCATCTCTATGACAACCAATTCCAGCAACCGTATTACAGCAAATGAGAAAAACAAAAGCTGCCAACAATGAGACTAATTAATCTGAATCACCCTCCATTTTTGAGCACACACGCACATTTGCCCATCTGATTCTGCCCCCTATTAGATGTCTGGACGGGTTTTAAATTGGATTCGGAAGAAGGCACTAACCCCCAGCATCCCCCATCCCCCAGCCAAATCAAAGCCTGTCAAAGCCTGGCTTTTATAATCCCTTCTATTCTCTCTCCCTCTCTCTTTTCATGGCTGAGGGGAAAACACTGTATCTAAAAACCACGCAAGACTCCACAAAATGCTCCAAAACAAGCCAATTCATTTTCAGCCTGATAAATGTGTATGCCGTGCGTGCGCCATGCAAGCCCTGGCTGGGAAACGGGGACGCAACTGTCATGACAACAAACCTTGTGTGCACGTGTGTGTTTGCATTAATAAGCGTGAACACTGGCAAAAAGAGAAAGAGCGAGCGAGACAAGGAGAGTGAGGGGGAGAGAGAGAGAGAGAGAAAGAAAGAAAGAAAGAAAGAAGCAGAGAGGGGGTCTGGCTGTCTTTCACTCTCCCGGTTCCCTTGGTATCTCCCCCTTTGTTTGCACTGGTTTCAGTGTCAATGACAGATTGTCATGTCGGTTGTGCAGAGCGGCAGTCCCTGCCCCGTAATGCATGTGTCACGGCAGCAGGGTCACTGCTTTTCTAGGCAGTGTGTGAGGGAAGCCACATTCCTGATGCCTCTGAATGGGGAGAAGCAATATCATTCATTTTCTAAAATTCAGACGAAAAAAAAACCTTCAGAGCAAATAAATGGGTAAATGCATTTTACTGCTACAGTAAATTTGATTAAAAATAACATCTGAACGCTTTTTTGTTTGTCTTTACAAAGCTGTTCAACCTCATACACACATTTGTTAACCTACTATTGTAAAATTGTGCTAATTAAGACATTACAGCTTTTAAATGCTAAAAATGAACTAAAAGTAGGCTCTCACTATACATGTGTATAGGGCCGTAACAGCTCATCTTTTTGTGGTTTGGTTTCTGAGCCGAAGTTTGTTTGTCATGGATCCGCTTAAAAAAAAAGTAACCAACAAACTTCTGATTTGTGTACAATGCAAGATGAGCAAAACAAAAACCTGACATATTTTGAAAAACTTAAAACATATGTATTAATTTAACACTTTTACCATGAGGAAAAAAAATGGGGTGAAAATCCAGCCATCTGCACTGCGTTACAAACATGTCTAGCATTATCAGTTGTGGCAGGAATGGTGACATGTCCATTCAGTTGCAGCCTCTTTCAGCACATCAGGCAATTGCTCACTCATGTGTGCTTAAAAAAAAACAGACACACCCTCTTTATGTCCCACATGTCAGTCGTGTCGTGTGTTTACAGTAACTGAAGTCCAGCTATCTGTTGCAACTGCAGTGAACTGTGCTTTACCCAGCACTGCACAAAGTTCTGCCTTTGTTTTGTCATTCATCTTTTGACACCGTTTATATGTGGAAATGCGCTCTGCTTAAAATAATATACCATGACTCGAACACATTTAATCTTGTTCTGTGTCCCGCGACTCGAGTCAAGATCAGAAATTACAAAAAGAAAGCACTTTGTCTCTCAGTGAGACATAAAACATCATCTCAATGCTTTCTTTTCTTGAAAGCATATTTAATTCTGTATATTAAAATAAATATCTTTATTTATAGATCAATTCTCAATTCTGTTTATACTTGTACTGTTTATTTGAACATATTTGGACTATATTTTTATTTTAAAAAATTTTAGCCTTTAATTTACTCTTTAATTTAATTCATTACAACTATCTTGCACACTCTCAAGGACGTTCAGGGGCAAACTTCACTACACACTGTATAACCATATGCGACAATCTTGCATCTTGAATCAGAAGAAAATATCAGGACTGGAAGTACGAAAAGATTTATATACTACCTTGGAAACCTTGGCACACATTCTTCAAGGATTCAAGGCTGTTTGCACAGTTAAATGGCTCTCTCTATAATGTGGAAACTAAATATGGACATAAATAAAAAATATACATACATATAATATGGTTCTTTTAAGAACCTTTTAAACCATTTAACCATTTTAAGAACCTTTAAAACTGTTTCAGAATGATCTAAGAGCCCTTTTTGGCATCATAGAAACCCATCGATCTTCAGAGTGTTGGTCTTCAAGAATATCTTGCTAGATTATTTCTTTGAATGACATAAAACTCATCACAAAGCAGTCACAAATTCACACATAGGATGGAATAAAATCTGATGGAAAAAAATTGGTGTGAGAACCAGTGACTCCACATAATACCAAAATATCCATGGCACACAGGGTGGGCCTCAATCCAAACTAAAAGTTGTTCCTGTTATGTTTTCTTGGCTCTTGAGAAAAATTAATGATACCTCTGTTGTTTGTCCTCTCACGAGCTCAGCACGGAGCCAACAGGGATATCGGAATCAGTTAGTCAACAGTTACTCAAAAACCATAAACTAAGCACAGGAAATTGTATATCATGAGTGCAACAATGGCCGAGTCCAAGAACATGACAAATGCACCCTGATTGTGACGGGAAGTTAAAGCAAATTACAGCTCTCCTGGTACCGCACATAGCGGCAGTTAAAGGAGGTGCTTTTCTGAAAGGAGGATGAATTTCATTCTACAGTAAGAAAAGGCTCCGAGTGTTGGTGTTCAGATAAGTGCATCCATATACTGTATTTCCATCTGTGCCGGTTCCTCCTATTTCAAAACCTCACAGATGTGCAGAAATGCTCTGGGTGTTCCTTTTGTTTGCAGAGCTGAAGGTAAAATCTAAAGTGTGTTTCACACAACCACCAGCAAATGCCTGTCTTTATGATAAATATAAGCATTTTAATTGCAGCGATGCAAATCCTAATGAAAGGCTTTTTGAAGCCATTCTGTAGGGTTTTTTTTTTTTTAGCTTTTAAAGCTGTAGTACACAAGAGTTCAGGCACGGACCAGAATAATCTGGTTTCCATGAGGCAGTGTTAGGGGTGCCTGCAAATTTCACAGCTAAATGCTGGAGAGAGTTGATTTATTTCTGCAATTTCTCAGTGAGTGCTCTGTGACTCAAACAACCCACGTACACTCAGAGCAAAGACAAAAGGTCATGCATCATTACAATGCAATGTTCTGAAGAACTGCGAATATTCACAGGGAGTTTGATCCATATATCGTACAAAGCAAACCTGTGTCACTTGTACAGTACATTCTATACAGTGTTCATTCATAACTAGAGACAGAATGGCACGTTACTGAAAAAAAGAAAAGAAAAAAAGAACTTCCTGACTTTCCTCTAATGAACAGTAACCATGACTGCCTGTTCAAAACACATGTCCAGAGCCCAGTGCAGTATCAGAGAGTCAATACATTTCAGACTCCTCCTCCTAACAACAGCAGGCCTGTGGGAAGAATCCCATCGATCAGCCAGCTCAACAGACTACAGTCCCTGACATGCGTGCTGTGTATTCGTGGACTGACAAAAGCTTTTCAAATAATTCTAAATGGAAGGATCTACTACCTAACCAAACATGAGCTGGTCCTGCCCACAAGGACAGATTTAATAAATAATGCCCAGTGCTGGGCAACCCATACTGGAGAAGATAGGTAATGTGAGCATGAAAATATTTAACAAAAATATTTCAACTGTTTCAGTTAACTAATATCAAAACAAAACTGCATGACAATTATTGGTCCCCTTAAAAATTATTACGAACAATTAACTGAAGCATGTTTCTGAAGCATGTTCCACTGGTCAGAAAATCTTAAGTGGTCATCCATGACTTCCTGTAACTGACAAGAGGCCAAATTCCTTCAATCATCTGTTAACAGATTAGAGAATAACCGAATGAAATGAGTTAATAGTGTGCTGACCGTCCTAAACCAGCCAATAATAGCAATAAAAAGTAGCTACATACTTGACAATTCCTATATCTACTGCTGGCGCAAAATTTCAGACGTTTAAAACAACTGGACTTGTAGGGGAAAGATCATCAAGCCTCCAAAACTACAATTAGATTCCACCTCCACGTTAACAAACAGAAAGGATGGCAGACGAAAGCTGTTTGCATGTAAACACACTGCAGCGCCTGAAGTTCATTAGATGAAAGTAAAACCTTGACTGGGGCCATTTTTCGGAGTCGGGGTTTTCTTTGATGAGTTTTCATCTTCATTATTTAGTATGGTAAAGAATCTTTGATGATCCAATTTAACAGTGATTAGAAGTTACATTTTGGGGCTATTTTTCCTCCAGCGCCCATGAGAACCTTATTATGACGCATGGCATCATGAAATTCATGAGAAATCACGAAGTACTGGAATATTTTAAATGAAACTCTTGTTGCCTCTGCCAAAAAAGCTAAAACTGGGTCATGGTCAGATCATCCAGCAGGACAATGAGCCAAAACATGCATTTCAATTCAGACAAAAATGGTTTGACGACCACACAATCAAACTTTTAACATGGCCCCCATCCACTGACCCAATCCTATTGAAAATGGTGGGGTGAGTTGAAGAGGTGAGTCGAAAAGTAAGAAGCTATGACCCTGGAGGTTCATGGGGAGATCATGTATTGAGGAGTGCTCTCAGATTGTATTCTCCAATCTCATCCAGCACTAAAGAAGTCGTCTCGTTGCTGTTAAGCTTGCAAGAGGGGGGGTCGCACAAAGAAATGCAGGGGAGCCAGTAACTGTGACTTGGTTAAATAAAAAAATGTTTCTTCGACTAAAATGACTTCAATTGAAGGTTAGATTTTATTTTATTTTTTTCAGATTTTTGGAGCTAGATTGAGAGATTTAACCACAAATATGTTTATGACTTTATAGAGCTGACTGTAGGGCACAATTAGTTCGGTTATAGTGTTATAAATGTTTAATGCTGAAACCAATAATGCCACCTTGACCGCAACTGCTGTCCCAATCATTGGGAGATCCCAATTTCAGTGTCTAAGTTCTTGAAAGTCAAGACGTTGGCCTTGCTCTCTGGGAGGGGAAATGCACTCCCTGTGTCTCATCACTGTGTCTGATAGCTGACAAAACAGAAATGGCAGTTACTGTTCTCCTCCAAGCATGCTGAGCCGCCCAATGATGTTTCATTATGGCAATTCAGCGGTTGGTGCCCTTCGCCGTCCCAGAAAATGAAACTTGGTGATGAACAGAACAGATTTTTTTTTTAATTATTCAGTGAGTTTCAGTGACTTAATACTCAGCCAAAGGTATGAAGGTATCTTTGCTAAGGTAGTCTTAGTAAAGCTAAATCACAGCTCTGCGCTAAAAAAAAGTTTTTAAAATCTGTCACAGCTTGTTTTGATTGGGCCTCCTTCCTCTCCTTTAATCTGTTCAGGGAAAAATGACACCAAAAGGATCCTTAAATAAAGCATTTCAAGTAGCGTGGCAACAAGGACACTGCTATTTCATGATCTTGAATGTTGCCATGGAATCCCTGCTACATATGAACACCTCTAAAAGAAAAATCAATATTGTTGTGCGACACCAATACAAATGACAGATCTTGAAGCACTACTGAGGTTTACTGATTCATTCGTATTGATACTGAGAAGACACTGAAACAGACTTTGAGGAAAAAAAGAGAAAAAGAAATAAAATGAATGCAATTAGGAGCACAGGAGGACTCTTCAGCGTTTGGGGACTTGGGAAACACACAGAAAAAAGGAAGTGGTATGATATGTATGTATGATATGTGAGCCATCTGAGCAGGAATAAAGCCAGGTCAGTGTCCGCATGAAACTGCCCAAACTGCTCCCACACAATTATGTCCACTGCAGCAGCAGCTTTGTCTACTTTAATCCCTGTCACACAGGCCATGGTTTGCATGGCTGATGAGCTTACATGCTCAGACTTCCTGTGTGTGTGTGTGTGTGTGTGTGTGTGTGTGTGTGTGTGTGTGTGTGTGTGTGTATATGTGTGTGTGTGTGTATATGTGTGTGTGTGTGTGTGTATCTGCTGATTTCTCCTTTGCATCTTCCTTATTTTCTTACCTGAGCTCACCCTATTTTGCCTTTTAATTGTAACCCACACAAAGAAGGCAGCTCATTTTCAAGCTTCAAGCTCAACAGAAAGAAAAGAATAGGAAAGAGTCAGAAGTGATGTTTCTTTAGGTTACTTTCAAATTCCCACATGCCCTTAGGTGGGATGAGAGCCGCAGGCAAACAGCACTACTTTCATAGTCTCCATTTCAGACCTCATGTCTGAACGCTGTGAATGTTCTGCAGTTGTGTTTGAAATAAGCAGAATTTCTCCGTGGCGCTGAGCGTTGGATCTGATTGATGGCACGCAACGCATACGATGAAAGAAAACTTGACTCACAGCAGAATATACAGCCTTATCACACCTTTGCGGTTATTTGATTTGCTTGAGGAAAAGAACCGACTCATACAGAACACATGCTTTGCCTTCCCCACCAGAAAGGTGCTGATGTGTTACATGCTCAGACAAAACTGACAGCTTGACATCAGGCCCATGCCTTTCATAAATACCTGTGATTCTTAAACTCCAAGCTCATCAACCTATATTCAGTGTTACCTCGCTATTACAAGTGAAACACTGTCTGAACATGTCCTGCTTGCTGATTTGATATGAAATGCCCCAATGATTCTGAGAAATTAATTTCCTTAACTTTCTACAGAAAGAAACTGAAGGAGTACCAAACGTATCAAAAAAGGACACTGGCTCTATTGAGAAATGCCCAAATTTACAGTGGACTGGCTGTCCACCATTGACTTCATAACGCTGACCTAACCTGCAAAATGTCCTTTATTTTGCAGTGACTGCATTAAGAGCTAACGGTCAGCCTTGCCTATAAGAAAAAAACCATCAAGCACATGTTTTAAGTCTTCCTTCCTGGCTCTCACCCTGGTCCCCTTCCCACCACAGCTAGGTGCAAAACAAGGAAAAAACATTGGGATGGAGGAGAAACAGATAGGGTGAAGGCAATCATTCAGCAACACAAACCCCACTTCCTCCAGAGGCTGTCGTATGATGTCAGCCTTACCAAGAAGAGAGCAAGCACTTGTGTTTGGGGGGGGGGACGACTGGGGTCACACCCTTCCTGCTTCGGCCTGGAACTCACATCCTATCCCCCACATGAGGCTGCTGTGGGCCTGCCTGACTCACTCTCTCTATATATGTACTTGTGAAAGAAAGAACAGAGAGATGTGTGTGTCTTTCAACAGCAGCTGTGGGTAAAGCAAGCGTCCCCTCCCCACAGCACCGCACCCCTATTTGCGGAGTCTTGGCCGCCTTAGGAGCCATGACACATTGGCCATCTGAAAAGCATTCCTCCACGCATCCAGGAGCTGGCCCTGCCAAGTCCAGCAGCAGCTCACCTCACAACAGCTCATTATTCTTTGGAAGGCAGCTGCAGAAACACCATGCAGTTTTCCTCACACTCTCCAGAGTGTCTGTGCTACTTTTTTATCATCTACATATCCATCATTATCATCAACGTATGAATAAAAGCACAGGCCCGCATTTATTAGGACTTCATTTTTCTAGATACACAGCGGGAAAAAGGTGTGTACATGTGACGGTTTTGAACATTTTATTCCACATTTTATTGATCTTTGGTATTTAATTGTAACAATTATTCCAGTTGACCCGTTTATGCGCCACCCACAAACGCTTTCTATGGTAGCAACTGTTGCTAGGTCGAACAATCCTGACAGCTTGTTAGCTAAAATATGATTTATTCAAAATTTGCAGAGAACAGCTGAGTGTATCAAAAATACATGCACTCTTCTCTAGAGTCTAGAGTCTCTACACATCACTGAGATTTCAGTGTAAAATGATACACTACCAAGCTGGACTATGTTGCTGTAGCTAATCAAACAAAAAAAACATCCTAACAGTCTCTCACCCATTCACATATGCAAAATAACTATCATTTAAAATTACTGCACTGAATTGAGGTATTCTGACAAAACGAAGCACTATCATTAGGTTGAAAGGGCCTTTTGGCAACTCTTCCAATAAGGTCTGCCTGCTAGGCCGCAGACCGGTGGGCGTCTCTGGCAACCCTGGGAATTAAAATCGCATGAAATTCACATTAAATACATTGTGAAAGTCCCAAAGGTTTAGAGCAACGCCTGCTTAGCTTAGCCTAAGTATCTAGTGACATATAAATGCCAACCCATCCACCATAGATATTAGCCTACATTAGCTAACGTTATGGAAAACGCATGAGGATGAGAAAGCAATTTATTTGCCATGAATTCATTCACTAAAGTAATAAATCACAGCATGAGGATGAGAAAACGGTGACTTTGATGTTTATATAGACTTATGACATTTCAGTAATAGTGGCGCTGAAGACATTCTTCCCATCACCTAAACAAGTGACCCCAGCTAACAGAGGTTGTCAGCACAGAAAGCGTGGAGGGAGCACAAACAGTTCAATTAAAGGTGTGATTACAGTGAACTCCATCTTAACAAGAAGGAAAACATCAAGTATCGAAATGGCTATCAAGAACAGTCAAGTCAGCAAAGTCAAAGTCAAGTAAACCCTGTACAAAAACTGCAATTCAGGCAACAATTTTACTAATTATAGAGCAGGAGTACAGTACTCTCTATGTATTTTACTTATGTTTGTATTATCTGAAAATTTACACATGCTAACCCTCACCAGCTTTCCTTGCACATTAGCAAAACTAAACATGAAACTAGCCCATGACTGACACTCATTTTGATGCACACTTAAAAATGGAACAATCCCACTTCATTTAAATGACACTTTCCACTGTCCCTTTCTAATCCTCTAATATAAACCATATAGACAAAAGTATTGGGACATTCTATGTTTCAGGGGACAGGCCTTCTCGATCAACATCATGCTCTAAAGAATAAATGGGCACAAATTCCCACAATCACTCCAATATCTTGTGGAAAGCCTTCCAAGAAGAGTTGAAGCTGCAAAGAGGAACCAACTCCATATTAAAGTCTACACTTTTGAATGCAGGCGTCCCAATACTTTAGCCCATTTATTGTATGTGCAGACTAAACGCATCATAAGGTGAGGATGAAGTGGCCAAGTCACTGTGGATGATGGACTCATCTAGTTTAAGTGACATTAACTGCTTAGCTGAGTTCAGTAGCTCCTTGAGCCAGAAAGCCTAGCAGGCCCTACTTAAAGGAACAATTCAGCCAAAAAAGCACCAAGTAGGTACAACACTTGCCTGTGAACCCAATGACCAAAACGTTGCAGGTTCAAACTCCCACTTTCTATAATTGTCCTTGAGCAAGACACTTAACCCTCAGTTGCTCCAGAGCCACTGTCCCTGTAAGTAATGATCGTAAGTCTTTTTGGATAAGAGCATATATGCCAAATGCAGTACATGTAAAAGCTTCAGGTTTTAAGCTTTACGTTGTCGGTGGTTTGGTCAGATATGTACACTGGCTGAGTTGAGATACCAATCAGGGCACTAAGGCATCTGATGTAGTCTAAAGCAAAGTTCAGCCAAGCCCAGCTGGAGACCTGCAGGCCGCCCTACTCACCCTGATATCATTTCGTCTCACTTCCACGTCGCAGACTGCTTGGCCGTGGCTGGCCGCGCATCTGGAGAAGCAGCAGTACTGGCAGACGGCCACCTGTTCCACCTCGCAGTGATACAGTCTGTATTCGTCGTGCTGCGGGCAGCTCCAGGCGCGTACGTCCTCTGCGTCCACCAGCAGGTGTCCCGGGTTTGGGGAGGGCTGCTGGAGGTGCGTCTGGATGTGAGACTGACAGCAGGGCGCGTTGCAGCGGAGACACACTTTCTGAGCCGGGAGAGGAGGCCCCCGCCTACAGAGGATGCACTGCAGCACCACTGGGGCCTTCTCTGCGTTCAGCGCGTTAAACTTCTCCACGATGTTGGCCAGTTTGATGTTCTTCTCCAGGTTTGGCTTCTGGTTGTAGGCGTGGTTGCACTCTGGGCACCGCACCAGCCCTGTGTCCTTGGCCCACGCCTCGCTTATACATCCACGGCAGAAGTTGTGCTTGCAGGGCAGCTGGATGGGCTCCACGAACACATGCAGGCAGATCGGACAGATCAGCTCCTCCTCGAAACAGTTCCTCCAGTTCTCAGCCATCTCAGCCGGTAGGGTAGACATCCAGGCCTGCGATCTGGTATCCTGAAAGGGGGGGAGGAGTGTTTTTAAAACGAAACTCGACTTGGAGGCACCCTTTCAGTCATTCTCGTAAGGTCTCTTTAGGAAACCAGGCGTGTGGCTCTGGTACGAGTGAGCCGAAGCAGCTGCTGAATAGCCTCCATGAACATGAACATACCACAGGGCGCTCCTCTTCCGTCCCTTCTCCAAGTTGTCAGCAGTCAAATTCCGCAGCAGGGGAAGAAGTCAGTAATCCTGATGTTGCAACGAGATTGCGACGAGTGCGTTATTGCAAACCTGCTCTGGTTCAGAAGAGACGACCGTCCTCTGAGGAGAAACCTGTTTCTTTTTTGGCTGTGTGTTGTGTGCTTGTTAGATCAAAAGATAAAAGTGCACAGAACAGAACCCTGATATTCCAATCGATCGTTACGTAAAGCCATATATTACAAAGCAGAAGGATTCTAGAAGCTGCCCAGCCGTGGAAAGTTGTTACAATGTTACGAACATCAAAGGCCTTATTCTATTGAAATTGAAAAATGTCGAAAAAAATCCTCCACCCTGCTAATAAGGATCGATGCCTTTTTACTGTGCGTTTGGAAGTTTTGGGAGGATTACATTTGCATGGGCCTCGGTCTACTGCATAGTCTGAAACCTTTCTCCATTAATAAAATAAAAATAATGGAGTTTCACAAGAAACTGTCAAAGAAATGTGAACGGGGGCATACAATAATCATTTACAAAGTTTAAACCAGCATGTGACCTCCCCGCTGTCCGTGCCTGGAGTTCAGAAATAGCTCCGGATCCATCAAACGATGAGGAGGAAAAATAAAGCAGCCTCGTACTAAAAAAGCCCCACTCAGATTCATTAGACTGACCCCACGGCGTTATGACATTTGCCCCGGCGTTAGAACAGGCCTAGTGTGGATTCTGAATGCTGATCACGGTACGATGAGATATTAGCCTGTAGAAGTGAGCCTTTATCACATAAAACGCAGCTCTGCGTGTTCTGATTCAGTCTCTAAGATGATAAGGAAGTCGTTGGCTAAAAACAAGAACAACTGGGATTTCAATACAACCGTCCGAAACCTTTCATGCGTATTTTGGCACCGTTTTCGCGAAGCTTTTTAAAAGCTCACGATTATGGGAATCCACACGAATCTTTCTCTCTTTCTCCCTCTCTCTCCGTTTTTCAATCAAACTCTAGTTTCAGCTCCGTAAAGCTATTCTCTCGCTATCTGTAGTCTTTAAGCGTTAAAGGCTGCTCCGACGCGTTAAGCCTCTCCATGGTTAGTCCCTGCGTTTACCTGCCCTCCTTCCTTCCAAACCGTCCTCTGCCTTCATTCTTGTTTTAGTTGAAAACAGTCAACACCGTAACGTCAAGCATTTTGTTGTTGTTGTTGAAGCTAAATCAAATATTGATGTATTAAAAGCCAGCCAGATCTCTTTTAGTTCTTAAAGGGGACGATAACGTTTTGTCCTTGTTATCGTTTACTGTCATCAGCCATCTTGTTTTCCTCTTTTAAAGCCTATTTAAAACGACGTATCTGTTTATTTTTTCTTCTCGTCTTCTCCTCTGAGTGGTCCTCTTTTTTCTAAAGCTGTATCAGTAAAAAGAAAGCCAGAAATATCCGTGGGATTCAGGGAGATCGTCCGTAAAAAACGTGGGTTTTTTTTCAAAGTGGCAAGTCCTGAAGTCGTCGGTCCGATCTGAGCTGTATTCCAGTCTGCGTCTGAGTTATTATTTATGATTTTTTCTCTCTCTCTTTCAAAGCAAATCCTTGATGAGAGGAATGCAGGCACAGGACTGCAACTCAGGATACACTTCACATTTACACCCCCATCCTGCGTCACGTGACCCACCACAGACCTGCTACAGTTCAGAGGGAGGTGCTAAGACCAAGGGGGCAGGGTTTTACTTAAAAGGGCAAGTACCTCATGCTCAAGCATCTTGTCTTAAAAATGGAAGTGCTAAACTTGCATTAGTAATATATTTCAACCCCTTGAACATTTTGTTTGCATATATTCTACAGTTTGCTTGAGTATTTCTTTCCAATTTGGTTACTGGTACACAATCAGGTTACACTGTCAGCAGACTTCTGTTTAACTTTGCTAAAGGTAAAAATATGGGGGCCTCACTTAAGAGTGCCATAATATCTAAATGTTTATATTTATATCTCAAAATCATTAGATGGCATCCGCATTCTATACATTTGTATATAATTTCTTGTTTAGGGTCATTAATTTTTCTTTGACAGCAAGAAGGCTTTCCTGTTAAAGGGGAAACTCCATGGTGACTGAAATGATTCCAGAGGGCCCCACCAGAGTTAAAAAAGCTGGTCAGGACCATACAAAAAGAAAAAAGTAAGAGCAGCATAAGTAATAGAATAAGAAATTATACAACACAACAGTATAATATACAAAGTACACTATGTAAATAATACAAGAATATTAATATAGATGTTTGTGGGTATGTAAATTATATATAACTCAACTGTCACATCTGGAGAAAAACAGGCACTGCTAACACCATCCCTACTGTGAAGCATGGTGGTGGCAGCATCATGCTGTGGGGATGTTTTTCTCCTACAGGAACTAGGTGACTAGTCCGCGTATAGGTAAGATTACAGCAGCCAAATATTGAGAAATTCTTCAAGAAAACCTGCTCCAGAGTGCTATGGACTTCAGACAATTCATCTTCCAATATGACAATGAACCGAAGCACACAGCCAAGATAATAAAGGAGTGGCTTCAGGAGCAGTCTGTGAATGTCCTTGAGTGGCCCCGCCAGAGTCTGGACCTGAATCCAATAGAACATCTCAGGGAAGACCCAAAAATGGCTGCCTACCGACACTGCCCATCCAACTGACAGAGCTTGAGAGGATCTGCAGGGAAGAATGGGAGAAAATCTCCAAAAACAGGTGTGCCAAACTTGTTGAGGCATTCCAAAGATGACTTGAGGCTGTGATTGCCGCCAAAGGCACTTTATCAAATATCAAAAGCCTATACTCAAATAGCTTTATCAAATATAAAAGAAACTATACTCAAATCCATTTCAGAATAAGTCTGTACAATAACAAAATGTTGAAGAAGTGAAGGAGCGTGAATACTTTCTGGTGGCACTGTATATATTCCACACACATTTATATATGTATGAACAGAGTGGATATGCTGTGTATACAGTTACACTTTGGAGAGTCCTCAGTTGCATGTTACCAGCAGACATTGACAAAAACACTAAAATGCACCACAAATATTGCACACAAGAGAAACTATTTCACTTACCAGTCATCTTGTCTTAACACGAAAGTGCTTAACTTGCATTAGTAATATATTTCAACCTCTTGATAAGTTTTGTTTGCCTATATTCTAGTTTGGAGGATATTATTAAGCATTTCCAGTTTGGTTCCCAGTACAAAATGCTAGCAGATTTCGGTTTAACTGTGCTATATGTTACAAAAGTGGATCTCACTTAAGTAGTATATTATTTTTTATAATAATTAATATCTCAAAAGATTGCACCCACATTCTATATACATTTGTGTATAATTTTCTGTTTGGATGGGCATCATTCATTTTTCTGTGACAGCAGGAAGGGTTTCCTTTTAAAGGGGAAACTCCATGGTTGCTGAAGGGATTCCAGAGGGCCCCACCAGAGTTAAAAAGCTGCTCCGGTCGGACTGGTTAACCGTGTGCACTCTCATTTACTTTCATTTCATTTTCCATCATCATTTGAAAAAGTCATAATTTTACTGGTGCCACATTCCTTTCTCAGTTCAGTTCTAGCCAATTTTCATTCTCTGTATGTTCTGTCACTGGGTATAGGGAAAGTGTTATGTCTGGTGCATTTTTTCATTTATTTTGCTGCATTTGTTAAATGTCTAAGTAAACAGTCACATTGCATAATTTATTGTGAATGTAAATAGTATTATTTGTAGTATTTATAGTATTAACACTGCCAGCATTAAAATTGATTCTTATTAAGTCCATAATGTTTCTGATTGTGAATATCAATAACAATTCATATTTATATTAAGAATGATTTGAACATTATTTTGCTCAAATGTGCTATGAAAGTAATAACATTAAATTCAAAATTTTATTTTGAATGTCAGAAAATGATATTTCTAATGAGTTCCAGCAGACAGCCTTATGGGAACCAAGAAGCCAAAGTTTGAGGTTTTGTTTATTGGCTATAATCTGTCTGTGTTGGTTCAGAGCTGCAGTACTACCTACTGAACAAATACCTCCAATGGGATGCAAGGGATATTATTGTGCAAAGCAAAAAAAGTGTTACTAATATTGAATTCAGTACTAGACCTCAGACTTAATAAAAAAAAAAACTGCTAAAAACTGCACTATTCTCCTCCGCTTCTTAAACATTTGCACTTCTATTGCATGTTCAATTTTCTTTAAAGTATTTTTTTACTTCTTTTCTTCCTCCCATTATCTTATTCTATTTATGTATTCTTATTTCCTATTTCTGTAAAGCACACTGAATGACCTTTTGTGTATGGACAATGTGCTATATAAATAAACGAGAACCTAATTTAAAATAATGAGCACACATTATGTAAATAAACTTTAATGCACTTAAGGGTAACAAACACAGGCAGTTTAGTGATTCAAATGAATATAAGACAATACACTACTGAAACATATCTCTTTATAAAAAGCAGACTGAGCTCTATTTTACATTTTCAAAAAAGGAAACGGTATTTTTGCAAAGATTGCTTTCTTCAAACTTAGTTTACATCTACAAGGAGGCATGGAACAAAACAGGAATGTCCGGTTGTTAAGGGAATCAGGAAGGTCATGGCAAAACAGGCTATATGCACCCTATACAGGAGAATGCTAGTTAAATACTGACTTTGGTATAGAGGAAGTCTCATAACATTATCAAATTATATTAGAGAGACAGAGTGTGCTTAAAATGGGCACTATTGCAAGGACAGTCTGAACTGAGCCCATACTGTTCAGTAACTCTCCGCTGAAATGGTGAGGTTTGTTGGAGTTGGATTTATTAGTGTGCTTTCCTTCACATGAGAAGCAGGTTTGTGATGGAAGCCTTGCTGGTAGCAGTTGGCCATCTCTGCTCATTTTCACACTACAGACAAGCAGCTATAATCTGTTCTTGTAAAACACCACACCATTTCTTACAGCAAGCTTCTTTAACAAGTAGCCAAGTGTTTCATATTTCTTTCCAAGACTAAGTGATAAATGACATGCGTTTTGAAAATGACTGAAAAGACAAACCATTCAGCTTCATTTTTCTGTCACTGAAACAAATCTACCTCACCTTTGGTATAATTAACCATCACATATAACATGTTTCTATTAATCTAATACTGCAATATGTTTAAGAAATGGTTTTAGGAGTTACTGATTTTAAGTCAGTATTCTCTTGTAGTGTAAAAATGCACTGACCATCACCAGTCATCAAAGATATCCTGTGAAGGCTATAAAGTTTCTATGGCCACCGCTTAAGAACAGTGTAAACATGTTTTCAACCAACCACTTCTGTATCACTCCTTATGTGCTGGGATCTCATTATTTAAAAAAAACAACTGTATTAACTTCTCCCTTTTTGCACAATTTGTGGGGTGTTTGTGTGGGCAGGGGTGGTAGTTTAGTGTTGCAGATCTGGACACAGTTCATGTCTTTAGTCAGCATGGTGCAAACACTCTGGTTCGCAAACACTATAAAACGTTACTAGTACAACAGTCTGTTTATAGCACAATTTTCAAAATTAAAATAGAACCTTTATATGTGAAAGGACCAATGCAGGCTGCAGGCACTTGTGTATACCCATGTAAGGCCTTTTTCTATTGGAGCAAAACACATACTACAGAAACAATCAAATGGCAAGTGGCGTTGTGGTGAAAAAGGCCTGCTCAGTGCCAATAGCTGTCCGAGAGGGAGAGAAGTGTCAATTTCCTCCAACTGTGTGTAGGCACATGAGTTTCAGTGGAGCCCTGTGGCTCAGCTCTTCTCTTGAGATGTGGGGGTAGTCACAGCCTCAGTCTTACTGCAGTGGGCTGTCAAACACAGTATCTGGCAGGACAGAGATCTTCAGCTTCTTATCAGGCCAGCTGTACTCCTTTGGTAACTTGGACTGAGGGGAAAAATATTGGATTCATATAAGAATACGATTATGATGCCTAAAATAGGTTATTATGATGCAATGAATTATCTACCTCTTCACGAATACAAAGATCTTGGAGGTCCCCTAGCATCTGCTCAACAAACTCTTCAGTGAGTAGAATCTGAACACAGGAGAATAAAACACTTCTCAGCTTATTGACATGGGATTTTCATGTGCAAGAGTAAGCAATATCCATTACCTGTAGCCACGGTCCATGTGCAGCATATGGATGCTCCTCTGTGGCAAAGGCACCTTCTACTCCAGTAGATACAAAAGTAATAGCTGTGTCTCCATTGATACTTTTATACGTAAAGTGCCTTCCATGGAGCAGACGACCTCTAAAGCAAGCAAAAGGAAAAAGGGAAAATATCATTATGCCAGACATGCATGAATGCAATGGTTAAGAGACTGAAAACTGCAAGCAGTGACAATCGCTCAGATTCACTTTAACCTTACACAAAGATCCCAGACAAAAACAAAAGCTCAAATTTCACAGCTAGACCATGGACTTTTCCCATCCAAACAAAAAGAGAGATTACACATGTAACTCAAGATTTATACAGAAACCATTAAATAGCCAGTTACGTTCAAGCTTGCAAAAACTAGAAACAAGGTGACTGCTCTATGGCAGGGGTCCTATTGATGTTTTTTCATAAAATTACTGTACATGAAGTTAAATTGTGCATAGGCACTGGTGCCCTAAAATGGGGACTGTGTGCAGAAGCGCTAAATATAAAGCTGACTGTGCAGTTTCACCTCATTATCATTGTCTCCTCTCAGCTTGGAACAAAAAACAAGGGGAAAGTGCTCTGTGTGTGCATGCCACTGACTAGGTATACATTACCTAAGGCACAGTGGGAGCAGAGTTCCAGACTCCTGGTTGAACTTGAGGTGCACACTCTCCAGCTGTCGTGTTCTCACCAGCTCATGAGGAACAATAGCAGCTGAGCTCTCACTCTCCAGACTGTCCTTGCGACTTCTGGAGAGAGCAGGAGAAGGAGTGGCAGCAGGAGCAGTTGGAGAGAGGAAGAGAGATAAAGGGACAGAAAGAGAATTAATCTGCATAAGTAGTTTATTCCTCTGTGTTCTTCTGTCACAAAGGTATAACATTCAAATGTGCCATGCAACAACTCAGCACTTATCATTTATCCCTTTTTTCTACTTATCCAGAGTCAGATCATCTGATTTGACCATGAAAACATGGGACTACATGAGAGCAGATTAATTTTTCATTTATGATCAATGTGTGCAATTTGAGCATACACACGAGCATATTTTATATATACATATATATATATATATATATATATACATACATATATATATATATATATATATATACACATATATACACACATATATATATATCCACACACACACACGGTGGGCCATTTATATGGATACACCTTAATAAA
>JBBPCX010000154.1:12155679-12173217 GCA_037974365.1 Hydrocynus forskahlii | reverse complement strand
CACACACACACACACACACACACACACACACACACACACACACACAGAACTCCCGCAACGCTACAATGTAAGATACACTGTACTGTAATTCACGCACAGGTGTTTTCTTTGGTATGTGAAATTCTGGACCGAAGCATCATAGGGCAGCAGCTCAACAAGGAGTAATAAATAACGTTCTCAGACTGGCTACTTTCAGCAGATTGCCTTTGTAACTGCCGCGCTCTAACAAACAACCCAGCACGAGGACGAGGGGGCATGAAAATCTGCGATGGACTGAAACCGCGACTGCTGATCCACGTTAAAGTGGGGGGGGTTACTGTATATTAGTGAAGGAGTCATATAAAGCCCAATACTGCCACTTATCTTTTCAAACTGTCACTAATGCAACGTCAACGGACATCATGACGCTCCTGGAGAAGAACGCTGACAATTCTGTAACGTCAGGTAATCGATGCCTGCTCTGGCTGTAAAATCGTACGGAGTGATGAGGGAGGGCCACCCTATCCACACAGAAAAAGTTAAGAAAATTGCGCTCCCTCAGGCTCCCCCCCACCAGGGATAGAAGTCACAATCTCCCGATGACGGGGCTAACGTTTGGACAGTTCCACCATCCTTGAGCCCCAAACACCCATTTAATAGTAGAATTTAAAAGCATTTTAAAGTTTTTCTTAAAATGTCCGCTATACCCACATTACTCAGACATTTACCTGTTACTCACATAAAAACCATGTAAAACCATGACAAGCAATGGTCAATCTATGTTTGTCTTTTGTAAGCAGAACTTGACTCAAACACCTGAACTGAAAGGGTGGGGGGGATTAATTAAACTGGCTCAGGGTAAGCTGAAAAAAGGGATTCTTTGCCAAGTTACAATTAACAATGTAAATTTCTATTGCATCCTGTAGAACAATATATCTTGCCTTCAGTTTAAAACCAAAGGTAGCCTGCAGACATTGATGTAAGCACCCTCTATTAGTGAAGAAACTCTTACTTTATTGTGTTGGAATACATTTCACTTTATCTCTTGTTGGCTCTTACCTTGAGTTCTGCTTGCTCTGCAAATGTCCAACTGATTGTCTATGAAGAAATTAGGGGTAAATTTGTACCACAGCGAAGAGAAATGAATGCATTTACCATTACTGCCAAGAGGCAAATCATTTTCATTCCTTTCAACAGCCACTAAGAACAGAGACAACTGTTTTTAGGGGGTCTGAAATGCTTTCAGCTCACCACATCGCATTATGATATTCAAGGTGTAATTGCTGCCGTCATATTTGATCACTCAATATCAAAGGGAAAGCTTTTTGAATTAATGTTGAAAGGAAACAACAGTTGCTGCTATGGGTCCATGAAGCTTTTTAAAAGCTCCCCTTCATCGCTATTTATCATTTGAAGATGAAGATGGAGTTTCAAAAACAAAACAAAACAAAAAAACTGAGCACTTTCGATCATTAGTCTTGAGAAGAAGGTCACAATTCCCCTTACATTGTTTTGTTTACTTTTTTTTGTTTCATAAATTATTAGCTGTGAGAACAGAATCATACATGCTGCACATTTCCCATCTTGAAATTATGGCACTTGCAAAACATTTTTAGGGGTATAAATAATGAACGGGTTAGGCTTTCAAACTACCTCATATTGCACCTCCGTCATTCTTTTTGTCAACAATGCAGTCAGCAGTTAGTTAGTTGGACAATACTGCACATCTAGAACAAGTCATATTCCGACTCAAAAGCACTAAAAGCACTAATGTCATACAGAATGAAGGTGTGTCAAACAAAATGATAGTTATCAGTGAAAGAACACCTGTTACCTTCTCAGAATAAGAAATAAAGAAATTCTGGCTCCTGACAAGTATGTTTCTTTTTATATCTGTTTGTATCCCATCCTTATTAGAAAGTCTACAAAACTGTTCCATTGCATTTCACACTAAAGAGCCTGGGAGTGGAACATCTCTGTCTGACTTATATTGTTATTCAAAGTTAATATGGTTTAAAAAATAGCAATGAGATTCATAATCCAACATATTTTTGTGCAAATCTTACTGTTCTATTTCTGAAAGCTTGTCAAGGCCGAAGGAGGACACAGCAGGAGCTCTAAATGTGGGTATGGGGCAAGGTTAGTAGGGAAAAGGCAACAGGGGGCTGAGATTAGCCTAGCCTTTTGCTGAGGTGTGGACGATTGTTCAGATCAAAGAAAAGAGAGCAGGGTGTCTGAAACATCTCAGCTACCTACCAGCAGTATCACCAATCCTAAATACAAAACATCACATATTGCTCACATGGCTTGTGTAAGTACTCTACACAAATCACTTGCACCAATGGCATATCTTTTTTTTTATATTTAATTAGGCAGTAGGGTGCACCAACCTCAAGATTCTCATGCCTCGGTAAATTTTGGTTGTTTAAATAGCCTATAGAGTGCCAGCCAGAGGTGCTCATAAAAATACAGTGTAGAAGAACAGGACCAGTGTGGAAAATACCCCTTCCTCTGTTAGCAGTAATGTAAACACGTGTATTGAAAATAATAAACAAACCATATACTGTCCTTTCCTGACTTTTGTGTCATGAAGCTAATAAAACTCAATCAATGCCATATCATAATCACTATGATGAAAAGGAAATGCTTCTAGTTTTGTCTTAATTCCTGTCCCTCCACCAAACAGTAAGAGTCACCAACATTTGCACTGTGTATACACAAAAACAGGTGGCTCGGTAAATCATCGCCACATGTGTCCAGTCAGTCAGGACCAACTACTCTCTGCCTTGCTTTTCCCCCCCTGAATTAAGCCCTCAGTACAGTATACTTCTCATGACCCTTATCGCTGTAAGCAAATGCAGTTAAATCTTCATCGTAGGACTAGTGGCTGTATAAAAAATATTGTGCTGCTTAAGATACCAGGTTATAGCTGTGAAAGGACTTACAGCGGCCGGTCTTGATTGTGACGCTGACTGCTAATGGGGGGTAA
The DNA here is from genome assembly GCA_037974365.1 of Hydrocynus forskahlii. Taxonomy (NCBI): domain Eukaryota; kingdom Metazoa; phylum Chordata; class Actinopteri; order Characiformes; family Alestidae; genus Hydrocynus; species Hydrocynus forskahlii. The sequence goes on along the minus strand of JBBPCX010000154.1, from coordinate 12,170,249 downwards.
GACCGCTTTGCTATTAATCTCCAGTCCTTTCCTCAGGGCTTCTCTGATCTGTTCAGTGTCTGGACAAGTGAACAGAAAGAACTGTTAGCCATCTTTAATAATGATTTAAAGGTATAAAGTCATCAACATCTTTTATGGTATCATTTTAATCAAACACACTGAATGCCTAATGGACAAGGAGCAAAAAGTAACTTTACAAATAACCGGTCAAAATCAGTGCACTAGCTTACACATGGTCATTTAGCAATAACTTAAGTGAAGAACTGAAATGCTTCTTTAATTCAGTTTTGTTCATACACAGTGTCACTTTGGAAACACACTACTATTATACTGCTTAATCCCTCACCTTTGTCAGACAACCTGCGTGGCTGTGATCCGATACAGATGCTTCGGCTGTCATCTTCATCCTCAGGGGGCCGACTTAGGTCATCCCAGGCACACTTGGCGCTGACACCACTGAGGTTAGAGCCGTCTGTCTCAATGCCTTTGTCCACACGGTCCTGCTTAAGATGGGAAGAAAATCAACACATGATCAGGGGCCAGACATTCATGGCTAAACACGAGTCTCTCACTGCTGTGAAAGAGCAAAGCCATACATACATGCATGCATGCATACATACATACATTAGTGCCACTAGAAAGTATTCACTCCCCTTCACTTGTTCCACATTACAGACTAAAATAGATTCAAGTATAGTTTCTCCCCCAAGGTCTACACACAGTACCCCTTAATAACAAGGCAAAAACAACTTTTCAGAAAGATGTGCAGTTGTTTTTATTGCAAAAAGCTTGTTAATCCAGTGTTTAAGTATTTACACTCATGGGTTAATATTTTGATGAAGCAGCTTTGGCAGCAATCACAGCCTCAAGTCTTCTTGGGTATGCCTCAACAAGTTTGGCACACCTGTTTTGGGGGATTTTCTCCCATTTTTCCCTGCAGATCCTCTCAAGCCGTCAGTCTGGATGGGCAGTTTCGGTAGGCAGCCATTTTTAGGTCTTCCCTGAGATGTTCTATAGAATTCAGGTCCAGACTCTGGCAGGGCCACTCAAGGACATTCACAGACTGCTCCTGAAGCCACTACTTTATTATCTTGGCTGTGTGCTTCGGGTCATTGTCATGTTGGACGATGAATCGTCGCCCTAGTCTGAGGTCCAGAGCACTCTGGAGCAGGTTTTCTTGAAGACTCTCCCCATATTTGGCTGCCGTCATCTTACCCTCTATGCAGACTAGTCGCCTAGTTCCTGCCGGAAAAAACATCCCCACAGCATGATGCTGCCACCACCATGCTTCACAGTAGGGATGGTGTTAGCAGTGCCTGTTTTTCTCAAGACGTGACACTTGAGTTCAGGCCAGAAAATTTCTTTTTGGTTTCATCAGACCAGACGATTTTGCTTCTTACACTCTGCCAATCCTTAATCTGCTTTTTGGCAAACTCCAAATGGGCTACCATGCGCCTTTTAGTGGGGAGTGGCTTCCATCTAGCCACTCTACCATAAAGGCCTGATTGGTGGAGAGAGTTACCTATGTCTGACCAACGGGATGGTTCTTCCATCTCCACAAGGAATCGCTGGAGCTCCACCTCAGTGACCACTGGGTTCTTGGTCACCTCTCCGACCAAGGCCTTTCTTCGCCGATTACTCAGTTTGGTCAGGCAGTCGGATCTAGGGAGGGTCCTGGTAGTTCCAAACTTCTTCCATTTCTGAATAATAGAGACCACAGTGCTTTTCGGGACCATCAATGCTGCCGATTTTTTTGTATCCTTCCCCAGATTTGTGCCTTGACACAATCCAGTCTCGGAGGTCTACAGACACTTCTCTAGACCTCATTGCTTGGTTTCTGTTCTGATATGCACTGTCAACTGTGAGACCTTATACACACACACACACACACGTGTGTGCCATTCCAAATCATGTTCAATCAAATGAATTTACCACAGGTGTACTCCAATCAAGCTGTAGAAGCATCTCAAGGATGATCAGTGGAAATCGGATGCACCTGAGCTCAATTTTGGGATTCATAGCAAAGGGTGTGAATACTTATGTACATAGTGTTAATATTTTCTATACATTTCCCACATTTCCATTATGAACCATTTTGTGTAGATTTTGCAAAAGGAACCTATAGTCAAATCTATTTTAGAATAAGTCTGTAACGTAACTAAATGTGGAATAAGTGAAGGGGTGTGAATACTTTCTGATGGCACTGTATATATTAGATAGCTACAGACAGACAGACAGAGAGGCAGCAGTGTTGGTGGTGTTTTTGTTGTGACTAAAATCCAGTTGCAGTGATGACTGAAGACCAGGTGGAAGTGTTTACTCATTTACTCAGTGCCCCGTCAACTGTGGAAAATTAATGAATAAAACTCACTTTTATATTTACACACCTTGTTTGTGTTAAATTAAAATCTAAGTGCTCTCTATTTATGAGTAGGCTGGCAACAGAAAGGTAGAGAATTTTTTTTTAAAGTCTGAGACTATTCTCAGGTGTGACAAAATGTGTGGCTGATGGAACAGTCAACCTTATTACTTATCACATGTAAGCGTTACAGTCAGACAGAAAGAAAATAAATCAAGAAAACAAAACTTCAATTTGCACAAAGATAAACCTGAGTTACATGACACTATGATTAACTGACAAAGCAACTATTCTTTCTACATAAATCTAGGATAAGAATAGTAACACACTCGCAGGCAGTACTGCAATATAATCTCAATTATAGAAATGTGGAATATATAAAAACAGTAGATACAAGACAGAGGTAAAACAGCAGTGAGAACTAAGGAAAGCCTTACTTGTAAGTGAGGATCAATGTCAAATATGGTCTCCCCTCTCCTCATGTCAGTGATTAACCACGGACCTCCAGCACTGCAAACAGAGCAGGGGGGAGGGAAAGGCCCATTTACACATGGTTAATGAGAAATGAGAGTAAAACAAAGCATCTCAGGGCCAGTGACCCACTTAACTAAAGAGAGAGGAGGATTCAGAGAGAACAGTGTTTTTCACTGTCTTCGTGAAGCCTCAAAATGCTATGCACTATAGTCTAGTAAAAACAACCCTCAGCAGAATCTATTTATGTGCAATATTACCACTTGGTCAATATTACTTATCACTACCTAATATTACTGAATAGTACTTAATTACTACTGGTTTTCTAAAAATGCAATAACAGTTTTTCACTCAGCTGCATTACTTATAGATAGATATTACATCAAGCAATTCTGTATTGAGCATCATCTATTCATATTGTGGTTGTTTTCTTTATGCAGATTTTTATTTAGATTTTATTAAGACTTATTTTATATTGTTCTTGTGTCTCTGTGTCCTGTGTCGCTCTGTGTCTTTGTGTGTTGTGACAGTCATCACATGAGCAATTTCCTTCAGGATCAATAAAGTTGTCTGATCCTGATTTAGGAGATTGTTCCAATTATTTCAGTTAAGCATCCCAAAACTGCTGAGTATGTATGGAAGGTACAAATGAGCACCAAATATGTCCGTTCTATTTCCACTCAGGACTGTGAATATTATGATTTTGCAGATCTGAATGTAAGATCGTCTTGACTCTGTCTAGACTAGTTTTGGGAATACTCACACACGCACTCCACGCAGCAGGTCCAGAATGCCCTGACCATTCCACTGTTGTGCTGCCTGCAGCTCCTCTGTACACACACCCACGATCTGTAGAGAACAAAAAACACAGTTAGCACTTTTGCATAAAATTACACATTTGACAGCTGCTCCTTTCCTAGCATACAGGGGCCATTTCAAATCCTTCTGAGCTTTGCCACACTTCTCGTAAGGTCTCAATCAAATGTAGGGTAACAGGTGGGATAAGAAAGAAACGACAGGTCTAATAATAAATTTAAAAACTAATTAATTAAAATGTACTTTAAAATAAAACATTATTTTCTTAAATGCGGTATTAATCCTGTAAGCAAAAATATTCTAATGACTACAGTTGAATAAATCACTGTTTATTCACTTTTAATAAAAGTGAAACTTATTTTTAGACACTTTTTGTATGGAGAGGCAATTATACAATTTTCATTCTGTGACAAATTTAGCACAAAGTGTTGCATAATCACCGTAATATAAACAGACTCTGAACTGTCAATAAGCCCTCAAGAGCACAGTGACAGTATACATTCAACTTTAAAATAAAAAATACGTAAAAGTAATGTGAAGTCTGAGGTAATACTTCTTCACAAATGGCAGGCATAAAAATCTTTCAGACACGCAAATGTTCAATAGCTTTCGATTACTACTGTGTTATGTTCACTTTTGTCCAGCAAGACCTAATAATGACTGCACACAATATACATCTTCACTGATTATTATACTCTGCTCCAATAATTGTGGCGGTACATATCAAAGGGTTGGCCAACCTGATCAATTCTGAGAGTAAATGTTGAAGTCTACTGAGAGAAAGGCAAATCCCTACAAAAGATTTCATATTTTTGCTTTATAATATATACCTTACAGGTCTCACACTTCATATTTTAAGAGTTGTGCCTCACCTGGAGAAAGCTGACATGTCCAAAAGGGGTCTGAACTGGTTGCATTTGGGGGTCTTCTGTGAGTAGCATATGCTGGATTCGGGACTCACTGTTGTCTAGTGGGCTGTGCCATGAGATGTGATCACCACTGCAGAATGTGTTTTCTGTTCTCCAAAAACACAACACAGTTAAAAGGTTTGAGTAGTATCTAAAACGTTTACGAAGGCGAGCATAATACACAATTCTAATCTGAATTGTGCCACTCTGATATTCCCTGATGCCTTACATTTATCATACTTCTCTTATTAATTTAATTAGGTGTAAATGATGACCCAGGAAAGGGGTAACCAATCCTAATTGGGTCAAGAGCCAGACATGAGGGCAAGTTAGTGAGGAGGTGGGAGTTGTGGCAGCAAACATTTTGGTGTGGTAGGCCAAAAAAAGAATTGTTCCAAGTAGAAATACTGTTATTTTAAAGTACTACAGTCTGAACAGTGAATAACCAACTATACTGTATGATTTTCTGGGTACTACCTGCTTCTGACAGTTAAGGCACTTTAAGACATACATGAGACCTTAAAATGCAAAGTTTTAAAAATCAACAAGTCTCTGCACCTGACTGAAAGACGTATCGAGCTAAACCCTGCATGAGCTCAGCTGGCCAGGTGGGAGGTGCTGTCTCCCCAGTCTCTCTCTTCAGCCGAAATGTAAGCTCAAATCCAAATCCGCTTGGACCTTCTTGACCAGTGAATCTAGAGAGGAGAGGAAAGGAAAAAAGGAGGGGTAAAAAACTCTGTACTTCTGTTTGTCTCACTATAATCTTTGACACACATCAAACATACACTATATGGACAAAGGATTGGGATACACCTCTTAATTATTGAATTCAGGTGGCCCCTTACTTCCAGCAAAGGGAAATCTTAATGATTCAGCACACAAAGACATTTTGGACAATGCCATACTTTGTGGACACAGTTTGGGGAAGGCTGTTTTCTATTCCAGCAGGACTGTGGCCCAGTGCACAAAGCAAGGTCCATAAAGACATGGCTGGATGAGTTCGGTGTGGAGGAACTTCACTGGCCTGCAGAACCCTGACCTCAACTCCATCCAACACCATTAGGATTAAGATAGCGAGCCTTCTCCTCCAACATGAGTGCCTGAACCTCATAAATGCTCAGCAGAATGAATGAGCAAAAATTCCCCCAGAAGCACTCCAAAATCTTGTGGAAAGCCTTCCAAGAGAAGTGGAAGCTGTTATAGCTGTAAAGGTGGGACCAACTCCATATCAAAGTCTGTGTATTTGAATACAAAGTCCCTGTTGGTGTAATGGTCAGGTGCCCCAATACGTTTGTCCATATCCTGTAACTGTAGTTATTGTACAGATGTATGTAATGCATTTTCCATGTCTACGGTTTCAAGTGAAATAAAAGGTGCCAACAAAACATGGTTCTAGGTTGCAACACTTACGAAATAACTGCATGTTATTTACTTTTAATGATTCACTTTTATTTACCTCTTATTTAATCTGAAACTAAAGACATCAATCGTTAACATAAATTTCTCTTATTTTACTTACTCATGAACTCTATTGTCTCCATACAGATCACTCAGGCCGAGACTGACATAGTGCCAGTGTTCCTGTACGTCCAGAGCAGGGCATCCCACATTTCTGTACATGCTGATGTAGTCTAGGGGATCTGGTCCACCTAACCTACATAAGTGTAAAGTGACCATTTGTCATACATGAACACACCACAGCACAGAGTGTGAACTGCATTTAACCCATTCTCCAAGGGAGCAGTGTGTGGGGCGGTTTTTGCACAAGGGTGCTTCAGTGTTGCCACTAGCAGTCCTGGGATTCAAACCCACGACCACAGGGGCAAATCCCTAACCACCAGCTGCCCACGATGACACATGGGGAAAGGGGTACTCTAGCTGTAATCTTATTAAAAATGTGCAAAACAATAAGAAGTGCAATATACGAAAGTTCAACGTATACTTTGATTTCTCACGGCTGTAAACAGACCGAAAATTAAACATGCTTAACTGCAGTTAAAAGCATTTAGCAACAGGCTAACTAGGTTAGTTCGCTACACCTAGTTGATGTTCTATTAAACTTATCTAAGTTCTTTTTTGGTTCCCATTTGGTCTTCTTTTTATAAAAAGTTCCCCCAAACATGTCAAACATGCAGGTCAGAAGGGCTTACCAGTATTTAACGATGGCAGTGACCTGCAGTGGGTTCGCCTGCTCGGGGTAGATCCGCCTGCATTCCCCATAGATGGCCTGCAACCCCGGGGGAAACAGAGACGCGAGCCCGAGGTGTGCTCCGCTGCTAGGCCGCATTTCATCCATCCCGCTCCACGACTCCCACAAATATCCGGAAGTCTTCAGAAAGCAGGGGGTGTGTGTCGTTTCCTCGGGAAAAGTATTAAATGGGCTTTAAAGTAACTATTCGCGCCAAAAATGTCAACTTCTGTGCATTTCTCTCATCCGTAGTTGTCTTTAAAAGCCCTCTTGTGCCGTTTCCCTCAGGGTTGGAGGGGTCACTGGGGGCGGGCCTATCTGTTTGATTGACAGAAGAAGCAGCGCTGTGATTGGAGAATGGATCTGAGAGTCGTGGCCTCATGATGTTCCCGTACATAGTATCTTTTAGTTTGGTAAATAAGTAAACAGAAAAAAATATGATGAAACTACCGTCTCATTCTGTAGATTGTTACAATTTTCGCCTTTGAAATAATTTACTTCTTATATACACTTATTAGAGTACCGTCTACATCTGTATTTTGTTTATTAATTGTAAGTGCATTCTCACTCTTGCACATTATTAGAATAACCATTGTGTAGCGTGTTCTCATAGCTGTCCATGTCCACTCCACTCATCCGTAGTTGTCTTTCAAAACCCCTCTTGTGCCGTTTCCCATTAGGCTTGAGGGGTCGCTGGGGAAGGGGCCTCTCTGTTTGATGGACAGAGGCCTCCTAATATCCCTTTATACGTCTTGTTACTTTGGTAAACAAGTAAACAAATTCAGAAAAAAATACGACGAAACTACTAAATGATAGTGGCTCAACATGTAGATTGTTACAACTGAAATAATGTATTTCCTATATACACTTGGTAAAGTACAGTCTACATCTGTATTTTGTTTATGAATGGCAAGTGAATGCAAACTCTGGCACAATATTGGTATTACATTGTGTAGAGTGTCCTCATAGCTGTCCATGTCTAACTGTAGACAGGCATTAAACGCCCTTCTGAACTCTCCTGAAGCGTTAATCCGTTTCAAACGGTAGAGGCTCTTAATCTGTGAGGCGCCACCTACTGTTTATTCAGATAATGTGTTGATTGTTTTACGTCTTTTTACCTATATGACTGATGGACACTACATTCCTGGTAATAAGAACACATGACTACAACATGTACTGGACAGCTGAAAACAGAAAGGTCGGGTGTGTCACCCTTTTCTCTCTCTGTGAACGGTTTGTTTACCTGTTGCCTGGATACGGACAGTTTGCTTCAGTCTACAGATGAAACTGCATTTACTGAAACCGTCATTTCAGTACTGAAGCAACGTTTCGAAATGGGTAACTACATGGTTATTTTAGTTTTTAGCTACTTATATGACAACTTTTATTGTAAAATTCAAATTTGAACATCTTGATCTCACTTTCAGTTTATGACCTTTTTGCTCACATTCAAAAGTCGAATTGATTGTAGAATATGAGAACCAGCGTGCATTTCTGTTACTGTGTGTGTTTAACACTGTATTTTTTCACAGATTTTACCCACCTTTAACTAAAATCTTGATTCATTCACTCCTGGCAGTTAGATTATGAACTTCCACCTTCCCTGCCTATACAATTGTTATGGCCCCATGCTCCTGGTTGCTCCACAGGACCTACCTCCCATCCACAGACCTCCAGCGATATCCATTGTCATGAAGAACATCACAGGCCCTCAGGACAAAGTTGTAGAGCACCATTATTACTATGGAGGTGTGCCAGCCTTTCTAGGAAGCCCCTGGTATTGGCAGTGCTCTCATCTATATACACCTCTCCCAAACCTGCCACTAAACAGGACCCCTCGAGCCGGTTCTCCTGGCCCGCGGGATGGAGAATGGCTTGAGGGCTTCAACATGAAAGGTGAGCTACGCTGGGGAAAACTGGAGAGAGTCTTTGGAGTCAGTCGGGAACTTCCAGACTTCGTGAAAAAGGACTTACGGCGGGTGTATGGTACCTACCCCAGCACTGGTGTGAGCATCAGCTTTCACAGAGGGGAGTTTGTGGTGCGGGGAGACCCGCGGGTAGGGGAACAGGAGTACCGGCTAGAGAAGACGGTGGTCCGAAAGGTTGAGAGCCCTCACAACAAGGGCAGTTTGAGTGAAAATGTCAGAAAGGAAAAGAAAAATAGAAAGAAAGGAAAGTAATCAAATGAAGAATAGATTGTTTTTCTTTGCTGATGTGAACAGAATCTTATCAGTGAATGTGTTCTAGGTTTATTGCATCATTAATTCTGAACCCTCTAAACCTCCCCGTGATATTTTTGCCTAGTCATTGTTTATCATTTCCCTAGAAAAAGCAGGAAACTACACTGAAATTGAAACTGATAGCATAAAACCTAAATTGAAATGAGTGTAATTATACAGAATTATGTGGAATTCTGTGGTTTTTAAAGAAAAACACTGTGCCCTCAGCAATTTGTTTAGTCAAGTCTGCCCATTTTCACATGGTTCCAGTGTCAAAAGGTGCACCCACATTAAATCTATGTAATAATGTTTACATTGTATTTTATCTCAGATGACTTCATGGATTGTTAGCTATGGCTGTGGGCGGTGAGTGTTCTTGGTATGGTGTCCATGACTTCCAGTTTCCATGGAATGATCCTGAGTCATTTACCAGGAGCCAGAGATAAGACATATTTGTGGTCACAGTGTGGGTGGACATGTAACGTTTGCATACTTGAACTCACATTTCAGTGTTGTTGTCTTATTGTGGATCATTTATGTTCATACATACATGGACTTTCTGTCAATAAAAGAAACATGTACACCCTCTCTGGCATTCAAAGCTGCTTCCTTGTCTTGGTAAAAAAAACAAAAAAAAAACTGAATAATGTAACCATGTGTATCACTGTGTTAGAGATACACTTTTAGGAGCATTCTCCCTACAATAGTACACAGAGTCACTACAAAACACAATGTACTTAAACCCACAATAGGCTTAACCCTACCTTAATTTACCACTGAAAACACACCAAGCCCCTTAATTTTAATTAAGTGGCCATTAATTTGTGAACTGATCCCTTAATTTTGTGAATTTTTGTGAGTGTGAAACCCCTTAATCTTAAACATAAGGCATTCATTCAGGAGCTTCTATTATTTAAGGAGCAAGTTAGGGGAAAATTCAGTAGTTTTACCCCATAATCTGTGCACTTTTCCTCTTAATTTTCCTTAATTTCCTGGACGTTAAGGTCAAAATGGAGGTAATTTTAAGGGGGAAAATTAAGGGGGTTGGTTTCATAATGAGTAGCTGACTAAAAAGGTGTGGTGCAAGTCAAGGAAGTAAAAAAAAGTAGTAATAATAATTTGCGTGTCTTTCTTAGACCATTTGACTAGCACACCCACTCATATTGCCACTCATAAATGCAAAGTGTGTATCTCAAATAACCATAGTGTCTGTGATGAACAGTTAAAAAAAAAAGAAACAGCACACTGTTTGTTACAAACAAATATAATGTATTGGATTTCACATTTACAAGCATTTAAAAGCCATATTATTTCACACAAAGGCTTAAAACAAGAAAAAAAAGAAAAGATCTTCTCAAAACTTCTTCACATGACATATCTGATATAAAGAGTCGGTCTATAGTGTGACTTGTTGTGTAGATAGAGAACACATTGCCAGAAGAACTGAGCCCATAGATGAGCTTTTCATGGCCACCATCTATGGAATTCAGTTCTCAGGGCCAAGTGCTCAGTCTCAAATAAGCTCTCAAAAAAGAAGAAACTGGCCTGATGTCCACAAATAGGATCATAGTCAAAATAACATGTAATGGCATTATGTAATTAATAACAGTTCCAATAAGATAAAGTTATTTCTTGATATTTTACAGAAAACTCTTATGAAAATGAAAAACGTCTTCAGTATAAACTATTGTCGCTAAATTATTTTTTGTACTGGTCCTAAGAGCAATGTTTGATTACAGTATCAAGGAATAAAGCTTTTATGCCAAGACATAGTTTCAGAGCCATCACTGGAGTCACATTTGCAAAGCTGAAAACTGAGCCAACAGGGGTTCAGGAGGAACTCCTGAAATGCAGTCTAGCAGTTTGACAGTTTTAAAGCTCTTCAGCGTTAACTGAAGCCATTATATCCAGCCTGCAACAATTGCTTCGTAGTTTCACAAAACGTCTCTGCCAACATAAGTGACACAACGTTTATTTTCTCAATGTTATCTCAATCACTTATTTGTTTAATGTTTGATCATTACTGAATTCCTGAGACAGGCACATTGCACTTCATGTCCCCAGCTGAATTCTAGCCACACCTGAGGAGTTTCAGGAAATTCTTCCTTTCCGTTAAATGGAACAGAACCAGTTAAACTGCCTTAATAAGTTCACTGTCGGAAACCCCCATAAGAGTCCAAACAAGATCCACTATCTTCTATGATATGGGCTGATCACACACAGCAGGCCGTATCTCTCCATTCATACAAATGAAGAAATTTAGTCAGCATTTAAAATATAATTGAATACACTGAACGTATTTGAATACATTGGACTGAATGTAATTGCAATAATAATAATAATAATAATAATAATAAATCATCATCATCATCATAGTTATAATGATAATAATCAACCAAACAAAAATTTGTCAGGAATAACTTCAGAAACTGTTTTGCTCTTTGCCACTGAGCTCACCCAAAACCAGTTAATGATTTATTTGATTACTTGTTTTCAAATAGGAACTAGTTTGAGTATTCAGTACTTACCTATGAGACAAACTCATCATAGTGTGACACAGTGCTCTATATGTGTCTCCTTCGTGGAAAAAGCTCCTGCTTTAATATCCACTAGTATTAATCATGGTCAGAGTTGCTGCCAGAGCCTCCAGTGCAAACACACGTGCAAGCTCTTGGTCGGAGAACGGGTCTTCTCATATATGACCCTTTTTAGTCTTTCAACTTAAATACCTGCGTCCCTCCGCTTTTCTGCCCCTCTCATGCACACACACTCACTCATGCTCTCTGAGTACGGTAAGCCTGGCAGTCACTTCCCAGTAAGAAGGAAGCAGTGGGAGGGAGTCTCCCGCCCCCTCGTAATGAATCAATACACAGCGCTTCTGAGGAAAAACATCTCACTGAGCCGGCCCTCAGTTCCCATAAAACAAAAAAAGGAAAAGGGGAGAGGGAGGGAGGGAGAGAGAGAGAAAGATAGAGAGAGAGAGAGAAAGCCTACTCGCCCGTAGGAACCAGGAATTCCCCTATTGCAAAAGAGTGGTTCCACACGGCTAGAGCACGAGCCGAGAGAAACCGAGACAGTCTCAACACATCTGTTTTTCCAAAGAGGAAATGGAAATCATACCTGATGAACACTCATTTGCAGAGTCATGTTTACTGTTACTGCTCCAACACAAAAAAAAAATAAAGAAAAGAAAAAGAAGAAGAAGAAGAAACAGAGCAAGTTTCCTCATATGGAAGTTTCTGCTGATTGATACATGTACATTGCATCATACTGAGGTGTGGTGCTACAACTATGAACACGCTTCTTCCACCTTCCCACACTCTTAACTTCCATGCTGCCACTTACTGTAAGGTGAAGTCATGGAATACTTTCACACTCCGTTTACTGAAACACTGATGTTTTAGTGATGGGCCAATCACAACAGAGATAATGTTAGCATTGTGCACCCCGGTTTTCTTGAAATGAAAGATCAGAAAGTTGCTGATGTGCGGAATGTGGTTCATACCGAACCTCATGATCGCCGCTGTCATGCTGATTCAGCCTCATATCTATTAAGGTTAAGATGTAATTACTAGGCCACACCAGGCCAGTGAACTTATATTGGAATAGTAGTATGTCAGTAGCTGTTTTACATGAGTAGTATTTTTTTCCCCGAATTTTCTCCCCGATTTAGTCACACCCAGTTCCATCTACTAGCCAGGAGTGCCCCAGTCACATCATACAACCAACACTGGAAGAGTGCACAATACTGTGCAAAAATATTAGGCACCTATGCAAATTGCTTAAAGCCATTTTCCTCAGTGTGATAATGTGTCTTTCTGCCAGCGAAGTTACCATTAGAATAGATGCAAACAAACAACAAAGGAATAAAAATATTTGTTGACATGTTGTGAGCTGGTAAAGAGAACACGGATTTGGCTCTAGATTTCTTCTCGATGCCTCCTGCCACTGCTTAGATTTGTGAAATCCCATCAGCAGCTCACCAGCTTTAATCTCATGTAACAGTACTGATTGAGTCAAACTAGGTTTTTGACTGAAACTACAAGAAATACTGGGCTTCCACTACAAACACATCAATACACATAAAATCACTATTTACTGTATAATGTTATTCGTGTATACTCTTTTTAGTTTTCTTTATTATATTTAGTAACTCTAATGTGAAAAAACACTTATTGCTTAGCTAAATCTTTTAAAAAATATTATTGTCACAGGTGCCTAAGAATGTTGCACAGTATTGTACATGCTTATTTCAGTTCACGTAAAGATTGGACACGTCAACAAGCTGGGACTAGAACACCAACACTAACTGCCAATTCTGTCTTATGTCTTAACAGACACCCGCGCTGGGAAGCATCCCTAGGAGTGATGAGGGAGCGGGAGGGCAATCCGACCCATGTAAGAAAGCAAAGCTAATTGTGCTCTCTTAGACTGCCAGCCATGGATGGTTGTGGCAACACTTAGCTGCTTACATTCTGTATTACAGATCTTGTCTTGCCTGTCCTCACAGCAATAATACATAGGTTCTTGATATTGTTACCACATATGACTTTTAGACCGTTCGGCGTATCTGCTTGTGAAATATCTTTCATGAAATGACGTTTCAGGGAAAATGTGATGCGGTCGTGAAGGACAAATATAAATTCTGGTGTAATAAATTTACGGTCATTCCCTGCGTGACCGACCATCTAGATCAGCAGTCAATGAAAAGGTAAAAATAAAAAGACATTTCACAATATCCTTTTTAAATGACGCTCGGAAAGCTCTCCGTCACGCTGAAGAGTCTAGACGGTTTCACCATTCGCCTTTCTTCACAAGTCGTCTTTCGCTTGGAGAAGCAAAAAACCGTCTCCCCGGTTCTTAGAAAGCGCAGTGTGAGGAGAGGCTGGGGTCAAACCATCCGAGTGCAGTGACTTAAAAGCCCGGGGCAACAATGAGGGAATCTACTTTCAGAGAAAATCCTTCTGCTGGTAGGATAAGTTGCAATTGACATTTTGCACAGGACTTCAGAAACAGTCGTGGCTTTCATGCTGCTGTTTGAACACGGGGGAAATTGGCTGCAAAGGTCACTGAGCCCATTTCCTTTCCCCCCATGCTCACGGAGACAGACCTTTACAGCACCCGTTGCTTTTCTGCTTGCACTTTAACCGATATTCAGTGCACTGAAATGCTCAACATGTGTGTTCTGCGAGGGTGTGGGTTACCCAAGGGGAGTGCTGAGAGGATTTTCCTTCCCCTCATGCAGTGCTGACCTCTCTCTGGTATCACTGCCTTTCCCAAAAAGCTCAGTTTCGGTTTGAGAAGGATGACTAAGCAGGAGAAAAAAACCCTTCACGTTTTGAACATTACTAGCGGGCTTATGCTTTTACCATAACCCATTTACACTCCAAAAAATCTCTCAAATATCCTCTACACTATGTCAGTATACTCTACTAACATATGTATACAGAGTACACTGTTATTGTTCTGTTTTACATCCAAGATTTAGCCTAGATATTTATCTTTTTTCAATACTTCATTCATGATTATTTTCATAAATAGTGTTTTAAAGCCACATTATACATATGGTATCTTCAAATATGAGTTTCATTCCAAAATACTTTATATCC
>JBBPCX010000154.1:12132677-12150343 GCA_037974365.1 Hydrocynus forskahlii | reverse complement strand
GTGTATATATATGTATATGTATACATATGTATATGTATGTATATGTGTATATATATATATACTTACATATATACATATATACTTATATGTAATACATATATATATGTGTGTGTGTGTGTGTGTATGCATATAAGTATATATGTTTATGTATGTACAGGGAGACACAGAAAAACGGGAACTTTTGGCAAACAAATAAAAATAGAAAACATTTTTTTCACAAAAGTACGCTGTCTACCGTTCCACTCCTCCATGATGACTGAATGGCGTGATTGTTTACAGCTCACAGTCCCCCTTCCGTAGTGCAAACTGTACATGGCTGCCACTACGCACCTTAAAATTTCCCGTTTTTCTGTGTCATCCTTTACATGAATATATATGTATATGTGTATACATACATACATACATACGTACATATATATATATGGGATGTGGTAAATAAAAAAAGCCTATTTTTATAGTGTAAACCCTAAATATGCCCCCAAAACACTTTCATTTTAATTTAAACTCCGCCTAATACTTTACTCGTAAAAAGAAATGTAAAGGTAAACCTGTATCCGTACTGTACAGTTTACACTGAACTCCCGCAGTGCTAGAATGTAAATACCGATGTTACTCCTGTATAGATTGGACTGTAATTCATGCATGTGCGTTTTCTTTGGTATGCGCTGTTGTTTTATTTGGTATAAGCAGGTAAATACAGTAATAAATGTATTTAATTTACAGTAATAAATATACAGGACTTTAAGAAGAACAAAACGAAAAACAAGAATTGTTCTGAGGGAGGAATTCTGGACTGCAGCTGCCACAGATGCGTTACAGGGCACCAGCCGATCAGCAGCAAGGAGAAATGAATAGCGTTTTCGGATTTCAAACTTTCAAACCTCCCGCGGGATTTCACCATCCCAAGATGTGCTTTCTTTGTAATATCTGGACAGTAACAAAAAAATGCATATATATGGAAATGTAGCTGCATTTCGTTAATATTTATGTTACAAAGTTAGTACATTATATTTTTCTTAATAATTTAGCATCAAAATACATGAAAATGTATGTATTACCACAAAACAAAATCAGCAAAAACAAATGCGAAGGATATCTACAGTTTCCGCAAATTTATGTGAGTTCATGCAAACAATTATTAGTTCGGTTCTAAGAAAAAATCCGCGAATGACTGAATCCGCAAATGCTGAACAGTGTATCAATATATACTCTGTGAACTCTACACCTTCTTGAATCTGTAAACTAAAATCTGTAAATTGGTTGTTCACGTGAACCTTTATTTAACAGGCAAAAGGACAAAGAAAACATTTTCAGTGTTTTCAGTGGCAAACTTTATTGTATTTGGTGAACATAAAGAAATTTAGAAACTGATACCTGCAACACACGCCAAGAAGTTGGGACAGAGGCAAGTAAAGAGTAAAAGGTTATACATGCAAAGATGGGTTTTGGCTCCCCACTTCGCGAGAGAATTATCTAACAGTTAAAAACAATGTTTCTCCGTGCAAGATAGCAAAGAATTTAGGTCTGTCACCATCTACAGTGAAAAGATGAGTCCACGTTTCAGCTTGTTTTGTGGGAAAACGGACGTCAGATTCTATGGGCCAAAGATGAAAAAGACCATCTACACTGTTATCAGTGAAAGGTGCAAAAACCAGCATCTGTGCTGGTGTGGGGGTGCATCAGTGCATGGCATGGCGGATCTGTATGTATGTGAAGGCACCATTGATATGGAGGCTTACATTTGAATTTTAGAGAGACATATGCTCCCATAAGATCCCATCCCGTCTTTTCCCAGGAACCTCATGTATATTTCAGCAGAACAGTGGCAGGCTTCATTCTGCACAGATTACAGAAGCGAGGTTTTGTCGAAACAGAGGGCGTATACTTGACTGACCCGCCTGCACTCCAGATCTATCTCCTATTAAAACTGCCTGGTGCATCATGAAGAGGAGAATCAGACAACGGCAACCACGGACTGTTGAGTTCTAGTCTTGTATACAGCAAGAGTGGGCAAAAATGACTTTCTTCAGTTCCCAAACAATCAAGAAGTGTAATTAAAAGAATAGGGGAGGTGACGTAGTGGTAAACTTGCCTCTGCCTCAATTTTTTTGAAGTGTGTTGCAGGGCATACATTTCTAAGTTTGTTTATGTTTACCAAATAGAACTAAGCTTGTCAGTGAAAACACTGAAAGTGTTTTCTTTGTCCTCTTAAATAAAGGATCTGTACACAAAAAGATTAGGGTTTAGGCTCTTTAAATTTCAGAATCAGAATTATAGTCAGTACCAGGTATCCCTACATCCAGGTAGCACCATGGTATATGTGAGTAATTAATGAATCACATCTCAGCAGATGCACACACATTCTATCTTAGTTTTTATGCACGTCAGTGTTAGATTAACACCACAGAATATATTTGTATATCCGACAGAATCCCCCCCAATAGCCCCAAAATGTGACAGTCTTGATGTCAATCAAACAGTAGACATGGTGGGGGGGCTGCTGTTGCTCTTGTCGTGGCCATGTGCCGCCACATCTCTACGTTTTTATTGTTTTTGAGATCAGAGGCCGTTACTAAAACACTTAGGGCTGTAGTTCAGGATGCCATTTTTGTGTGGATTGGAACATATATTCAGCCATGACTCAGTTTTAGCTTTTATGGCAGAGATAGATTTTCATTTCAAATCTTCATGGAATCTATGAAGTCATGAAACCTAAGAAAGTTTTATTTGCGTTTCATGGTAAAGTAGCCCCAAAAACATCACCGATCCTTCGCTATACTTAACAGTACAAAAGTCATTTTTTTCTGTATAACCCTCCCTTTTTTATACCAAACTATCTATGACCGTAGATCTCAATTGAAGTCAAAAGTCTAGTAATCCAGTGCACTTATGTTTATGGTTAGATGGAAGAAAGGGCTTTCTGCAGGAGTTATAAAAGTCATTAAATATGTGTCTCTTTTAATTAGTGTATTCTCCCCATGTTGAGAAACGACAAAAATAATTCCATACAGCTATTCAAATATGTGGATGTTGGTTTTTTTCTTGATATTAACAGAGAGTATGTGCTCGCAGAGGGTCAGTACGGGTATGACAGTGCACTCTTCCTGGATCCTCCAGCCTTGAACCGTTTTGTGACTGCACTTACAAGTAGGTACAAACTGTCTTACATTAACTTCTGGTCTGATCAGACTGTTGTGGTTTGGTTTCTAAGACTGGATAGGTGGTGATGTCAAAAGTTTGTAGCCCCTAACCTAGTCAGTCTGTGTAAAAAGAGGCTTTTAAATGGTTTGAACATTTCTAGCAACAAACAGCCTGTTGGTACACCAAACTTTTCCAGGCATCAGTTAGTGAACCTCCACTTAAAGTGACTTAGTCACTATAATTTAGCCTGCTGGGTTACTGTCTAGCAAATTTTCTTAACTGAAGCGTATCAGTATATTATTTAGGAAAGAGTATATAGTTTTATTGTGTATACAGTATAAATAGTATCATATAACGCATATAGTTTTCATTTGTTTTGTTTGCATGTACGAATCACAGCAACATAACTTTATTATGAACACATGTAACATGTAAACATGTAAATGTAAACATGTAAATTTTGAAATACATCATTCATAATTATTTTTCTTTTGCTTATGTATACAAATGTCTTTTATTCTATAATTCCACACTGACTCATAAAAGCTGAAAGAACTAAGTATGTTTTGAGATAAACTACTCATTATGATTTTTTCTAAATTTTTGGCAATTTTTACATTTATTCATCAATCATGAATTTCTCAAAGAAAGTAGTGAGATATGGTAGGCATGAGCAAGATGATATTGTTTAAACATCTTTGTAAAGAACCAAGAAAACAGCCCATAATTCAAGGTAATGAATGAAGGTGGCAGCTGGATCTTTACTATTACCCTTGCTGAAGTTGTCTTGATTTAGCAGGCTGGGCAGACACACTAGTGGTAATATTCTTTAGGTCTCATTATGTGACTTTGATCTTCTGTATGTTTGTCTGTATGTTCGTACATTCACAGGTCAGATTATAATCACCACACTATGTGCATTCCTGATGCGCACCCGTTGTGTGTGGCTCTTCTCTGCTCACCTGCTCCCTCTGCTGGCGCGTGTGTGTTTAGTTTCTCGGGACACTATCCTCGTTCTCACCACTGTTTCCATGGGCATAACGGGGTTAGAGGTTGCTGTGTTCCTCCTCGTGAATCTCTTTGTACCATATAGACTGGCCAGAGCAGCCTACAGCGAAGTAGCGCAAGTAGAGGTAAAGACATTTTTAAGTACATTTTTACCTTGGTTATTAGGACTCGCAAACAAATTTTGAGATTACGCTTAAATAATCAAACACACTGTACTGCCACATCCCTGTCTCTGCATTTCTCTGATGTCTCTTGTTATAGATAACTGATTTGTACCGACTGTTGGCAGTGGGGGTGTCTCTCTGGCATAGTTTTGCTGTGCCTGTGTTGTTCAGTGTCTTCTGGTTTGTGCTGTTTGGAGTTCAGCTTGCTTCCAATGCTGGGACATCCTCTGCCATGCAAGATGGGCTTCTACTCTATCTTCTTACCAGGTCAGAACTACTAAACAGCCCATCACTCACTGATGAACCTTTCATGTATAATCACGTGTTATATTTTATGTTAAAAGTAAACCAGCGTCCATTTTGACTTGTAGGGGAAATGTATCTATTTTTTGCATCAGTAAACGGTTAAGATTGTTAGTCATTCCGAGCAGATGCTTCTAACATCTTCCTCAGAGAACTTTTAAGAACATTGTTTTACAATAGTGTTAGCCTAAAACAAATATGTTACATGGAAGGCATTCAAACACAAAAGCTACAAAAGAATGTTTTTTTTTTTCATTTACTACTATTTTACCATAATTAACATCAGATATACTCACCTGTAGGTTTAGTGGTTATTTGGATAGAAAATAAAGTGCCCATGTTTGTATAATGTAAAGTAACTGGTCTAGTGCAACTTTTCATCAGGGCGCTTGGTTAAAGGCAGTAAGCTATAGGGATTGTTCTTGAAAATCTGTGAACCTTTTTCCTGTTCTGTCATGTCCTATGTTTGAATGTCATAGTGTTTCAAATATTATAATTTACAAAAGGTACAGCTATAAGGCATATATGTGGGCTGTGTTGCACAGTACACCAATTCAGTAATCTTGCACATTTGAAAAACAACTTTTTTATATGTGTGCTGATGTTTTTGTGTTAAAATTTATTTGTGTGTCTGTGCCTCCCTGCATAAGTGTGTCAGAGTGCTGTGCCAGCCCTTACTCATTGCTGGGCTTGACATTTGTGGTTTCGTATTCGGCTCTGGGGCTTTTAAATCTCTGCAAATTCTACCTGGGAGGTTTCACAGCACTACAGAACCACAATGTCATGCACAGGTAAGTTTGTGTAGTACCTGTGAATGCATGTGTATGTTTTTGCATAAAAATGCCGTTTGATGTGTCTTGTTTGTGTATGTGTATTTTGTAGGGGTGTAACAGAAGGCGTGACTCTGTTGTTGCTAGCTCTGCAGACTGGCTTGTTAGATATGGCGGCCCTGCAACGCTGCTTCCTCCTCTTCATCATCCTGTTCATTGTACTCACTTCAACCCTGCAGAGCATGAGTGAAATCACTGAGCCCATTATTCTTGGACTTGGTGCCAGTAGAAACAGGTAGAACTTCACTTTTTCAGTTTCTTTTTCAGTTCTTTTTTTAATTTTTCAGTATTCTTCAAATGCTTATTTGTCAGTCAGCAGTTTATCAAAATAGATTTTTATGGCCATTTTTATTGCAGCGTTGTTATTGTGCATTTTCAGTTTAATCCTAGTAAAACGGTTTTCAGTGGTTTGGCTTGATTCTTTATGTGTACTTTGGACATTTCTTCCCTTTTTCAGTATACAGACATCTTCATGTAACAAAGTAGTAGATGTCTTTGCTTAGTGGAAATGTTATTGAACCCCTAGACATATATGGTGTAGCAAGTATTAACAGTATACAGTATAACTTATAAACCTATACATGGACGTGAATGAAAAGACATAAATGGACATCCCAAGTCTAACCACCTTTCAGTTCATTTGTTTGTTGGCATTTCTAAGATGGCTGTGAGTACAGTGGCTAAAATGCAAACCGTGAACCAAGAGAACCGATGTTGTGTGTCCATAGGAGTGTGTGGAAGCATGCACGGGGACTGAGCATGTGTGTTTTCCTGCTGCTGTTCCCGGCGTTCATGGCATATAAGATCTCACAGTTCTTCCATATGGACTTTTGGCTTCTCATCCTGGTATCCAGCTGCATGCTCACTTCCCTGCAGGTAGGCGGGTCACAGTCTTTCCTTTCTCTCGTAAGAAAAGGCAAAAGCCTCATTTGCAAATGCAGAACATGACATAGTCCATAATGTTAAAAAAAAAAGCCATGACTTATTCATGGGTCTCACCTCATCTTTTGGTATGTATCCTAGGTGACAGGCACTCTGCTGATCTATTGCCTCTTCATGGTGGAGGTGTGGCGCAGTGCCGCCCTGCCCGGCCTGGATGAAGTGGTGTATTATGTGAATGGTGTTTGCCGGGCACTGGAGTTTGCCGTGGCATTATGTGTAGTGGCGTACGGGGCATGGGAGTCTCTGTGGGGTGAGTGGAGCTGGATGGGCGCCTCAGTCATCATCATCCACTCTTACTGCAATGTCTGGTTGCGCGCCCAGGCTGGTTGGAAGAGCTTCCTGCTCAGGCGGGAAGCAGCACGTAAGATCAGTTCACTCCCACGGGCGAGTCCTCAGCAGCTACAGGAACACAGTGATGTCTGTTCCATCTGTTTTCAGGTCAGCTTCTGGCCTAATTAAAGGGGGCTTTCATTCAATTTTCGGTTATTGTTGGCATATAGATATTACAATGGAAAAACTTGACTAATAAAGATGTCTTTTGCTTTACTTGTTTTTTTTTTACCTAGTTTTTTTCATTCCATGTAAATCAGTGACCATCTAGCCTCTTCTTAGAGATCTACCTTCCTGTGGAATTTTACCTTCGGCTCTTGACCTGATCTAACTCATGATTGTATTGAGGAGTCTTTCATGAACTGGACCAAGGTGTGAGATATGACTTGAGGTTAAACCCACAGGAAAGTAGATAATTATCATGGTTGTCACAATGAATACATGTCTGTGTGATAATGAATGGTTTTTAAAGCTCAAAGAAAGTATTTGTGTAAAGGGCAAGCTGTCCAAACTGAAACTGTCCATATCCTCTCTCTCCAACAGGATATGACCTCAGCAGTGATAACCTACTGTGGTCATTTCTTTCATGGGAACTGTCTAAGGAAGTGGCTATACGTGCAGGAAACGTGCCCTATGTGCCACACCTCCATCAAACCCCCCACTTCGACCCCGACAGCTGCTGCAGGTGACACTCCTATGGAACCAGCACGACCACAGTCCCACACACCTCAGCAGGAGCTTCCCCCTGAGCAGGCTGACACCCAACACAATGAAGAGCAGGGCCCGCAAGGAAATGGAGCTCAGTCACTAGATGAGAGTTCTGAGTCAGAGGGACCACATGAGAAGATGAGTCTGCAGAATGTAAACAGCAGGTCTGGTGCAGACTCCTCAGAAGGAAACCCCTCCACAGAGGAACACAGGGACCCTGAGCAGAGGACTAACCAGCCCGAAGAGGCCAACTCAGTAATGGACTCAGAAAAAAAGAGCACAGACCAGCCAGAGAGCCATGAATTCCCTACTATCTCTCAGTGTTCCAATAATAGTAATCTACTCAGGGAGCCATCAGAACAGACTTGAGGAAAATTAGGAATAGCAGAACACTTTTACTTACATGTGGGTACCAAAGACGAACAGCGCTAGTATTTGTGGAGGAGTTAAGCTTCCTCTCATCATGCTGACCATATGCTAGAATCTTGTTATGGTATTATCATGTCAGGCAGTACCAAATATATTTCCCCTTGACATTCTTGAATCTTAGTATGTGTTGAAATGGGTTAAGATGCATAGGTTGTTGTGAGGTTGGCCAGGTTTGAGCAAATACAGTTGCCTTTACTTGAGCAAGGTCACCCGATTCAATCATGGAACTGACAATATGTGCAGACTTTTTGAAATACTGTATAGTAGCTGAGTAAATTAACTTAATTCACTTGTTGTGGGCAAGTTATTTTTCCTGTCTTTCTTATGCCAGTGGCATATCTGAAAAGTCTTCTATATGTTGTAGCTGAACATGCAGGTTCGGGTTGTATAACTGCACAAAGCATTTAGATTACTGACTGTGCCTCAGTATATTTCTGTACTTCGCAAATTGTGTATTTCACTCATGATTTTCATACATAAATTGTCTGATTGCGTCCATGACCCAGATGTATTTTATGGAACGTTCTGTTCCACTGCTCTGTTTTTTCCTAGGTTTAATTTCTTCATTGTGATTTATTTTCCAACTGCTATACATTCTTTTACATGTTCATATAATGCACCACTATAAGTCTTTAAAAAACATTCTTTACTTACAATGAAAGTTTTAAAAAATCCAAGTAAATCCAAGTTGCCCCCATTCCTACCAAACCATTCATAATGAGAATGGATATTTCGACTAATATTCGAGTAATCGCTTAAAAACAGCTCATAGAAATGGGCTTAATTACACAATAAAATTACTATACAAAGAATACTTTTTTAAAGGCTTTGAAAACACTGGAGACAGCAGTGTGTGAGGACAGTACCTTTCTCAAGGGTACCACTAACAGTCCTGTGTTTCAAACCCATGACCTTCTGATCACTGGGGCAAATCCCTTCCAATAGTTATAACACCCTAATAGGGAGTTATAAACATAGTATAAAGCATAGCTTTATACTAACCTGTGAATGCCCTGTTTATCATTAAAATTATGAACTAATCAAGCTGACTCTTTTATTTTAGTGGAATAATCAATTTTAGTAAAGTATTCATGACAGGCCTAAAACATGGATGCAAAATCGAGGACGTCTTTCTTGTTGCCTAGCTCCATTGGACACTAACATTTGTTTGGCCCTTTATGTTCCCATTTTACCCACAGCATATACTGAACTACTTTCTCACTGTCCTACAAGCCAGGACAACTCCCAGCCCATCTTGTCTCAGTATGTGCTGATAAGATGTGGTCTTTGTAATCTCTCTCCTGTCATTTGATGAAGTGTTCCTGATTTACACTATATTGACAAAAGTACTGGGACACACAGGTTTTCCAGAGTTTGGGTTAGGTCCCTTACTTCCAGTGAAGGGCAATCTTAGTGCTTCAGCATACCAAGACATTCTGGATAATGCTGTGCTTCTAAATTTGTGGACACAGTTTTTGGGGAAGACACTTTTCTATTCCAGCATGACTGCCCCAGTGCACAAAGCAAGGTCCATAAAGACATGGTTGGATGAGTTCGGTGTGGAAGAACTTGACTGAACAGAACAGATCCCTGAGCTAAACCCCATTCAACACCTTTTTTCATGAAACTGGAACTGAGATTGCAATCAATGCCTGACCTCAAAAACACTACGGAATGAATGGGCACACATTTCCTACACTTTGAAATCTTGAGGAAAGCCTTCCCATAAGTTGTGGAAGCTCAATTTTACACATAAACATCTATATTAACTTCATATCAAAGTCTAATGACATTACATTCAAATATACTAAAAAGCGCCTATTTGTGTTATATTCAGGCGTCCCTATATTTTTGTCCATAGAGTGTATGTTCGCACTTTTTTCTTTTGGGATGAGAAAATGGTTGGCGAGGATGTTTTTATATTCTCCACTCGTTAACCTGTTTAGATTCTACAACAAATCGTTCTCTTTTAACTGTTTGATAAAGTATGGTTTTTTTTGTTTTTTTAATCGATAGCGCCGGAGTGAGAGTGTGAGGCTCTGGCACTTTCCGCAGTCTCCGGCTCCGTAGGCGGCAGTAGAAGATCGGCTCCGTCCTTTTATGCGTCACTAGAAGCGGAAGGGTGGTCAACGTAACGGACATCTTGTTCAGCCCTGAAATTACCTTTTAGTTTAATTTTAATTGAGCACGGAGTCGTCTCTTGGTCTAGCAGCCGTGCTGGGTGTTGAGTTAGGCCGTGTTTTGCTGTATGGAAGCGGAGTGGGTCTCAGTGACTGCCCGTTAGTGTGTTTTTCTGTCTCTCCGTGTCAGCAGAGGACTGGAGCTCCGGTTACCCAAACCAGCACACACGCACTGCTCAGATGGCTCTTAAACGAATCCAAAAGGTAAGAATAAAAGCCTCTGCTGGCTTTCTTAACAAAACTAATCACCCAGCAGAACAGACACATCAAAGAAATGTGTTCAGTTGTCAATTTGAGCCGTCTTGGCCCTCGAGCAACTGTGTCTTTATTGCTGCAACTGAATGATTTCACCTTGTAGCTGCTAACGTTCACGGTAAGAACACATTAACGTGTTAAACGTTGTTTTTTGGCTTCTCACCTTAAAGAAGGAGTCTTAATGAACAGAACATCAATAATCACTGTTAAGACGTACTGTTGTGTCGTTGCTGCGTGGAAAAGAAGCCACCGGTGAAAAGACTAGACAGGGGCTGCCAACGTTGCAGTCGTTTCTTAGAGTGATATAATCTAAGACCATCAGGATTTAGATCAGGAGTTAAATACTGAGATCAGCATCATATCTGTTCCATAGATATGACTAATTAATATATGCTTTGGTTCTTATTAAATCATACACTATATACGTCCTATTAAATCACACACCTTTGGCCTGTGTGGTTATTTGGATAGGGTTTACAAGGTTAATATTCATACATGATTTGTGCCCATTAAATCACACATACATAGAAACACATATTTATGATCCATGGTTCCCATTATTTCCAACACCTTTGTCCTGTGTGGTAATTAAGTATTAATTAGATGCAGATTTCATAAATCTGTCGCACATCGATCGTCACGTGTGTCTTTCGAAGCACACTGTCCAAAGCAGTTTCACAATGCAGAGACACTGATAGTCCATTCATGGTGCCGTGGATATCACCTTAGCCCCCATTCACCGACCGAGTCTTTTCTTAGCCCATATTTGTGAGATATTTTTTAATTGTTTTTCAGTGTTAATCTTGTTTTTGGTTTATGTTCTTTTAGCTGCATTTGCCATCAACCGTCTGTGGCCTTGTGGCATTTGGTGAATGTGGCAACTAGATTCTCACATTGAAAGCATGTCACAGAGTTGTTTTTAGTTCTCGCATGGAACTGCAGTTGAGCAACGCTCCAGAAATGAGAGTTGGGTAGTTATGGGGATCTGCCAGCTAACTCAGCGACCCCCCCAACCCCCCGCCCCACTGCCCCAACCCCCATGAGATATACTTCAGGACTTCAGGTGTCTACCCACCCACCAGTAAAAATAAACGTTGGGGCCAGGGTTGGAGACAGACATGCCTGTGTACTTGTTTAGGTTCTGTTCCACCCTCCGTCCCTCGTGACCCCAGAGGCTAAAAATACAGTCTGCCAACACACAGTGCCCGCACATCTCATATTGCCACAATCATCTGTAATCACCATGGTGACAGCATGAGTCACTATTGACCTTTTATCAGTTGTCAAGCTTCAATGTGTAAATTGGATTGCCCTGATTACAGTAGTAAATATCAGGAGGACCTGAGGATGTCCCACCATCCTTTGCTCTTGCTTTCTTTCATTCACACTCAAATACACACATTCTCTTTCTTGCTTGCTTTTTTTTCTGTAAGGAATTGACCGACTTGGCCCGTGATCCTCCAGCGCAGTGTTCAGCGGGTCCAGTGGGGGATGATGGTGAGTTCCTGTACCCCAGACATTTCACACAGTGATCAATCAATGTAATCAATGTTACAGGTGATCTTTTCTTTCCCTCTTTCAGTGTTTCATTGGCAGGCTACAATCATGGGCCCTGTAAGTATGACTCATCCTAGTATTCATGTTTTTGGGGAGAGTAATGGCCCAAGAGTTCATTGTATTTTGTTATATATACCTAGAGATGTTTGTCTAAGACGTTTAATTTATTGTGCATATTGGGTCCAGTTGTTCTAGCTACACACTGAACCCCTATATGAGCAAACCAAGGCACCTAAAATGAATGACATGATTTGTTTATCATTATTGCAGAATGAGAGCCCATATCAGGGTGGTGTTTTCTTCCTGACCATACACTTCCCGACAGACTATCCTTTCAAACCCCCAAAGGTGAAGAAGAGAAATACACAGTCATATGTCCAGAGTGTATGTGTATCATGTTGTATATCATGTGATGTTAATCTTGTCTTAACAAGGTTGTCTTTTGTTTTAGGTCGCGTTCACCACGAGAATCTACCACCCAAATATTAACAGTAATGGCAGCATTTGTTTGGATATTCTCAGGTCCCAGTGGTCCCCCGCACTTACGATTTCTAAAGGTACAAATAAAAATACATAGTTGGGTTTAGATATTCATATAAATGACTGTACAGTTTTGAGAAGCCTTACAAAACATCTGAGTTTGTACATGGAAGGTGTATAGACCTTGGACTTTAGGGTGGTTCCAGTACCAGTAGGGCTCATTGTCCAAATGAATTGTGCGTTTTGAAAACAAAACAGCCAGTATGCTTTGCATTGAGGCTTACTTACACATGCAGTCATTGTCTTCCTGTGCTTAGCAGCTAAAACAAGTCAGGATGAAGGTTGCTCATATGTTTGTGTGGTCTTATGAAGAGATGGGGGCGGTAGTATAGTAAAGAAGTGGTTAACACAGTGTTAAACCCTCTACCAGAATTACAATCAGTGTAACGCAAGACTCTTTACAAAACCTTGGTACAATACCTACAGATGTAAAAGTTTGCATGCCTCAGGTCATGTTGCATTGATTTTCGAAGAACATATCCTGCACCTTTTACTGCACATTTACTGTTTATTGCGGAGTAACATGTTAACATACTGGAAAAAAATAAACCAGAACCTGTGATGTATGCATAAGTTATGGTTATATGTTTTACAATTAGGAATAGAAACTGTGTTTCCAATTTAGGAAGATAATTTTCACTTAGAAAATCGACAAAACTGGTAATTTGTCCATTTCATTGAATGGTTTTTAATAGTTTTGTGGTGTTGGAGTATTTTTTTCAGAGCTTTGAACACTGCTAAGAAAGTCAGATTGTGGTGTTAAATGTGTTCTGTGGTGAACCTCTGCCTTCATTCAGCTTAATCTAGGTGGTGTCTGATTTCTAAAAGAGGTATGAACAACTTGTGTTATGAACAACTAGTGGTCTGACATCTCGTGAGTGTTAAGGAGGACTGGAAAGAGTAGTTCTATTATACAAAGCTGGATTCTTTTCAGATTTTCAACTTTAACAGAAATGAGTTTGGTTTTATTTAAAAAGCAAATGAAACCATGCTCAGTGTAGTAGTATTTATTAAGTTTCTGTTTTTATAAGAATATTGCTTTATGAATTTGGGCCATGATTTGGTCTTCATCTGGTTTAGTTGAACAAGCATCACTCACAGTGTCCACTCATTTGCTGTGTCCACTTATTTAAGAAAGTGTTACCTGTCAAGAAATTGAGCCTCTGAGAAAGAAAATTGAATGTCCTGTGTGCGCCAGTCAATTTAATTGGGACTTTGACCTGCACTTCCATATTTAAAGAAAGAAATGGAGGAAACTAACAAATATAGTTACTGAAAGATGTTGAAGCTCAGACGACTTACAGAATGACTTCTAAAGACCGGCACACCCTCCAGTCCACAAACCGGCTGTTTACACATGAAACAGCTTTCCGCATGGTCGCCGCTTTCTCTGGAAGTGGTTGCTCTACAAAGATGAGTACACTGGTATGCCATAGACACCTCAAACAAGTGACAAATACTTGAGTGATATCTGATAGTCTGCAGGTATCTCTTGCACTTGAAAAAGCTCACATGAGTCTCCTTTATGAAAAGTTCTGCCTAAGACTAGTCACCATGGAGGAAATTGTTCAGAAATAATGGTCGCTGTAAAATGTATCATTGATAGTTGATACTCATTTGCAGCATTCAAGCAAATAAATCTTTTGCTGCGACCTGATGCTTGGAAGCTCAGGTTTCACACTTAACCTGATGTCACATTTCCACTACCAGTTAAAAGTTTTGGCACACACTGAGATTTTCTATATTTACATGTTACCTAATATTTCCTAAAAACACACTGGGTGTTCTCTGCTAACAAATACATTTACAGTATCTTCACTGTTTGAATACCTTTACAAGCCAGAAGATCTTATTTTATATCACTACTGACCTTGAAAAAGCCTAATGTAACTATAGCAAATAGAGTCTAATGTAATATGGATCACCAGGCAACGGTTAGGTATTTAATTAACTGTTAAGTGGCAGTCAATGGGATGAATCAGTGAACGAGTGCATTTAAACAGCCTAGAATTTAACTGCGTCACCTCACAACCAGTTAATAGGATGTCAGACATGCACAGTTAGATATTCTTTGCGTGTTCTAAAGGAAACTTGTTTTATTAGACATTTTAATTTGTACTTCATTACATAGAGACTGTCCAGTGGTAACAAGAATAAAAATCTGCTGTTTCTGAAATAATTGGATAAGTGGTAAAAACGTGTGCGGTGGAAAACCTTTTGACTGGTAATATCTTTTTTTTTTTTTTTTTTTTTTAATTACAAGTGAACCCTTCCCCAGTGGTGCTTCAAAGCACCTGCTTCTCCTTTCTCTAGTTCTCCTGTCCCTCTGCTCCCTCTTATGTGACCCAAACCCAGATGATCCTCTTGTGCCAGAAATTGCACGAATCTACAAGACAGACACAGAGAAGTAAGTATGCACTGATGCCGTTGACCTCTCTTGTACACTCACTCCCTCCCTCTCAAAACGTATCAACGCACAGTCCAGACCTGTAGTACCCACTGTGTCTCTTTAAACTACTTTGTCAGGTACAATAAAATGGCCAGAGAATGGACAGAGAAATACGCCATGTTGTAGGTGAGGGGTAAGGCACTGTGCATTGTGAGCAGTGAAGAAAGCAGTATAGAAGGATTGGTGTGCTGCATTGATGCTGCTTCCTGTGTGGCACTGCATGAATGTGTGACCACCGTAGTCAGGGATCACTAATACACACAGGTCCTCGGTGGCTGCCGGGTACAACCAAGAACATGCTGTGGCATAGACCAAACCAAGAATCATTTTGGACCGAACTATATTCTTTGAGTTAAGCAGGTTGTTCGCTAACCTGTGTACTGTGTGTCTGGTATGTGTTGGAATGTCTGTAAAAGTATGTCTTTGCTGTCTTCCTAATGAACCAAGGAAAAGTATCAATAGTCTGAAGCCAAAGAAGTGACTTAACCAGTGAAGACCAGTGAAAAAAACTTTTAGCTCACTGTCACCCAAGTGCAATTTTGATTGCCTATTTCTTATTTGGCCTTTGAGCTCTTAACCTCGAGCTTATTTGTTTGAGCTGTGATTGATTCACTTAAATAGCAGTGACATATCCTCTGTGTTCAATTCTGTCAAGTTCTTTTTCTTTCCCTCAGCAATTCTTCTATTGAAGCTACTTTCAATAGAAATGCAACCTCTGTTTCACTGCTCCCTATGTATCATGTGGTTAAAATATTGTAAAGACCACCTCTATCAAAACAAGCATGGTTTCAAAGACAAACTCTAAAGCATTACAATGGCATGGCAGATTCTTGTGTAGTGTAATTATTTAATATTCATTAGTGCTTTTGTGTAGATTTTCAAGGAGTGCTTTCGTTTGCTGAGCATGCACAGCAAATCATTGCTATAAGGAAGATGAGTGTGTATCAGTTATTTCAAAATCGTTTGTTTTCTCTACAAGAAGACAGTTTCTGACCAGAGGAAGCCTACTTTTATTTTTTTCAGTGTATGAATAATCGTTTTATGTGTCTCAAGCGAAAAGCAACATTTCTAAGCCATGAATATTCTTCAGTGTAATAAAAAAAGAAAATGGAACATTGTTTCTAAGAGGTTTTGGATATCAGGGAATTTCAGGAAAGCTGCAGACATCCATTGACGTCCTTTTAGCTTGCAGGTTATATGGCAAAGGCACCGTTTCCGCAGAATGCACTTTCTAAGTTCTGTTCATGTGATGTCATTGATGACATGGTTGAATTTTTACAGGATAATGTTTTGTTTGTCGTTTTTGCAGATACAACAGAATAGCGCGGGAATGGACGCAGAAATATGCCATGTGATGTTGGCAGGACACATTTACAAACTGTTGTTTATGCTCTTGTGTTTGGACACTGTCTTAAGGCCATTTTATCCCGTGGGAGGAACGGTCCCAACTGTCTGCTCAAACAGGAATACAGCAAAACCCTGCAGGAATCGCCAGTTTTCAGCTCTGATCCGGATCCCATCAACCCAAGGGAATCTTTTCTCTGCTTCCTGCTTTTCTGCCTTGTGGTCCATGTGTCCAGTCATTTTCTCTGAACCTCTCACCTCGTGCCACCTCTGTGTGACCGCAGTGCTGGCCTACTCAGGGAGAGGGAGTTTGACTGTAGGCTGTGCTGCTTCTTCAGGGCTGTACTCTTGCAATGCATGTCATCACAGGGTACTGGGTCATTTTGCACAACAGTGGCATTATGAGTCTGATTCCTCTGTTCTGGTTTCTTCAGATCCTCCTCGGCCCAACCCTTCACAGCTGTGAAAATGAAATACAGTTCACTCAATTGGCTTAAATGTCCTGCTACTTTTATCCCCCCCCCCTCAATAAAGTTGTGTATCTCATTATCTGCGATCCTGTTCCATTTTTGTAAACTTTGAGCATGTGATTTCAGGCTTGTGGAGGAAGCCAGTTCATATTTAGCCATGTCCTGGGGTCTTGTGTTCTTTTAAAACCCTGTTTTGGTTTTTAAAGCGAAATTCAGTCCAAGTCACACTTGAAAGACTGGTCATTTGTATTATTTTTTTTGTTTACTGAGATTTTGGACATTCGCTTATAATTCGTAATATAATTATTGCACACATTGTATAGTATTGTACAGCCAATATATATATATATATATATAAAAAATAGACTACTCTTGATGGTTCATAACCATATGAATGTTTTATTTTTGTAAAAGCCTTACAAAATATGGTAAAGCGAGGTCCTCTTTTTAGGCTTTGTGGCGTTTGCACCAGCAGATGAGCAACTGTATCTGTGAATAAGCTTGCATAGTACACTAAATACATCAGCAAGGGTTGAGGACAGTATTTCATTGCTGCATTTGCAGGTAATTCATTGGTTTGAGGCAGGCGAGTTAAGTTGTGGTTTATTGTCATGTGTACAAAGTACAGTGTACAGAGCACAATGAAATGCTTACTTGAACCCCACCCCTTCGCAGACGGAACATAGGACATGAGACATAAAGACAAGCAGTGCAGCAGCAATAAATAATCACAGTCAAAGTTGCAAAATGTGAGTGTGCATAGTGTGAAGTAAGCTGCTTAGTGTCAAGTGTAAGGTGACGGTGCGGTATATGTTGTTTTGTGCTCCAGTATTACACACAATGTGGAGAACAGATTTATTTCACACAGAGAGAGAACCACAGTTACTGTGTGTTAAATAGCCTGATGGCGCTGGGATAAAAACTGTTCCTGAATCGTGTTGAGTGTGCGAATTGTTCTGAGTCTCTTGCCAGATGGCAGGAAAGTAAAAAGTGGCAGTGCAGGGTGGCTGGGGTCT
>JBBPCX010000154.1:12068011-12103128 GCA_037974365.1 Hydrocynus forskahlii | reverse complement strand
CTTGACCTGCAGCAGTTAGGACACTGAGGAAAAAATATTAAATGAGCTCTGCTCTGTCCACACCTTTGGAGAAGGACATAAGGAACTCAACAGTTACTATTTTGAGCATATCCTGGAGCATTTTGTATCAAAGCTGAAATACAAAGAAAGGATAATACAAAGAAAGATAGAGGACTGAGAAGTCAGGCTTAGTCATTTTCTGCTGTTTTAGGGATGAAGTAATAAGAACATTCTGTACTGATTTTTGTGGGATTGTTGTGGTCCCTGTGTAAGAAGTGTACTGTTCTGAGATCAGAGAGCATGGGTCCACGCTGTGCTATTTGGTCTCTTCCTCCTTTGTGGCTTTCCTGTTGTGTCTTAGCTGAGTCCTGCTGGCTGGCTAGTTTGCTGTCCAGTGCTCTTGGAACCTCACATACACATAGTCACCTAGATAGCTGACAGATGATGCTGTACTGACCTAATTAAGGGTATTTTCCACTAAGACATAACAGAATCTAATGTATTTCATGTTTCTGTAAAAAAACAGCTCATGTATAACCTAATCTAGCAAGCTACTGTAGCTATAGCTATGTCTGCTGGCTAGCTAACTTAGTTAGCTTAGTTTTAAGATTAATGCTTGGCTAGTGGTTCTCAAACCAGTCCTCTCTCCTCCAGATGGCTCATAGTTTTGCTGCAAAACATAGGGGTAAAACTAGACAACCTGACCATTATGCAAAACACTGCATGATAAACATTGACAAATGAAATGTCTTGCCACAGCTCATAAATGGAATATTATTGCATTAACATAGAGCATTTTGTTATTTCTGCATTTGTACAATTTCCAACATATATGCATATTTAGTTAGACCTTCCTGTAGTTTCATATTGTTGCAAATAGCTTGATGTCATCAGCAATCTCAGCCTCTACTGGTGTGTTCAGATTGATCCAGTATTTTTTCGTTTTCCACAACAATGTTGCACTAGAATGGCTCAAAAACGCCCCTGCCTAAATCTTCAACTCTGTCCAGACTTACAGACTCACATACTTACTTTTGTCAGGTATCTCATGTGTAAGACTTCAAGACTTCCAGAGTCTACTTGTGATGGTAAAGTGCAGAAATGTGCAGACTTTGCTTGAGGAGTTACTCTAAATTATTTGTGAAAAGGATGCAACATCAAACAAAGGGACAAAGTTTAGAAAAAAGCTTCCATCACACAACAATCAGAGAGTGTGGAGAGTCGGGAGATTTGGTGTGGAACATTGTGGACATGTGATGTCACAAGCCTACTGGGAAACCATGTACCAAATAAATGTTAAATTAATGTAATTCTGTATAATATGTTAACATTTCAGTCCCTGTATCACAATGTGCATACTTTATTGTCACATTATGCCTGCCTGTATTTAACAGGTAGGCTCCATCAGTATGAAATGAATAATAAATACTTTCAAATTGTATTTAAGAATTTTATTGATTCATTGATTGCAGTGAATGATGTCTTCGGCTCATCCCAGCTAGGGGTGTAATGGTATATGTATTCTGTGTCACAGTTTGGGGCATGAAATCGTATGGAGAACACTCTGGAGGCCCGATGACTGTAATGTGGAACCTTAAGCTGTAATCTGTTAGCAAGTTAGCAACATGCCGTGCTAAGATTATCTTGTTTGATAACTTATTTTTATAATAGGGCTATCAAAGTTGCCAGTTGGCAAAATGTTACCTGGGAATATGTTTAAATACAGCCTAAGTGGAACAAATTGAAACATTCCTCCTAATGCACAAGTTTTGTTTGATTATAATTCTGTTTATTATGTACATTAATGGGAGCCTAATTGTCACCCATGGCTTATTGTTGTGTATGTTTAAATTAGATTTTAAATGAATAAAAAGAAACCTAGTCTTATACATGTTATTCCCCATTGTCCTGAACTTGCAATGAACCAAACCTTGCTGTGAACTAAATTGATCGGTCCTGTTACATCCGAGCAGATCGGAATAAGTTTTAATCCACCAAGGTTGTTATACACATGAGAGGTTTGTTTTGGGATTGTATTAGTGAGTATAACAATGTATGCATGTAACACACTAAATGAAGAAGACCAGTACACCAGGACAAAAATGGAATGAAAAATGAATGCAGGAATAGTAAAATACAATAGAATGAAAGGAGCAAAGTTGAGTAAATGTATAAAACAAATTCAAAAGTAGGGCCTGAGAAGACATACAGTCCAGCGTAATTTATATTCTATAACAGTGATATGGGGATTTGAAAACTGATACGATACTTTACGGTACAAATTATTTATTTTGAGCAGAGTGGTATAAAAAAGACGTGCTACAATAAGAGGAGTTGAAGGGTTGCAACATGTCCACTGTGGTTAAAAATTGACAGAATAAAATACCCATTTACAAAATGCAGTTTTGCAAGCAGTCACTAGTGTATGATCAACCTGGAAGAGATTACTACGTGTCAGTGCTCTTGACTAGAAAAAAAGGTTTAATCATCTGAAAGGTTTGAGTGATGATTTTTCGACTCAGAAAAGGGAAGACTTTTAATGTCAAAACATTTTTATTTTATTGTTATAGTCTATGGGTTTGAATGCAATGTCATTAAAGTGACTGTTGGTGTAATGGTCAGGCGTCCCAATACTTTTTCCATATAGTGTATGTTTTCCTCAAGGAGCTGTGTGATTATTTCTGATATCTGAAAAAAAGCGTTGGAAGTTTAATCAAACTTAAATTTATAGATAATCCCTCAGACTCCCTCCTTTATTGTGTGGATACATTTAGTTTTTCCCCACTTTCATTTCATGTGTTTGTTACAGAAAACCTATCGTCTGTAAAAGAAATGTTCAGAGTTGTGCCAAGGTATTTGTAAATGGTTCAATAAAGGTATTTAAAAGGAAGATGACAGCTGGATACAACTGGATTTGTGTGCAGAACCTAAACGTTACCCTGCAGCTCTTCCTAGTGGCACCACTGGTACTCAGCAACTGTCTCCTTTATTGTCTTTGAGGGAAAACTCAAAAAATCCTGACAGGTCAGATAACAAGTACAAAATAACTGAATCATTGGTGACACTGTTAATCCTTTCTGCTTGTAAACATGACTTTTATTTTGACAGATCGTACACAAACTATGGGGTCCCTTAAGGTTGCACCTAGTAAAGCTCCGGTAAACATACTGGTACCGAACTACTCAGAAATGTTTAGAGAACACCAGAATTTTTTTTTTTACTGTTGTTTGTGTTTCTGGCATTTTTTCTGGTAGTGTGTAAAAATGATGATGGGATTCACTGAGATACACCAGGGCAGATAAACAGTTTTAAAGTCTAAATGCAAATACCTCCAGAGAGACGGGCCAAGTAAAGTGACCATTCTATCAGACGTGAACAGCACGAAATTCTTCCTCTGCATTTAAACCATTCACCAAGTGGAGCAGCAAGGATCCAGCAACACAGCGCCCGGGGAGCAGTGTGTGGGAACTGTATCTTGCCCAGGGGTACCTCATTGGTGCCACTAGCAGTCCTAGGATGAATGTCACTTTTAAAGCTGCAGCTGTGTGTGTCTTCAGCACAATCTGTGCACATGAGCGTGTGTCCAGTCTGCTGTTCAGTCAGAGCAGCTCTGTGACTCCTCCTGAAGAAGCTGAAGTTCCTCAGAAATCCCGTCCCTCTTCCGTGTGAAGAGAGTCATCACATGTGACTGTTTCTCGATCACCAAGAGCAGCAGCCTGCAAACCCCAGAGGTACGCAGATATGTGGATTACTGTGTTTTTGATGAGTCGATGCATGTTAATCACTTATCACTCGGTTAGCCTGAGCAATAGGTTCAGTATTTCGGTAAAACTGATTAGTTTTTGGTCTAAAATAATATACTCCCAGCATGTCTGTGTTTTAGTCCAGTTCTCTCAGTTTTTTGTGCAAGGGGTAAAGGGCAGCTTGGGTTTGCTGTTCACACAGTTAATTATAAACAAAAAAAAATATAAGGGTCTGAAGCATTTTCAAAGTGTGTTTGTTTGGGGTGGGGGGGCATGGGACATGCTGTTGGGGGGCTGGAACTTGGTGGCGCCGGTTGTTTTCCCGGGGTTGTGGCATATAGACAATTGCTGTAAAAAAATTCATAGACCTATATTTCATACTGATATTTAATTACATATTTGTTGTGTTGTATTGGCATTGACATATATACTAAATGGACAAGAGTACTGGGACACAGTTCTTAATTCAGGGTTTGGGCTACACCCCTTACTTCCAGTGAAGAGACATCTTAATGCGTCAGCGTACCAAGATATTTTGGACAATGCCAACTTTGTGGACACACTTTGTGGACACAGTTTGGGGAAGACCCCTTTCTATTCCAGCATGACTGTTCCCCAGTGTACAAAGCAAAAAGACATGGTTGGATGAGTTCAGTGTGGAAGAACTTGACTGGCCTGCACAGAGCCCTGACCTCAACCCCATCCAAAACCTTCAGGCTGAACTGGCACGGGGATTCCAGGCCTTCTCATCCAACACCAGTGCCTGACCTCATAAATGTTTTACAGAATGAATCAGCACAAATTCCCACAGAAACTCCAAAATCTTGTGAAAAGCCTTCCTAGAAGCTGCAAAGGGGGTCCAACTTCATATTAAAGTCTATGTATTTGAGTGCAATGTCATTAAAGTCCCTATTGGTGTAATGGTCAGGCATCCCAATACTTTTGTCCATATAGTGTACAGTTGTATGCAGATGTCACTTTACTTACATTGTTAACTGTCTAAGTGAAAAGTTAACGAACTTAAATATGGCAAAAAGTAGTACTCAGTTTCTATTTGTAGAAATTGTATACCTTTTGTACAAGCTACACTTTTCTACACCCCTAAACATATGTTAAAATTAGCAAATAAACATAATATTTTAAAAATAATGCCCTAGGGACACCCAGATATTTGCAAACGGCTGTGTAAATGAAAAAGATCAGACATCAACTGTTCTCTTATCGGCACATTCCTACTTTTGACCGATGAAAAGGATTCATGTTTGCACTAGACTGTTGCACTAGCAGTGCATGAAAACAAATGAATCATAAAACTCATCCAAGTCATTGGTTTGTGGTTACTAGGACATCCATGATCACCTGAACAATGATTACTAAAAACAATCAAATAAGTCAATTAAAATGTAAGCTTTCAGTGAATCAGCTATTCTTTACAAGGTGGAGCTATTAGATCTCAAATTACTTCTGTGTGCCTCAGTGAAAAAGAGGAAACCCACACCAGCAGGATCTCTATAATGCCTGTATGTTTGCAGTTACAAATTGTTTATATGAAGTAAAAGGAAGTGTTATAAATTTTAACATGACAGTTTACAAGTTTAATTACTTGATTCGTGGTCAAAATAATCACCAGGTTACTTAGTTGCTAATATAATGGATAGTATCGACCCTAACGGTTGACAGAGTGTGTTTGGTTTGAAGGTCATGCCTGAAGTACAGATTCGTCGCTATGTGGGTGGTGATGACACGGATGTGAAGGAGGTCTTCACCTTAGGCATGAAGGGACTCATCCCGTACTCCAGCTTGCATGTGCTGAGGCAGACCCAGACCCAGATGCTGATGGCTTGTGTGTTCTGTGCACTGCTGGCCAGCTCCAAGTCCTTCCTGCTGCCCGTACTGGCAGTCACTGTTCTCTTGGCCACGGGACGGCTGGGAATCATCTATATAGTCGACAGCTACATCCACAGCACCATGCAGACGGACTTTAAAAACATCCATCAAACCTACCTGGAGCAGCCCAGCTCCTGCTTCTGGGTGGCTGAGAGCCAGGGCCGGGTGGTGGGCACAGTGGCCTGCCTCCCTGCGGAGCGGGACAAAGACTGTCTGGAGCTCAAGAGGCTGTCAGTGAAACACTCCCACAGGGGCCAGGGCATCGCCAAAGCACTGTGCCGCACTGTGGCAGACTTGGCCCGAGAACAGGGCTATCCGGCTGTGGTGCTCTACACCTCAAATGTCCAGATAGATGCCCAGAGGCTCTATGAGCGTTTGGGTTACAAGAAGGTCAAGGAGTTTGCTGTTCCGGAGATGTTCCCTTGGATCACCAAATTCATGATGATCAAGTATGTGCTTGACTTGCAGCAGCCAGGACAGTGAGAAGAGAGCTTTATAAAGAAGCTGAGAAGTCAACGGTCACCTTTGTTTTACTCGCAATTCTAAGCTAAGAAAACCAGCTCAACCAGAAAATACAACCAGATTTGAGCCACTTAAGGCCGCCTGCACAAACTGTTAAAATTGCATTATAATCATAATTGTCTATATTTTTTCAGCTAGATAACCTAGATAAAGATGGTTTC
This sequence comes from Hydrocynus forskahlii, assembly GCA_037974365.1. Classification (NCBI taxonomy): domain Eukaryota; kingdom Metazoa; phylum Chordata; class Actinopteri; order Characiformes; family Alestidae; genus Hydrocynus; species Hydrocynus forskahlii. The sequence continues at coordinate 12,096,815 of JBBPCX010000154.1, read as the reverse complement.
TGGCTTTCTTTAGCAGTGTGTATAAGACTGCTGTTGAATTTGCATCCACAAATCCTACCATCTTTTGTGTACTCTGTAAGGGAAAATTAGTATGTGGCTTCTAACCAAAAATCTCATTGCTGTGCTGCTTTTTTGTGTAATTGTTGCATTAATCAAGGGGTTTCCAATCTTATGTGTAATTGTGGCTGGCGAGGCTGTAGGTTTTTTTATTCTAACAAAGTAGAGGCACAGCAAAGTCCAATCATTCAGTCAGTCTTAATTGTTCCCAATCTTCAAACAGTGGCACGGATCAACTCTTCGTACTGGAATGAAAACCTACAACCACACCAGCCTTTTGAAGATAGGTTTGGACATCTCTGTGTTAAACCACTAAATTCATTTTATCATGTATGTACGTTGGCTCACCTGTATATGAAACAATTCTTGCAATTAAAACCTTTTTCACACTATGTTTAGACTGTTTTATCACTACCTGTATGGCCTCAGAAGGAGCTTTGTGCTTTGATTTGGATCTTACTAACCCTGCTTTGGCAGTGAAGGTGGATGCACAGCTAAGTTGTAGCAAAGATAAAAAAAAATCTCATTTGCGCAAGCAGCTAACTCAAAGTGCTGGCCTGTCAGAACATCTTGTGAAATGAAAGAAAAAAAAAAAAGCTGTTGCTGTGTTTGACTGGGTAGTGGTTTGCAAATTTCTTGCTTTGCTTGTCCTCCGTCATTTGCATCCATGGTTACCTTTTGAGCACTGCCCGAGCCACTCCCGTGCTGAAGTTGGACACAACTAACTTTTCAAACAGAGCTGGTAAGTTGTGTATGCCATATATGACTTTTTTGTTTATTTTGTTAATAGACGGCAATTTTAGTATTGATGTTGACCAATGTAACACAGTTGCTTCAGGGTGGGTTCTGATGCACTGTAAAAAGAAGCCGATCTTTGAAGCGACAACTTCATCATAGTTCGTTGTCAATGTATTTGCTCTCTCACTTGAATTAGAGGTGTTGATAAATAAAAAATAAAAAAATTCAGTGCTGCCATTTTATCTTCATTCAAGTCCGTGCTTTATCGTTACAGCGTGTAATAGGTGGTGCTGTGGGTGTTTGGTTTGAAGGCCATGGCTCAAGTGCAGATTCGCCGCTATGTGGATGATGATGAGATGTATGTGAAGGACATTTTCACGCTTGGTATGAGGGAACACATCCCGTACTTCTGCTTGTGCTTGTTGAAGCAGACACACACCCAGATGCTGCTGGCTTGTGGGTTCTGTTCTCTGCTGGCCAGCTCCAAGTCCCTCGTGCTGCCCGTACTGACAGTCTTTCTACTCCTGACTGCGTGCTTGCTGCTAATCTTCTACATGTTCTCCAGCTACATCCAGAACGCCATGCACAGGGACTTCAGCAACATTCGGCAGACCTACCTGGAGCAGCACAACTCCTGCTTCTGGGTGGCTGAGAGTCAGGGCCGTGTGGTGGGCATGGTCGCGTGCCTCCCTGCAAAGCAGGATGACGGCTGTCTGGAGCTCAGGAGAATTTCGGTGAAACACTCCCACAGGGGCCAGGGCATCGCCAAAGCTCTGTGCCGCACTGTGGCGGACTTTGCTCGCAAACAGGGCTGTCCTGCTCTGGTGCTCTACACCTCGAGTGTCCGGACAGATGCTCAGAGGCTCTACGAGTCTGTGGGTTACAAGAAGGTCAGGGAGTTTGCTGCTCCGGAGCTGTTATCTTCTATCACTAAATTTATGGTGGTCAAGTACATGCTTGACTTGCAGCAGCCAAGAAGGAAAGACAAGTATGGAACAAGATTAGAAATATAAACTTAGAAGTCAGTTAGATTAGAACTTAGATTCAGTGCTCATGTGAGTTTTAAACATGTATGTAATTCATATGCAGTGTGAATGTTATTGCCTTCTGTGTATCGCTCAAACTCTTGTTTGTTTTAGTACTGCTGTAACTTGAACAAGGGGGTCTGTAGTGAGATGGGCTAAGGCGATAGGGTGGATCAGCCTGCGGTCAAGTTTGCATCCATCAACGAAAACAGGACTTGCCACCTTATATGCAAATGGTGATTTCATATATGTGATTTCAAACAAAACTGCTTTACAGTCAGAGTGACAGTACATTTCTGTGCTAGATTTTGCATAACAGGCGCACTGCATGCAGTTGATCATTCGTTTGGATGATCTTTTCTGTATATAAAACTATTCTTGTAAATAAAACCTTTTTTGCACTATAGATGTTTTCATTGTGTTATTACTATAATGAGGCCTCAATAGAAGCTCTTTCATTGCACTAAATCTTTAGTTTTGGGGTTGATTGACTGTGCTCTGGCAGCCTGGGAATAACAAGATCATGTGAATAAAAACAGGAAATTTCAAGTCTGACGCTTCCTTTTGTATCTGTGCATGTGCTTAGTGCTGCTTCTGCTGACAGCAGTGGAAATACTGCCACTGCCGAACAGTGATGTTCACTCAGCCCATGAGGCAGATGATTAGTTAGTAGCAAATTAGACTAGGGAAAGACAGTCAGATGAATCAAGAGAAATCTGTGTAATGGTAAGCATATTTATAACATATTGTCGTGTATTCTCTTTCTCCCTCCTCTCATTGGAGCACACACAGCGAAAGACTCAAAATGCGGGACTGAACACCACAGGAAATCCTCTCTACCTGTGGCCATACGACTGGATCATTCCTCCCCGTTCTGTAGGGGGACTTTTAAAGTCATTATTCTGTCCTGAATTGAATTTGTGCAAAATACAAAACAACTGTTTAATCTGTGAATTGATCAAATCTCAGTACCATATTGTCTGCTGCTATTTTATTTGATGTATTTTTTACAAGTCATTTTGCACTACCGATCTGCTGGTACAGTAAATCTTTACTTATTTGTTACACTTTTTACAGTTTGTTGTCTATTGTTTGTTTCTTTATTTTTCTATTGTCTTATATTTTATTCTTTTATTCTCTCTTGTTGCATTGAGCATGCTAATACAAGAATTTCCCTGGGGATAAATAAAGTTATTTCTTGTTTGCTGGTCTTGTCTCTCAGATGCGGTATCAGATCCGGAAGTATCAGGACTCCGACTACACTGCTGTGCGGGAACTGTATTCTACTGGGTTCAGAGAGCACGTAGGAGCTGTGTGTCACCTGACTCTGAAGCAACGCTGGGTTCAGACTGTGCTTTTCGGACTCTTCCTCCTCTTTTTTCTGCTCTCCGGGTCGTTCCTGGACTCTCTGCTGTGTCTCGGCGGCGTCCTAATGGCTGGCCGGTGCGCTGTCCAGTACCTCTTTGAACAGGGAATACGTCTCGGACTCAGAGAAGACCTGCAGGACATTGACGTCTCATACATGCAGCCAGACCAGGTTAGTTGCTTCTGGGTAGCAGAGGTTAAGGACTCCATAGTGGGCACAGTGGCCTTATTGCCATGCGTGGAGGAGCCTGGAGCCTGGGAGCTAAAACGGATCTCTGTGAAGAAGGAGGCTCGGGGTCAAGGCCTCGCTAAGGCACTCTGTTGGACTGCCCTGAGGTTTGCAGCCAGTCACAAAGTGGACAGGGTGGTACTCTTCACCTCTCTGGTGCAGTCGGATGCTCATAAACTCTACCACAGTCTGGGATTCCACAGAGAGGAGGAATTTGTGTGGCCATCACTTCCTGCCAGACTGATCAACTTCTTGGTGTTTAAATATGCATATAAGGTTAAGTGTGATGACAGCTTTTAATGTTCTAATGCAGCAAGAAGAACTGAACTCCTAAAGTACTGAGCCATGCCACATCCAAGAACCGATCATACAGTGAACCGATCATGGGTTGAGTGGAGATCTTGTTAATAATTACAGTTCAAACCCATGAAAAGTCTTTAACTATAATGTGTACCCAAACATTGGTAAACTTGTGTGTTTTTTCCAAGAGTGTTATTAGGGAGCTTGTTCCTGCTTTGTTGCAGTAACAGCTTGTTCTCTACCAAGAGGGCCTTGCACTAGATATTAGAAGATTGCTGTGGGTTTTTGGTTACATTCAGCCACAAGAGGTCAGGTTTTGATGTTAGGTAATTTGCTCTTGGATTAGTTCTTAGTTGGTTGGACATTCATATCACTGCTTATGTAGTTGACATTATTTTCTGTATTGTTCTTGTCTCTGTGTGTCTGTGCAGTCATAACATAAGCAATTTCCTCCAGGATTAAAAAAAGTTTTCTGATTCTGATCTCCAGGAGTGGGGTTGATCAACTGCTGTGCCCGAAGTGATGTCTTATTATTATTGTTATTATTATTATTATTTACTTGCTGTTGATGTTGTTTTATTAATATATCACTGTTTTCAAAATACATTTCTTCTTCAGGTATTTTGTCAGGTATAAATTCTAAATAAAATTAACATATCCCGTACAATTTTTTTCAGTCAGAGCTCAGTAAATACCAGCATGTATAACAGGTTGCTCTAGTGAATTTGAGGGCAGGGTATTTTATGACCCCTCTCTCAGCCTTCTAAAATATTTGTTTATCAGTGACCTGATCCGACCTGCAGTGTTTCTGAGAGTTATATATACTCTGCCTCTTCTGGATCAGCCCCTCCTGCACCTGACCTGAACCAAACCGGACCCCCGCTCTGCCCACTGATATCAACAAAATACACTGAGCCGGACTCAGTTTCCTCAAAATCCTCACGGCGTTTTTTTCCTCTGGTGATCAGTGACCGCCTGAAGCCCCCAGCAGACCCACACTCCTCAGTGGTCGGTTTGTTTTACTCCGGCTCTGACGTTGCGCCTCATCAGGAAGCAGTCAGATCCACACTACATGGGAATCAGCACACACGGCCAGCATAACACACACACGCACAGAATAAAACAAGGGGGTAAGTTGCAATGCATGTTTTTAAATGAAGAACTAGAAATACAGTCCGTGGCTTCGCTACCCCGGTTAGTTTTGATGTGATTTTCTGGAGACACTGAAGACAGTGAGATGTGTATAGGCGGTGCCTGGCTGGGCAGACTGATGGACAGAATGGATTCATGGTGGGGTTTTTTGTGTGTATTGCAAGGGAGGGAGGGATAGAGTTTTTGTTGAGGGGTGGGGCGTGTAATGAGTGGCAAAAGTTTGGATGGTAAATTTTGCACTGTTCGTTTACTATTATTTCTTTAATCATTTAGTGTTTAAGGTGACAGGTGTATTTGCAGCCATTTTTTGCATTACAGCCTAATGACCAGTTGAGCAACTACACATATATACATATTTCTAACCATCGAAGGAATTATTCCTTTTATTTGTGAGTTTGCACTCCATTATTTACCTCCAAGCTAAGATGAAATAGGCTGTTGTAGAGACCACGTGTAAGTTCCCTCTTTGGCCTCAAGGGGGCAGCGGAGTACAGTAAATATGAAGGGTCTCAAAATGTGTGCACATTCAGAACATATACAACTGTACTAACCAGATCTGCTGTGATGAACCTTGCCACCTCTGCTAGCAAGTTCCAGTAGAATAATGGTGGTCCAGAATCAGTGTACACAGAGCACACACACATTTATAAAAACCTCACCCGTTTTTATCTGTTCGTCTTCTTTTCAACCAAATGTAGCTTTTCCCTCATTTCTCATCTCAGCCCTTGTTTCCTCTTCTCTTCACGGCTCTCCCTATGCCCTCAAAGCTACAATTCCTTCTTCTGATGTAGCTGAAGGTTCAGTTTGGAGAGATTTCAATACCTCTTTCTGGCTGTAGTCTGAGATCCTGTCATTACGATGCGTGTTGGCATGAAAGGTCTATTTTGAGGATCAGCTGAAGTATTGTCCAGGGGCTGAGAAATGGTTCTGAGGTACATTAGTCACAGCGCATCTGTAAGAGCAAGATCATTGCTTGTTTTATTGTAGGTTTTCCTGTTACAAGTAATGCACAAATCTGTTTTTTTTGTCTTGGACCTGCCCATTCCCTTTATGACAGCCAAGCTGATTGAGATCTGGGGAATTTGGAGGTCTGCAACAATGTTTAGGTAGGGGGTACGTTTCAAAGTAACATTTCCATGAATGCCAGGACCCAGCGTTTCCCAGCACAACATTGCTCAGAGCATCACACTGCCTCTGCTAGTTTGTCTCTTCCCATTATGTATCCTGGTGCCATCTCTTCCCCAGGTAAGCCAAGCACATGCAGGCCATCCACAGGAAATAAAAATGTGATTCATCAGGACAGACTGCCTTCTTCCATTGCTCCAAGGTCCAGTTCTGATGCCCAGTTCCATTTGGAACTTTTGGTGGTGAACAAGAGTCAGTGGAGGCAATCTGACTGTCTGTTGTCTACAGCTACGCCTGCAGCCCCATGCAGATCAAGCTGTGATGTTCTGACACCTTTCTATTATTGCCAGCATAACCCTTTTAAGCAATTTATTCTTTTGTAGGATCAGACCACAGTTAGCTTCACTCCCCATGTGCATCATTGAGCTTTGCGTGCCCATGGCCATTTGGCCTGTTTATGGATTATCCTTCCCTGAACCTCTTTAGGTAGGTGTTTACAACTGCGAACCAGGAACACCAGACAAGACCTGTCATTTTGGAGATGCTTACCAAAGTCCCATTTTCCCATTTTCGAGCTTTCAACTTCACGCACTGACTGTTAACTTGCTGCCAAATATATCTCACCAGATAATCAATGTTATTGTTTAAGTCTCAGTGTCAGTAGTTTTAATGCTGTGGCTGAGACAAAAACAGAATAAAGCAGAAATGTATTGTGCTGATATAGACTCCCCTCCCTGGTTGTGAACAGTGAGTGTGTACAAGCGGTCAGTATTTGCTTTACATGCAGAATCTGTAAATAAAGAATCAAGCAGAGAGCGCTGCAGTGCAGTTTTAGCTCATAAAGAGCGTTAATCCTGTGTGTGTGTGTGCGCGCACTGTGGTCAGTTGAGGGTGTACGTGGTTCTCTGTACTCTCTCTCTCTCTCTGTCTCTCTCTTTGGCTTTTTGTTAAAAGCTGCGTCACATTGAAAAAGGCCTACAGAAGAAGAGAGACTGAATAGAGAGGCTGCCTTCCTCCGGCTCTCTTAAAGAGACCCACACTGTCAAACATATTCACTCTCAGCCTCGCTAACAGCATGGGAGCCTGAATACCAATGAAAGAGTGATGTGAATTCCGGCTCCTTTCAGTGAGTCACATCATTTGGCTCTGCTCACCAATAAGAGCCGACTCTTTACACTCCCAAATGGCTCTTTGTTCAGAAGCATTGCCAGTTTATTTCACATCAGCCAGCATTAGAGATATAATGACCTGTAATGGTTTGATTTTGCTGATCACTTCAACTGAAGGAAATACTGCTCCACCTTCCAATCGACTGTTTATTGTTTATTACATAGTTTTTACTGTGCTTATACCTTAGGCAGAACTATAGTCCTGCAATGTTCATGTTCATGCAAAATGCCATTTGTAATAAGCATAACCCTTTTAAGCAATTTATTCTTTTGTAGGATCAGACCACAGTTAGCTTCACCATCGCAGCTAAACAAAAGTCCCAATCCAGGCTTAATGTTGTGGAGAGCTCTTCCGATAAAAGAGCTGGTTCACCTCTATTCTTCACTTCACTTTGCTTTGTCTAGATTAATGTCATACGTTCCAGTCACTACTGCAGGATGAATGTGCATGGTTAAAGGTGATGCATGGCTGTCAGGCCTCCGTTTTCTGGTCTCTTAGACAAATTATGTGTCGTGGCTAGAAAGAATACTAAATGTGACACAGTCAAGTACAACAAACCGTTGGTCTGCTGTGAGTGTCAACCAGGCAAAAACCCGCTAGCGCTGCAAACAGTTAGGCTTGGCTTGATTTTAACAACAGAGCTTTTAGCTGCAACACTCAGAATGCAGCTTGCACTAGTATTGCTGAATAAGCTGCGTTAAGGCCACAAAACTGAAAAAACCCTCTGTTTGAGGAGCACAGTGTTTGCATTCACATACATTTCGAGCCTAAATGGTGTGGTCATAGCATTAGCATTCCTGTGTGCCGAGGGTTACCAATTATTAGTCATTTGTATTTGAACACACTTGAATGTCTCTCAGTATACCATGACATGCTGGACTCAAATTTAAAAGGATAAACTGAAATCATATCAGAATGTTTCCCTACCTGCGGCGGCTGGCGTTGCTGCTGATGGTGGCAGAATTTTCTCCTGCTGCTCCAGTTAAATAGTATGGAATGATCTTTAAATGGAGCGCACCATCGCAGCTAAACAAAAGTCCCAATCCAGGCTTAGTGTTGTGGAGATCATGATATCTATCAGCAAATAATATATTGTGCAGCCCTGATTGTTGTGTTGTGGAGGGCTTTAGGACCCAGCCTTTTCACAGTGGCTCTCCTGCAGAAAGCAGCACAGACACTAGCGCAGTAGCATTGGTCTCCACACACTCAGCACCAGTCAAAGGCATACACACGCTCACACACATGTACATACATATGCACTGTCCATCCTTGCTTTGGTAGGTCTCACATGCATTGAGCCAGCTGAACTGACACATCAGCACACACACACACACACACACACACACACATTTGCCTGCTCACACGGCTGTCGGCTCATTCTCTGCTCACCTCTGGACTGGCTGGCCATCAGGCAGTGCTGCTGGACCTCTCCTGGACCTGGCTCTGCTCTCCTGAATCTGCACTAGACAGCAAGTTTCAGTCAGTGCTTGTAAATGGACTGAGGGAACAGGCAGAGGGATATGTGATGGAAGAGAGGGGAGGGAGGTGGAGAGAACAAGAGAGGTAGAGACTATATTTCTGTCTAGAGGAGGGCAGGGAATCAACGACTCCACTGGAGCAGCATGTCTCAGACCAAGAGATACACTTACAGCAGGGTGAGTGACACGCACATGCACTCTGTCTCACTTCGTCGCTTGCACATACACAGGTGGAGGGTGACCAAAAGTGATCACTGATTATTTCTATATTCTTTTGTCCACACACACACAAAAAATGTGTTTAGTAATGTCTGTGATGCAGTGGTGACCAGCTGTGTTGTGTGAGCATGTTTATGAGTCTAAGGTGTGCTGTGGGATGGTATATGACTTTCTGTGTATATATGAACCTGTTTTTGAAGAATGGACTTCCATGTGGATGCATGGGTTCGAGCAATAGTAGCAACTGTGTGTGCTCCTGAGCAGCACTGGATGACCGGAAGTGGACTGAAGTGACACATGATGATGTCATCCAGTAATATCATTCCTGGGCTGTGGGGTTCAATTATTTGTTACTGAATTTGCCATTCAGCCAGGACATCAGTCTGTATGTATGTGTGTGGGTGTGCGTGTGTTTGTGCCCACATGTATTCATCTGCCCCATCAGTTTTATTGCTTTTGGATACAGTACACACCTAAAAATGAAGGTGCTGGTAAGGTTTTTTAGGAGTGATATCATAAAAGAAAAGCTTCAGTACACAGTACTGATATAACCACGTAAGTACAACTGAGCAATCTTTTTATTTGAGTGCATGTTTTGCTCAGACTTTTAAATAATTCTGCCATACTTTCTTTACCTTGACCATCCCTTCATTACCTTGACACTCCTTTTTGATCATGTATTTTCATGGACATTTCACCAGCAGAGAACAAGCCCGTGCGCATTTAGTTATTTGTACAATGTATGTTGCATTTGGTTGAGCAAATGTATCTTTCTGATATTATCAGGCAGGTTTTCCTCCCACAGCAGGATAATGTTATGGACATAAGCAGCATACACACAGTGATGAGTTTACCATCAATGTAATAGTCTGCCTTCTTCATGTCAGCTGTTAAAGGTGTGTGTTTGTGTGTGCTTGGTTGTTTGTATACGGTTATTTATTCATGGCCCCTTCGGTTGGATTGTAGACGCTCGTATGTCATGGTCTCCAGTAGTAAGAAAGCACATGAAAACACAACGTTTTAAAATTTGCTTGGTCAACTGACCTCACAACTAACCACAAGCTTGGAAACTAAAACGTCACTGTAAATCTTTGTGTTTGAGCACACTGTGGCCTGCACCCAAGAGATTTAATTCCAGACGAAAAGCAAACATTTCAGACCCTGTAAGGCTTCACAGAGCTGAAGAACAAAGCAGTGTTACCCATTATTGTGCCTGTAATAGACCCCCAGGCACATGCACACACGTGGTCAACAATCATTTCAGTGAATGTGGAGAAAAATCCTTCCCATATCCCCATGCTGTTTAGCTGCTCCGTAGCATGCAGACTCAATCCTCAATAACACAAGGCTTAATTATTTAGTGCTTGCAGTGAAAGCACATTCTTCCCTGGTCATTAAAAGAATCACTCGCTCTCCTTACCTCCACTTGACCATTTTTTGCTGAGTCACTATCATAACCCTTTTGTTCTTATGAATTTAGCGCATTCATATAGTTGAGGAGTTTATAGTCTCTCAAAAAATGGTCAACCATAGCAGGAGACAATATGACTCAGTCCGTCCCTGTACAGTAACTGTCAGACTGCAGTAAGTTGCTGGGGTCTATGAATAGATCCATAAACAACTTCATAAAGAAAAGAAGAAATAGATCTATTTCTAGCTCCCTTGTCCTGTTGTCAGCTACTTATATTGTTTGTCTGGTTGAAAAAACACACAGGTTTTACTATTGTTTGAAATCATGTATGGAATTATATCATGACCTTATGCACCTGCTCTCTTGGAGCTGTTTGGATCAGAAGGCTCTTGAAGAATGGATCTTACTTTGGAACATTCCATACACTCTTTGGTCAAAGTATGGAAAAGAAGGTTAGATGACTGAGCAAAAAATATGGAGCATGTCTCTGAAGAACAGAAGCTTTCTTGTGTGTGTGTGTGTGTGTGTGTGTGTGTGTGTGTGTGTGTGTGTGTGTGTGTGCTGAGAATGCAGGTATTTGTGCTACTTTTTCTGAGATGTGTGTGCTGGAACTGCAGGATTGCTCAGTCTGAGTCACACTCTGATTTAGAGTATTTGAATCATGAGTTCTAGTCTGATTAATATTTCCCATGCTGCTCCTCTTCCTCCCTGCCAGAGCAGAGAAGGGCAGATCAGTGCAGCTCTAAACGTTCTTACATACACATCTGAAAATATCATTATTAAAAGGCTGTTGACGATCCCCGCCTGATTTGTCTATTGTATATTTAGAATTCTATTGAAAATAGAGTGTTTTTCCCTGAGGGTCAGTTATACCTGTTATGTCTCCCTGTGTCTCTATGTGTGTGCCTCACTCTTTCTCTGACTGTGACTCTATGTCTCCAATGTCCCCAGTTTAATCAGTTCAGTCTAATGTTATGAGGGAGCTGTTTCACTAAACGTCATACACAATCTTACAGTTATTATTATTAATATTATTATTAGGCATTTTTTATAATATTTATAAAATTGTATAATATTCAGTTTACACTGAATATATACTTTTAATAATGATATTTTCAGATGTGTATGTAAGCTGCGCTTAGATCTGATCTGCACTTCTCTGTTCTGGTGGGGAGGAAGAGGAGCAGAATGGGAAATATTAATTTTCAGTTTTTCTAACAATATCCATTTGTTTCTGAAATTACTTCATGACATTTCTTTGTATGAATTTATATTTGTCCTAACTGAGAAAAAAAAAACTCTTCTCTCTCTCTGTCTTTCTCTTTCTCTCTCCCAGACCACCAGCAGTGGCAGCAGCAGGATGAGTTCAGATGGAGGAGGACGGCCAGTGAAGGTGGGCTCTCTGGTGGAGGTCATTGGGAAAGGTCACCGTGGCACGGTGGGCTATATTGGCACCACGCTCTTCGCCTCTGGGAAATGGGTTGGAGTCATCCTGGAGGAGCCCAAAGGCAAAAACGATGGCACAGTGCAAGGCAAGCGCTACTTCACCTGCCTGGAGAACCATGGGATATTTGTTCGGCAGTCGCAGGTAAAGCACTTCAAACAGCCATACTGATTAAACAGCACACTGAAGTAAACGGGTTTATGTGTGTCTAGTTAGAAACCTCTAAGCAGGCTTTTCTCATTCTTTCTCCACGTGTCTCTTGTTCAATGCAGATCCAGATGGTGGAGGACGGGGCAGACACGACCTCACCCGACACCCCTGAACCTGCCACTTCTAAAGTGCCTAAACGAGGTAAAGGTCATTCACTTGTGACTGATGTAAGAAAGCCTCATATCTCCGAAACAGAAACCCTTAGAGAAGGAAAAACTGTTCCTAACTTTCATGTATATTAAAGTAACAAGATTTTAGTATAAAGCCATTTTGCATTTTTTATCAAAAATGTCTTGCATAGCATTCTGATACATACATATGTATATGTACTTTTATTTTACGATTTAAAAAAAGCCAACTCCCATTTGCACTGATTATGCATATATAATTGCTAATGTTATATATGATAGAAATACATAATCTCTTGTAGCACAAAACGTGACACAGTTTGAAAATAAAAGATGTTTATGCCATGCCAAAATGTCATACTGACCAGTACAAAAAGTCCAAAACCTAAAATCTTGTTACACTGGCCTATAGTAAAAGTTAGGTTTTTCCTTTCTCCTGTGTAGTGACAGACAGCGACAATTTTCATATATAATTGCAGGTATACAGTGGATTTATATGTTTTTTTGTCAGCTGGGGGAAAACGATTATTCTCCAGTTCTAGATTTTCTACCCAGTTCTAGCTATGTCCAGTTCCACCTGCTTGCTTGGTCTCCCCCAGACACACGGTACATGCATATGCTTTCTCTGAGGCACATGTTGCCAGCCACTGCACCTTTCCAAACTGCTGTTAATTTAATGTGATTGTACAGCTCAGCTTGCTTGGAGGAGCACACTAATGGCTAGTTCTGTTATATCAGCTACAGACACCCACACTGACCAGCACTGTGCCGAGAGATGGGGGAAGAGGGCCGGGTTAATTGTGTTATCTTGGATTTTGGACCACATGAAGGTCTTTTGTCTTGTAAAAATAATTTGAAAACACCAAATGCCTTTTCTTTGAGTGAAAAATGTAATAATGAATGGAACGAACCAATGAACGATCCATAAACAAAAAAATATAAGAAGTAAAAGGAAAACAAAAAAGTTACCTTTTTGGACATACACATTACTAGATATAGAAGTTGCCATATGTGTGGAGGGTTTGTGTGCATATATAAGTACAGGTCACAAAGGACTCATGTAGTTGTATAAATGTGCAAATGTATGGTCGCTTGAAAACGTGCTTCACCTGTTTCCTGAACCTTCTCTTGCCCACAGAGATTCTGGAAGCTCCCAAGGCCAATAAAGTGGTGAGTGAGAAGAAAACGGACACTACCGTTTCAGTATTGTTTATGTATGTGTGTGTGTGTGTGTGTGTGTGTGAGTGTGTATGTGCGTTTATTAAATGCCTGAGTGTTACAGTGTAAGTGTGCCATTTCTCAGTGAACACTGTGCAGACTGTATTACCTTTTAAGTCCAGCAGAGGGGGATGTAGTTATGAGTTCTATGCCCCTGTCCTTTGTCTTGATCACTTTCTCCATATGAATGTGTTTTTGTATATGTTCCTGTCTGAATGCATCACACAACTAATGAGAGGTTAACCATTTAAACAGTACTCAGTTATTCAAGAGATTTGATGTCATTTACTCCTCACACACTCCGCCTCTGTCTCCAATAACATACACATGTGCATGCTGTCACTCTCTGGTTGACTCTCCTTGATTCTGTCAATCACTGTAGTGACATTAATGTGCTGCCAGCATATCACTTTGAGTCTAAAGGCATCAGCGCTTATGCTGAGCAGAGAGTCGGCAGGGAGAGTGTATGTTTGTGCCCTTCACTTCCTATGCCAGCACCCCAATCTCCCACTGGTTGATCTTTAACTTTTCAACTTTTCCTCCTCCTTCTGAGCGTGCAGCGAGGAGCCAAACCCAAAAAGGTGCCGCATGTTTTTTTTCTAACCTCTGTACCCGCAGACTCCGAACGGCTCCGTTGCATGCTGTCGAACCCCGTCATGAACACATCTCATGTGACTGTCTGTGCTTTGTATCACTGGTTCCCATTTCGTCTGGTCTTGTTTGCTAGTCATTTGCTGCCAGGCTGAGTCTAAGGCTTGTGAGCAGCATCTTAGATGTGTTATCAACAAGCATGTCTGTGTGTCTGTTTCTGTGTATGCAGAGAGAGAGAGAGAGTGAGAGCGAGAGAGTGCATTACATCAGTTAAGACCGATATCTTGAAGGAAAACTCCAGTGTCATACTCAGAGATACGCTAAAGAATTCAGGACAGTGTTACTGTATTTGACCTTGAAAGTGTTACTGAATAGGGACCTTATAACACGTACATAAGCAGTGAATTACGTGTATTAGATGCTACATCCAGTGTTTGTATAAGCCTACCCACAAGTATTTATATGCCATTTTAATGACATAATGACCTTTCAGCTAAAGTAAGGGTTCATTTCAAAGGGGCAGCTGGGTGGCCTAGTGGTTTGGGATGTTGCACCTGCAATCAGAGGGTTGTTGGTTCAAACCCCAACACTCCTAGTGTCATCACTTGAGCAAGGTAGAGCAAGGATTAAATGCAGAGAAAATTCACACTGTGTGCTGTGCTGTGGCGTGTTCACGCATGAGGGGCCACATATATTATTATTTTTCACAGAACTGATACAGTGTATGGAATGCTTAACCAGGCCTCTGGCTCCTCCATAACAGTGTTATAGATATAACAAATGTCAGTCGCTTTACTGTGAAAGGGCCCTTAAAATGCAGTGTGAATTTCTTCTAAAAATGTATTGTCACCTTGGGAATACTGAAATAAGCTGTTGTATACAAAACCATTTACCCCAGCTGACAGAAATCAGCATTTTCAGATCCAGTTACAGAAAATGACATGATATTTGAAGACATTCCACAATACACAGTAGCATCGTGATATTTAGATTTTCTGATTTCTGATTATTTGAAACAGACAAAGTTGAACCAGTTGAGCCACATTTAAAAAATACAGTCAAGACTATAAATCCAGTTATTTTTATTTAACTTTTAATCAAAAAGGGCTGATTATACAGTGAGTGTCATGAGACATGCCTCTGGTAAGTGTTCTTAAATTACTTGCGATATCCACAATGTGCTCAGAAAAGCATAAAATGAAATATTGGGACAGAATTAAATGCAAAATATAAATATTGTCAGACTGCCCAGCCTTGCTGCTGACATCACACACTGTGTATATTCTGAGGGTCTGAAGTTGATTGGTCATCATAGCTGTGGTCACATGACTGTCTTTACAAGTATCTATTTATGTACCACCATCAAAGCCTCAGCTGACATTTGCATTACAGCCTAAAATGAGACAAATCATACTAGAGCATGCATGAAAACTTTTAAAGAGCATTGGTTCAGCAAGAAGTCTCCATTCAAAGGCCATTCTTAAACACAACCAGAGGAGAATGGTCATGTCAGGACAGTTTTTCTTGGTAAGGTGGTTAATGTATTAGCTACATTCATAACCTTTTCCACATCTATTTATTTAGTTTCTTCTGATGCTGTTCATAGCCGTAGGTTTTCTGATGCTGTTTACAGCCGTAGGTTGTCTAGTCTGTGCTTTGCGAAGCTTTTCGGGTCGACTGCAGTCTGGCAGGGCCTGCCATGGGTCACTGCTGAAATATCGGACTTTCCAAGTCACATCTGAAAAGCCTCTTTTAAATGTCAACAGTCAGGCGGTATTTCAGATTTGAGACTGTGTTTTTTCACCAGAAGAAGTGGTTTATGATTTAATAATGAGTAAGAGGCCTTGGGTTTTCTCATCACAGCTGATAACTGATGATGGGCAAATGGAAGGTATGGAATGAGACTCAGGAGCAGTCACACTGTCGAAGGATAACATTTTACAGTGTTTCTCAATCATAATATATTCATTTAAAAACATCAGTTTAGTGGTTGTTGTAGTTACGTTCTTGCTTTGCTGTTCATGCTGTCATGGTGAATGCGTGTTGCGTGCTGTCCTGTACATCGGCAAGATCATTTGACCAAGTCAGAGCATAAGGCAGCAAACTATCTGTGCATATCAACCTAAAATACAGGCTGCATGTTTGCTGACTCTACTGGTACTGGAAGCCAAGAAAAAAGGCTTACTTTTGCCACTGTGTGCCACAGCACTGCATCACGTAGCTCTGCGCAGTTCCGTTTAAGGCAGTAAACACTGGCTCAGTTAGACATAAATGGATGAGAAATGCGCAAAAGCTTTCTGTTGCAATAGTTTTGTCACAATCCTGCCGTAGTGGTTTTAAGAATGGAGCCATGTTCAGAGACTGGGAAGACAAAGGATCCGCCACGAACGGGGTTCAGTCTTTCGCAGAGGAGAGAGGCGAGCGCATCATCTTTAAGCCACCAAGGCAGAACACAAGAAGAGAAAAGAAAAAGAGACTGGCGGGCCTGAAAGGAACTGACAGATAAGTCCCTCTGAGAGAAAAGGGACGTATGTGCCTGTACTCTGTGCTTTTATGACAATGTTCTACGGAGGGTGCCCAAAGGGAGCAGTAATGATGGCTGCTGGAACACCTAGATTCTAAGGGGAGAGGAGGTCCACAGTGAACAGACAAAAGAGAAACGGCCTGGATTGAATGGGCAAAAAGAAAAGGCTTTTGGACTGAACGGGTAAAAAGGGGATGGGCTCAAAAACGCCTGGACTCCAGGAAGACTTGGGGGAGCTGAAAGCTGTAGATACTGGAGGGGTAAGGGAGGTGGGGTAATGCCCAAACTCCCAAAGGAGCAGGAAAACTAGAAGGTTCAAGGTACCAGAGAGGAGAGTCGGAGCGCCCAGACTCCCAGAGGAGTTTGAAAAGCTAAAAGTGGCCCAGAACACCGGTACTGGCTGGACCTGAAGGTGCAGAAAAATTTGGGGCATGGAGATGCCAACTGACCTCTGACTAATACTGTCTACCTAAATTAACCACAAGCCTTTTAACTGGCCAGGTGTAAGGGTGCAGGAAACCTGGGGGCATGAAGAAACCAACTAGTCCTGTATATCTGGTTAAAAATGGCAGAAAGCAAAAAACGCATGATGTTGGGACTGAAAAGTGACAGCATTACAGGACATGCCAGCTTCTCAGCGTCTGCTGATGTCTTCAGGTTACAGACTTAATAGAGCTGCACAAACTTCTACTCCTTACTCATTTTCCTGGTTTGTTTTGGTCTCCTGAAGTGTGGGAAATGCAGATAAGCTATATTTAAATGATGAAGCAATAATTGCTGTATCAAACTTTATCATAAATGTGCTGGAGGACAGAAAATGACATTGTGCCACTGTGCAATTACTGCAACTATAAGTGCACCGTAAGTGAACATAATCACTGAAATGGTGTAGTGCGTTGACTCAAAAAGTGTCTTTTGTGTGAAGTGAGACTTAAAGGGAAGTAATGAGTAAAGATTCCGCCTCTCCGCCCTCCCTGCATCCCTGTTCTCCCTCTCTGCAGAGCTGTAATCTGATCTATCAATCTGTCTCTGTGCTCTCTGCTCCCTGCTCTCCTCCCTCCTCTCACTCTGTCTGTAATGGATATCCCAATGATGCTGCATCTGCACACCCAAAGTGCAGTAAGACATTAACGCAGTGGTTCTGAAACTCAGAGCCCACAGATGGTCCACATTTTTTCTTGACCCTCACTCCCAGCATAGATTATAATGGGTCATCTGGAGGCCCCTGAGAACCACTGCATTATAGACAGAGAGATACACACTCACACATCAGTAGCATGCAGTGTATACAATGTATACAATGTCATGACACACACACACACACAGTTTTAGATTTAGAATGAAATCCTTTGATGTACCCAGACTTTCCTAAAAGTAAATGGCCCCCTGTTGACACACATACACACACACACACACACACACACACACACAAACACACACACACATACACACACACGCACACACACACACGGAGTAGGTATGTTCTTGCCCCATTGTTTTGTGGAGCCCAGTGTAATTAGCCCATAGAATAATACTGGAGAAACGTTGCTAGGATACAGGGCAGACTTCCATCAATTCACCTCCCAACGCCTCACCCCCCTTTTTCCTCTCTCTCTTTCTCTCTGTCTCTAAGTCTCTCTTTCTTTCTCACTTTCTCCCTCTGTCTCTCTCTTTCTCACTTTTGCTCTCTCTCTCCCTCTCCCTCTCCCTCTCCCTACCCGTTGACTGTCTATGGCTCCCGCCCAGGAGGGAGGGAGACTAGTGATGTAATGTGCTTGCTAGGCAGCCGTTGGCACAAAAGAGCAGCGGAGAGAGGAGGAGGAGATTATGAGAGAGAGGGAGGGAGAGAGAGAGAGATGGATGCTGAGGGAGAGAGGGATGGCTGCTGTGTGTGAGGGCTTGTAAAGCAAATGACAGTGCTGTAATGGAGGGATGAGACAGAGATGAAGGTGGGCTCTTGCTGGAGAAAAGGGACGGACTGGGCTTCTGCAGCAAACGGAGAGAGAAAAGGAACCTGTGCTGATATTTCAGCAGCGGCTACCTGCAACACCGTGTCTGTGTGCGTGTGTGTGTGCTTGTGTGGCTCCGGCTTGCCCACCACTGTGTGTCTGTGTGTGTCCATGGCTTTTGCTGAAGGTTTGGCCTGCTCTCCTCTCTGTGTCTCTCTGCTAATGTGACTGAACCCTCCTCTGCCTTTCTACTCTTTTTACTTTGTGGGTGTGTGTGCGTGTGTGTGTGTGTGTGTGCGTGGGTGTGTGTTTGTCCTTCTCGCTCGCCAATATGATGAGACAGACGCCTGCTCCTCGTAAGGTACACAGCACCTGAACCTTTTATCATTATTACACCGTGTTCTGTCTGTAATGCAGTGATCAAATCAGCATGAGTGGTAGAGGATTATCCGAGTGTGTGTTTGTGTGTGTGTGTGTGTGTTTGTGGGTGTGTATGTTTGTGTGCGTGTGTGTTTGTGGGTGTGTGTGTGTGTGTGTGTGTGTGTGTGTGTGTGTGCGTGCGCGTGCATGTGTTTGTTTGTGCATGTGTGTGTGTGCAGTTTGGAAAAGTGGTGATTGTGGGTGAGAGGGCGGTGAGTGGTAAGTGAATGACCAAGTGTAAATGAAGTTGGCATGTGCCAAAACTAAATACACACACACACGCACACACACACACATATTAAGTATTATGAAAAAATGGGTGGTTGTTTCTTCTCTCTGTGATTAGTGTGTTATTAGGGTTCTGTAGTTGTATTTGTGTGGCTGTGTGTGGTGTTATGATTGATTGGTTTTATTTAAAGATATTTATTTGCTGGGTAACAGCTATATTTAAACGTAAGCCCCATTTTAGGGCCTCATAAATAATTGCACAAATTTGAAACGGTATAAAAGTGTCTGCTCAGATTTACCAAAACTAATTGCGCTGAAGTTCAGCAGCAGTGGGACAATGACCTAAAACATACAGTTTATGCAATTTTGGGGGGTTTTCAGCACCAAAATTACATTCTGCATAACCCTGACATAACTGTCATAAACGTGTCATGGCATATTTTGTTCAATTGTGTAACAGCATAATGTCATAGGTAAGTGTTATGATCCTAATAATGCTGCCAGCCTTTGACAGATAGTATTTGATTTCATAACCTTAAATTAGTATGTGAAATTATGATGTGTAGCATTGTAGTATCTATCATGACAGTTACTGGTAGTGGTAGTGACTTCTAGAATAATGGACATAGTCTGTCATGACAATTCCATGTCAATGTTATGAAGCCAGATTCAAGTAAAGTGTTCACATTTGCTGCTCATTCAGCTGTGCGACTCCCAGAGTAGCTTAAAGACTATGTCAGCTTTTTTTCATTATACAAATTCAAGCCCTGCTTGGTTCTCTACATTATTTGAAGCTTTTCTAAATTTGTTGTCCATGTTTACATGGCTCATGTGCAAAAATGCCATTCTTTGACAAATTCTATGTGGAATCAACAGTGGTTCTTCTGTGGCAGTGTGTTTCATTGTACTTGACAGTGAAAGAACTTGTAGTGAAAGAACTGGAAACCTGTAGTCTCGAAACACACTTAGCACAGAAACCGCCGAAACCACACTGACATCTACTGTAATCGTGTTTTGAGTCAGCGAGTTTTCTTTTTATTTCCGAGGAAATAATTGTCACTCGTTTCACTACAGAAACAGCAGGTTAGAGATTAGGTTGAAAAACAGTGGGACATTCTTTGAAATTGAATGAAGATTTGATTCATTATTTAATTGTATTTAAATGAATGTGTACATTACAAATTTGAAGTATTAATCATCAACATTTTAAGGTTGTGTCTGAGTGTGTGTGTGTGTGTGTGTGTGCGTGCACTACGGTACAGAGGGGGTTTTGTCTGTGGTTCCCTCAGTGCAACAATGCAGCTGTGAGAGGGCCTGTGTGAGCCAGCGTGTGTTTGTATGCATGAGTGTGAGAATACTGTTTGACCTTGGCGGTACCAGCCGCTCTCCTTTTTGAATAATAAGAGAATTTTTTGGAAAGTCTTGACTTTCTAAACTTTCTCATGTGTCACACACACCTGTGTCTCATCCCTATTGACTAACTCTGATAAACTGTATTCTCTCTCTCCACTTCTCTTCCTGACTGCTCAACCCTTGACCCACGGGGCCGGTTTGTGTTTGTATGGTGTGTGTGTGCATGTGTGTTTGCTACCTCTTCAGACCACGGCCAGGAGGCCTAAGGTGAGTTTTGACTTGTGCTTTACAAGATTAAGACTAATCCTGTGTGTGTGTGTGTATAACATTCTAAGAGAAAGTGTGGATTTGTCACCTGTGGATTTGTCACCTTTAATCAGTCTCTTGGGCAATAAATAGAGCTTTGTAAATAATTGTGTGTGTGTGTGTGTGTGTGTGTGTGATGTATACAGAGAGATATATTGTCATGACATCATTTTCTTTCAAATGCATACTAAGTAGATAAATAGACAGTTGTTTTAGGAAATAGTAATGAATCCACCAATTATTATTGATGGCAGATTATATTATTTTTCAATTATTATTTTAACATCAGACTGTTAGATTTGTGTCAGCACTGACAGATATGCCCATGAAAAAATATTTGCTGTCTGCACTGGCCCAGAAATGGCAAGTAGGTGCCTTCCTGGGATGAACCAATAGAAACTGTCTAAATTACCTAATTCAAATAAAATCTTGAATGAATTAATGTTATGGATGTTCAGATCTTTACCTAAAGTTAACATCAGTTAGATATGAGATTTCGTTACAGCAATAATTATGATCATTTTCGTTTTCTTTTGGATCTATTACTGTTGTGTATAATTTGCAGAGGAAACTAAACTGCTTAACTTGTTTTTATGATGTCATCAGAACAATTTACATCTATTTAACTGACAGCAGTTTAGTACCAACCCTTTACACTGAAGTTATAAGAGAGTGTTTCAGCCCAGCCTACATTTTGATAAGGCAGGCAGGTATCAGAATCAGCCCAGTTAATTGTATGCTATATAGAGAGTTGGGAAAATAGGGATGTAAATATAAATAAATACAGACAAAAGTTATGAGTGGGAAAACAAGAAAATAAATGTAGAGTATGGGGACTTACTCCTTATGGGAGTAAAACATAGTAGCACTGTACTTATTGTAAGTGTTTATATTAAGACTCTAACATAATGGACAGGATATGACAGCTAAGTATGTGTTTTCCCTGGGTGTGTGTCAGGCACGGGCGGGGGTCGGGGTGAAGGTGGGCTCTGGCTCCGCCTCTGCTGGAGAGATGAGCAGCAGTGAACCCAGCACGCCTGCTCAAACCCCATTGGCCGCCCCGGTTATCCCCTCCCCTGTGGGGACCCTTCCCTCCCCTGGAGCTCCGCCCATTCCAGCCCCTAGTAAGGTGGGATTCTGTTGTCTTTTCTCTGACCCTACATACATCATCTCTGCTGCCAGCAGGGTCTCAGACTTGCATCTTTATTTTTTTGTCATTGCTTGCATTAAACACCAGTTTTTTTATTTCTTTTTATTTTCTATAGTATATCCATGTTCATTTTATTTTTTTTTTTGCTTTACAAAAAAAAATGTTGTGTAAAAATATTAAAATACATCTTACATCTCACTGCTTCATTTTCAGTGTGACACCATGGATACACAGGTGTGTATGCATGAGTGAAAGTGTGAATGTGCATGTGGCCCTCTCTGATGGCTGTTTTAAAACGTTTATGCGTGAAAGGCAGAGCCCACGAACTCCTTGCAGACACTTATTTCTTAAAGAAAGGTCAGGTGCTGCGTGTGGGCGTGTGTGTGTCATTCATTCTCATTTGCCTCAGTCTTCTGTCAGTCGCTTTTAAAATGAGGTGGTTTGAATGAAGTTGAAGCAAAGTGCATTTGTGTGGGTTATGTGTGTATGTGTGTGTTTGTGTGTGTCCGTCAGGAGGAAGAGGCTCTTCGAGCACAGGTAAAAGATTTGGAAGAAAAGTTGGAGACTCTGAGGATGAAACGAGCAGAGGACAAGGCCAAGCTGAAGGAACTGGAGAAACACAAGATCCAGCTGGAACAGCTACAGGAGTGGAAGAACAAAATGCAAGAACAGCAGAATGAGCTGCAGAAGCAACTGAAAGAGGCCAAGAAGGTCAGCACGCACACACACACACACACACACGCACATACACTGTAGCAATGTGTTGTCTCTCGGAAATGGAATAAAGTTACTATTTAAAGTAACTATTTAAAAAAAAATAAGTGCACAAAATTTATGAAGATTCTGATTTTTGCTAATGGCTTTATGGTAGGAAGCCAAAGACGCTCTGGAGGCGAAGGAGCATTATATGGAAGAGATGGCTGACACTGCGGATGCCATTGAGATGGCCACCTTAGATAAGGAGATGGCAGAAGAGAGGGCAGAGTCCCTGCAGCTGGAAGTTGATGCCCTCAAAGAGAAGGTGGAAGAGCTGACCATGGACCTGGAGATCCTCAAACATGAGATCGAGGAGAAAGGTAAACCCATACATACACACACATACACAGGCACGCGCGCGCACACATACACAGGTGCATTTATTTAAAATCATTTTGTACATGATACTCGCAGATAACCTGCGGAAATAGAAACCAGCCCATTTTCAATTCTGCTGATCTGCAGGTTCTGAAGGAGCAGCTTCCAGTTACCATGTGAAACAACTTGAGGAGCAAAATGCCCGTCTCAAGGAGGCCTTGGTTCGGTGAGTGTGAATTCCATCACAGGGACTGTCGAAAACTTGAACACCATCAGCTTGATATTCATTGTGTGTGTGTGTGTGTGTGTGTGTGTGTGTGTTTGTGTTAGGATGCGTGACCTGTCTGCCTCAGAGAAACAGGAGCACTTAAAATTGCAGAAACAGACGGAGAAGAAGAACTTTGAGCTGGAAACTCTGAGGATACAGAAGGAGAAAGTGCAGGAAGAGAATAAATTGGCAGAGAAGACCATAGATGAACTTAAAGAGCAGGTGCAGGAATTATGAGTTATTACTTTGGTCATTTGTAATCAGAGCAGGGGCACAAATAATGGGTATGCAACATACACATACTTTCTGCTGAAGACATGAGTATAACAGAGACTCTGTGTTCAAAGCACAATCACATGCTTTTACATTGTGTGTAAATATTCATCACATACAGACTAGCGGCATTTCATGGGCATTTCGACAAGCGTGCTAAATTGGGTCTTGCATACTGAAGAAATAATGTGCTTTTGCCTCATATGGAGTGATCTGATTGCTGAGGCCATGGTGAGAATTTTTTTTAATGGTCATATTAATTTATGTGTTTGTGTGTGTGTGTGTTTGTGTGTCAGGTGGATGCTGCTCTTGGAGCAGAGGAGATGGTGGAGATGCTGACTGAGCGAAATCTGGACCTTGAGGAGAAAGTGAGGGAGCTCAGAGAGACCGTCACTGACCTGGTGAGTGGAAGCACTCACTTCGGCCTGAGTGTTTGTAAAAGGCTACTGAATGTATCAAGTAACATCTCTGATGTCTCTAATCTCTGTCTCTGTATTCGGCTGTGCGTGTGCTCAAACGTGTTCCTGTTCATGCAGGAGGCCATTAATGAGATGAATGATGAGCTTCAGGAGAACGCCCGAGAGACGGAGCTGGAGCTGAGGGAGCAGCTGGACCTGAGTGCGGCCAGTGTGAGAGAGGCTGAGAAACGTGTGGAGGCTGCACAGGAGACCGTGGCCGACTACCAGCACACCATCCAAAAATATAGAGAGCTAACCGCACATTTGCAGGTAAAAATAACAATAATAGTAATAATAATAATAATAATAATACGAAGAAGAAGAAGAAGAAGAATATTGTGTAATATATTAACAGGAATAATAAACAGGAGACATATAGTCATAGGCTGAGAAGGCAGCAGATAGATGAGGGTGTAATCTGAAGACAGGATAGAGAATTCAGAAATATAAACAAGGCTGAAGTTTGGATGAAAGCTGAAGGAGAAGCAGAGTCAAAGATATACAGGAATTCAGGGGCTGTGACATAGTACTGTTGCACCTACTCTCACTAGAGCAACACACACACACACACACACACACACACACACACACACACAAACACACAAGCACTTTCGCACACACACATTACTTTCATGCAGGGTGTTTCATATTCATGTAATTACATGAGCTCACATTTTAATTGCTCAACGTAATAACTTAGTAACTACCTAGTAACCTTTTAATTACTCACATTACGGCTACAAAGACAAGCTGTGAATATATTGTTGAAATTATTATATGCATATATATATATATATATATATATGTGTGTGTGTGTGTGTGTGTGTGTGTGTGTGTGTGACAAAACACATGCATTTTACAAACACAAAGAAATACCAGGTAAAGCACCGAGGAACACAGGACTTGTAATTACAAAGTGATAGGACTTTAAACACCTAGGCTGTAATTACTGGGATGGGATACAAACAACAAATGTTTGGCAGCAGTAACTAGCTTGTGGTTCTACAACGATGAGAATGGAAAAATAGAAAGGGGTGATGCCAGACCAGGGAAGCTGTGTCACTTGTAACTTTGTTTCCTAGACATTAGTTTTATAGTTGGCAGTGAAAAATATTCCTTAAGCATTATTTATTAAAAATCTAGGGTTCAAGAAGTAGTTTTTTCAACAGATGGTACAATCAAAGTGGGCAAAGAGTTTCAAACTGTTAATTTTTTTAACATCCAGCATGCTTGCAGTTAATGCCTTAAGGCCTAATTTGCAATATAAATTCGTCACACGCTCTGTTGATGTATGAATGAGCCAAATCATGTACAGTTTTAAAAACTAATAGAGGTTTCTATCTGAAACACTCAAGCTGATGTAGGAATGTGTGAAATATTGTCCCTGTAGAAATTCTCTAGCAGTCATGTTTTGTGGTAGCTATAACTGGTCAGCGGTCTTTAAGGTTAATCCAGTTAAGGTATTGCATTAAAGCATGAATCAGATTTTTTACACAGAACCTTAGAATAGCTTAAGAATGGATTTGTGGATGATATTTTGTCTATTTTGAAAGTCTCTTGTGTGTGTGTGTGTGTGTGTGTGTGTGTATGTTTCAGGAGGTGAACAGAGAGCTGATGAGCCAGCAGGAGGCCACGGCTGAGCCACAGCAGCAGCCTGCGGAAATCTTCGACTTCAAGATCAAATTTGCTGAAACCAAAGCATATGCAAAGGTTAGACACAAACAGACACATAAACATGCCAACACACACGGCTACACACATACACACCACACACACCACACACACACACACACTCACACACACACAGCTATGTATCTATTTATCTCTCCATTTGACACAGAGTCCCAGATAGGCTGTGAGAATCTACAGCCTGGGCTGGAGGTCTTATTTTTTTCGAATGACCTGTTGATGGTGCTGTTGTTCGTGGGTCCACAGGAGTGCATAATAATCAGCTTCTAGTCATGTGTTAACAGCAGGTAAAACAATGTGGAAGCCAAAGATCTTAGTTTGATGGCCTTTTTTGAAAAAGGGATGACTGGCCCAATCATATCAACTGCCCTGGTAGTTTTACAAGAGAAGGAAACATGTACTCCACCATAACAATATACATACTGCTCAAAAACTTAAAGGGAACACTTAAACAGTCGTGCTGTTCTTTAAGTGTTCCCTTTAAGTTTTTTTGAGCAGTATATATTTTTGGACCATTTCTATGAACTTTATATATCATCATATATCAAAAAAGGGTAAACTGGTGTTTTCGAATGATACAAGAAAGAAACATTTTTTTTATATGACATTGATGACATCCAACACTGTCCTATCCCAGGCCATTGAGATGGAGCTGCGTAAGATGGAGGTGGCTCAGGCAAACAGGCAGGTGTCTCTGCTCACCTCCTTCATGCCGGACTCCTTCCTGAGACACGGTGGAGACCATGACGGCATCCTTGTTCTGCTGCTCATTCCCAGACTCGTCTGCAAGGTACGTTGTTTGGGTGTGTTTGTGTGCATTGCATACGTGCATGCATATATACATTAAAGAAGTGCTCTCATGCACGCGTGATATACTGATGTCTAGCAATTGTTGACGTGAGGAAACCTTTAATTTGTTTATTGTCACATTTTTAAATGTATTTACCTTTTAGGAAAATGCAAAATACTAGGATTCAGAGGGTGTTCTGAATTCTGGTATCATTGTTATCTCACTGAATCCTGAATGCTGTGTGTGTGTGTGTGTGTGTGTGTGTGTGTGTGTGTGTGTGTGTGTGTTGCAGGCGGAGCTGATCAGTAAGCAAGCACAGGAGAAGTTTGATCTGACGGAGAGCTGCTCTCAGAGGCCGGGGATGAGAGGGGCAGCCGGGGAGCAGCTCAGCTTTGCTGCCGGACTCATTTACTCCCTCAGCCTACTGCAGGCTACACTGCACAAATACGAACAGTAGGTTTATACACAATCTCTCTTTCCCTCTCTCCCTCTGTCTCTCTCTGCCTTTCGTACTTAAACAACTGTTTCCCAGCCTATTAGAATAAGTCAGTGAAAAGAACAGAGTTCATTTTCTTCTTCTTCTAAAAACAGATGTATTAAAGTTTTCATATGCCCAGGCTTGCTAACAGGTCCCAGCTTCCATTCCTCTTTCTCTCATAGTGTATTAATAACTCATCTAGATTGCGTTGTTGTTCATGTAGTAACTGAATAGTATGCTTAAGGATGTAACCAGCCTGGGAATGTAAATGGTATAATTGGACATATTTGTCTAATTGACAATACATTTGTTGTACCCTAAAATCACAACCCCCAGTTTTTAAGAGACTAGATTAGCAAGTAAGCTCTTCCGTAGCATTAGCTCCTCCCACCTACTTCAGTCTGACAGAACGCAGCCAGATGCCTAGTTTCCATCACTGACAGTGACAGA
Organism: Hydrocynus forskahlii; assembly: GCA_037974365.1. Classification (NCBI taxonomy): domain Eukaryota; kingdom Metazoa; phylum Chordata; class Actinopteri; order Characiformes; family Alestidae; genus Hydrocynus; species Hydrocynus forskahlii. Next base: position 12,069,545 of record JBBPCX010000154.1, on the reverse strand, counting down.
AATTGAGAAATGCTCAGAAGTGACTGAGGGTGTATGGATGATGCAGATTTTCATTTCGATACACTGTTTTAAACCGTCTCTGTCTAGGAACATGCTTAACTTCCTCATTACTGTGGACCTTGGTGTTCTGTTGCAATTAAAAGACAGTTATTGCACGAAGATGAATTAGCATAGTCCTAGACAGTTTCATTTGACACTGCATGTTTTAATAAAAATGCATAGGGGCTACAATAATTGGCAAGAAAATCTGTTTAGATTCATAATGACCATGTTGAAAGTCAAAATAAAAATGTGTAGTGGAAAGGTTTTTTTTTTCTCTGGGAAATTACAACTATTTCATTTCAATAACATTCAATAACTGTTCCAAATGGATCAAAACTGCTCCAAATTGAAACTGTTCCAAATTGATCATTTGTCATTATTAATAGCAGTGACAAAGTACAGACACTTTAACTATTTTCCACTCCTGGTTCTTTTATGTGCCCTCTGTGTGTGTGTGTGTGTGTGTGTGTGTGTGTGTGTGTGTGTAGTGCCCTGAATCAGTGTGATGTAGAGGTGTATAAGCGTGTAGGTTCTCTCTATTCTGAGATGAGTGTGCATGAGCGCTCCCTGGACTTCCTCATTGACCTGCTGCACAAGGACCAGCTGGATGAGACAGTGAATGTAGAGCCCCTCACTAAGGCTATTAAATACTATCAGGTACACACACACCGACAAACACACAGGATAAACAGGATCTATATGGTGCATGCTGCTGAACCAGTTACGTTTATTTGAATTCCATCATAAACTGCTTCACCAATTTAATTTAACAAAGCACATGTTCAGTCAATTATCTACACCAGTATTGAAATATTTGGAATCATTTGCCATGCTAATAATTAATGTAATCCATATAGATTTTAATGCACACCCAATAATGTTTTTTGATATTTAATACTTTTGATGGAGGGGTGCGTATTTTAGGAGCAACGAGAAGTCATTCATTGATATATATTATACTGTAATTATCTATTTACAGCAATGTTTTTTCAAGTCATTTGCCTCAATGTATGGTTCATACTTTCTGCGTACTGATTTTGTTATTTTTGTAAATGTATTCATTAACATCATTTATGATTCTTTACAGTTTTACATTTTTTACATTTTAGAATGATCTCCAACTTGAACATATATACAGTAACCCCCCGGTTTTACGCGGATCAAGAGTCGCGGATTCAGTCACATGCGGATTTTTTCTGAGAGCCTAACCGATAGTTTTACGCGGAAATCTCTACAATAACGCAGAACCTACAAATATTCTCCGGCTTTTTTGTTTTTTGGGGGGTTGTTTTTGTGGCAGTTTGTTTTTTTTTTTACCCATTTTACTTCCAAATTAATAAGAAAAAATTACTAATTTTGTAACATAAATATGAACGTAAATTCAGCTACATTTCCATGTAAAATATAACTATATTAATGTTTTTGTACTGTCGTGAGAACACAAAGAAAACGCTTTTGGGAGGTTAAATATGCTGTACTCAGAGCAGGGGTG
>JBBPCX010000154.1:12023004-12062527 GCA_037974365.1 Hydrocynus forskahlii | reverse complement strand
TTGGAGTAAGACAACATGCATAAAGAGGATGATGTGGACAAAATACTCATTTGCCTAATAATTCTGCACTCCCTGTAGTTATTGTTTGGAAAATTCAAAGTTTACAGCATCAGTGAAGTGTCTGTGTTTGTACAGCCCAGTGATCTCTGTGTGTGTGTGTGTGTGTGTGTGTGTGTGTGTGTGTGTATGGTAGGTGGCTCCAGTGGACGTGCGGGCAGCTGCTCTGAGGGCAGAGATCACAGATGCTGAGGGACTCGGCCTCAAACTGGAGGACAGAGAGACAGTCATCAAAGAGCTCAAGAAATCCCTCAAAATAAAGGTATGCACATTTATTTCAGATGTACATGACACATCCATGGATTGGCAAAATGTATTTTATTTCAAAATATAAAATGACTGTAAACCAAAAATATCTAATACTTTTGCCCCTAAAAATACTAAGATTTTCAAATCTAAAAGACTATACTGCCCTCCTTAAACTCTTGCATATAAAAACACATTAAAAACAGACTAACGCCATAATAGTACACAAAATAGATTTAGAAATTTAGAATTGTTCACATTTTGAAGATTCCTTTGCATTTAACAATTAATTGGATTGAAGGGATTGTAATTATATTGCAATACTCATCTAGCTGCTTGATAAGACCTTCTCTAGATTGCTTTATATTATGTAGAACTGTACACAGTTCTCTCGTATTTCAGGCAGGTATTTGCATTAATCACAGAATCAGATCTGATTCATTCTTTTTTGGATCTCAAAAATCAACATTGATGATTTGACATGTTGTGTTGGTATAGTTTACATGCTAACACATATAGCAACAAATACAGTCAGTACACTTAATCAGCTGAATAAAGTCTGCCAAACATGTCACTTCACATCTTAATTACTGAATACCGGTGCCCCCTTTCATTTGAGGCATTTGCCAGACACCCTTATCCAGAGTGACATACAGTCATTAGTTACAGGGACAGTCCCCCTGGAGCAAAAGAGGGTTAAGTGTCTTGCTCAAGGATTTATAGGCGATCAACTCATTACCAGATACGGCAAATTAATCATAATCCATAATGTCCAAATACTACAGTAAATATCCTTTGTAAGCAAGTTATTTTTCCAGCATAGGTGCTAATGTATATGTAACACTAATACCTCTTCTGAAGACATTGTGTGTCAATTGTATATTTGTGTTGGCCAGCATTCTGATCCATGTGTTTGAAATGTATAAACATTGTTTTTCTTTAATAGAAAAAAAACTGTCCTAGAAAACGTATTATAGTTGTATTGTCTTTTCATTTATTTAATAGAAAATTAATTGCACTTGATGAAAAGGTGGCAGCAAAATTGAAGTCATTCCATCATGTCAACATCTCACCATGAACAGCCTCACATCGAAAGGCTCAACTCTAGCAGGAAGCCTGAAACAGGATCAAAAAATTAATATGCAAAATAAACTTAGTTTAACTGAGCAAATAAAGAGAGGCAAGCAAAAGAGGGAAGGGTGATGTGTGTAAAGAAGTTTGTTTTAGTAGTCAGTTTGGATCCACTAACAAAGACATGAACAAACCAGTTAGTACTTTATGCAAATGATATGCAAATAAGTCAAATTATGCTTGAGGTTTTTGAGTCACTGTGACAGAGCAAAACCGATTCTGATTGGTTCACCGATAAAAGATTAATTGACTCAATTAGGCACATTGGTTAAATTCAGTCAACCAAGATAATATCCATGTGGGGACCCTGATGTGCAAGGCCTCAAATGATCTCAAATAATCTTCACAAAGTCACTTTCTCATTATGTAGGAGATTTACTTAATCCCAATCATAACAACCTTCTGCAAGAACAGTCACCTCGAAGCACCATGCTGTATACATTATAATTGCAAATATGATACTCTCATTTAATAGAATATAGTTCATTGCAGTGGCCAGCATGTATAATTATGACAACTACATATTTATGTAAAAATCAACTGATCAAAAATTGCACTCCCTTCAAACCAAATTCACCGGCTGTTTTTCTAACCGTCACTGCAGGGGGAGGAGCTGAGTGAGGCCAATGTGCGGTTGAGTCTGCTGGAGAAGAAGCTGGACAGTGCGTCGAAGGATGCAGACGAACGAGTGGAGAAAATCCAAACTGTTCTGAATGAGACCCAGTCACTCCTGAAGAAGAAAGAGAAGTAAGAGAGTGGAATTGCACCATGAGAGGAATTTCATTTGTTTGTTTAGTTCATACCTTCAGAATGTTTTTATGTGCACAAACTGATTTAAAACACATGGGCGTGTTTGTGTGTTTGTGTGTGCGTGGCAGGGAATTTGAAGAAACCATGGATGCCCTGCAAGCTGACATAGATCAGCTTGAGGCCGAGAAGACGGAGCTGCGGCAGCGAATTAATAGCCAATCAAAGATGACCATGGAAGGTCTGAGAGGAAGTCCTGCCTCTGGCATTGCGTCCATTGTGACTGGGGGCATCACAACTGGTAAGCAAGACCGAGTGTTTTAGTCTATAATCATCATAGTGTGCTAACATACATTAGATGTACAACAGAATATGCACATACGTATATAGTAAATATATACACTTCTTCTAATTAGACAGACAGTCCACGTTTTTGTCCCAATCTAAATCACAGTGTATAAAGATGGAGCAAAAATGTGGACTGAGAGTACTGAGAACAAACAATTAAAGTCTTCCAAGTAGACCAAAGACTGTTATTGCATCAAAACTCTTTATTTCAGATGAAACTTTAGATTAGTCGGTGTCTACAAACTTTTGGACACGTAGTGTATGTCTAAGTCAATAATGAATGAAACAATGAATGAAAGCCAATAGTCACTGATTAGCCTCATTTAAAGATTTAATGCTAGCTAGTAACCAGTTGCTTACATTTATTCCTTTAAGGTTGGAGGATTGTAATGGCTTTGCCAGCTTCACTGGTTACCCTTTTTCATTTAATATCATTTTTGTAATCGAATGTGTCTCTTTGTTTCTCTTTATTACCCATTCAGAGGAGCAGAAAGGTACATTGTTACCAATCCATCCATTTGATGATCTACCGATACTCCGTGTCGCTGCATGGCTTTTATGTAGTGCATGGGATACCTTTCTATACATGTCAAATACAGACCTGATTGTCTGATTGGACGACATTTAGATCATCTTCTTCATTAGATCATTTTTGACATTGGTTGGCTCCTTACAAATAGTCCTAAGCTGCCAGTTGCATGACGTGTCTCTCTCTTTGTTTCTGCATATTGTCCCTGTATCTCTAAATCACACATTTTTTCGGGTGGGAAAAGTGTTCTTAAATATGATAATGGCAGTATAAATATGTGTGTAATTTGGATTCTGCATAGGTGCTGTAGGAGTGTGTGCTGCTGGAGGTGTGCAGGTGATAGATTCCCCACTGCTGACTCAACAAATTGAAGCTCAGCGACTCAGCATAAAGCGTCTGAAGAATGAAAACAACATCCTGAAGGTCCTTTTCTTATTCTCACGCACACATTCATGCACTCGTACACAAATATATTTGTCTCAGTCAAGGCACTGGTTAAGCAGGCCATATCACAGAGTTAGCAGTAGTTCAATTTCAATTCAAGGTGTCTAGATGCAATTATAAATGTGTTCGTTATGCATTTTGATTTTTATCTAAACAGCCCATATTGTGATATGAAATCCATTTTCACAGGTGGTGGTAACTAGCCTACTAGCTAGATGACCCCATAACACAATATAACCAAGCTGAAAGGGTGAACACATGCTTCTGCCAAGTCATGTGATCCACAACTGGATCTCCTCAACAAGTGCCTTGTACTGCAGGCTTCCCCTCCAGAGTTCTGGAGTGTGCTATATATAACCAACGCAACCTATTTTTACTTCAAAACGGATATGACCTGAACCAATCTAGAATCAAAGCAGCACATTCAACAGAAACAGCCTTTACTGAGGAGCTTCATACAGCCAAAACAGCAAAACTGTCATCAGTTCCAATTCTGCTTGAACTTTCTGCAGCTTTTGATACGGTCAACCACACCAGAAGCACAAAATCTAGATGTTCTCTATATAATCAGAATCAGAAAACTTTATTGATGCTGGAGGACATTGCTTAAGTAATGACTGCAAGACAGAGATGAGAACAATATAAAATATAAAATATTGATAAAATCTAAATCAAAACTCAATATGAAAATACACTGTGCCATATACAGAAATGCTGGATATAAATACTATAGATAAATAACACAGTTGAGTGAAACCTACTTACACAAATGGTAGTTTGGAGTAAGTTATTGCACTTAGAGAATCCAGTTGTAATACTAAGTAAGAAAAATTAATATTGACATAAGTAGTGATATTACACATGAAGACATAAGTGTAATATAATTAAACGATTCTGCACCCATTTAGAAAACATCATAGGATATTGCACATAGTCATACACATAATGATAGTTATTTAACCTGGTAAGAAAATATTAAAGAAGCAACAGGCTACTGCACAGATTATTGTGTGGATGTGTGGCAGAGAGAGGAAGGAAGGATTTCCTGTATTGTTCAGTGGAGCATTTAAAGCTGGTCAGTCCGTGGCTTAAAGTACTTCTCAGTTCTGTCACCACACTGTGGAGTGGGTGATCAGCATTGTCCATGATGGACTGAAATGTAGACAGTGTTCTCCTTTCAGCCACAGTTTCAGTGTTGTCTAGTTCCTCAGCCACCACTGAGCCAACTTTCCTGATCAGTTTGTTAAGTCTATTCATGTCTAAGGGTTCCTCATTTTCATCTCATATTAATAATCTCTCCTAAACATGCATGTACCGTCTTCTTAACAGACGAATCATCTTCTTCTTAGCAGAATTCATCTTTTCCAAGCCACACTTGTCCAGTCACTTGTCATCTCAAGACTGGACTGCTGCAACACACTTCTGGCTGGCCTTCCTCTGAAGACCACCAGTCTTCTATAGCCGATTCAGAATGCTGCAGCACATCTGGTCTTCAATACACCAAAATTCTCACATACCACTCTTGAACTATTGGCCATGGATGGGTGTAGCCCTGCCAAGGATCAAACTTACGACCTCCTGAGGATAGTGTCAACGCCTGGACAGTTTCTCAATTCTTCTCAATCAGTAGTTATTGCCGTGTGAAAGCTACTGTGCCACACACCTAAAAAGCATCCAGTAAGGAGCGTCAGTACAGGATGTGTGTTTATGTGCAGGTTTTGTACTGCTATTGAAGTACCGATGGCTAATGTTTCCCATGTTAATAGCTATGGGTTAAAGCAGCTCTGTAAATGTGTAATCCTTTCTAGGATGGAAAAATGTAATCTCCATTCCTTCTTTATAAATACTCTTGTCTGCAGGCAGAGAAGATGCGTGCTCAGTTAGCCGCTCTACCTCCGCTGAACGTGTCTAAACTGGGCTGGAGGGAGGGCTGTAGACCAGAAGTTCTGTCTAGCGCCCTCTACCGAAAAACGGACCAACTACTGGAAACGCTGCTGCAAATGAGTGCCAATGTCAAAGTGGTGGACATTACTGGAAAATCTCCAGGTTAGTGATGATGACGTGTGGTAACACATGGCCACACATTGGCAAATTCATCTGTATAATTCATTTAATATATCGTGCTCCTGTTTATGTTTACAGTGACTCCGAGTGCCCAGCTCTTGGAACAGACTGCACGGCTACAGTCTCTTAGTGACACTCTGGATAGACTAAAAGTAAGTCCATATTCAGAGCATCACAAAGCTGTGAATGGCTCAGTCAGACGCCTAGTATGGACTGCATTATTGCTGGGCAGGTGTTGTATTTCAAGTGATTCCTGATGAGATGTTTTACAAGGATTTAGTAGAAAACTGCAAGCTTTCTGCGAGTCTAACCAGAAATTATTTTTATTATGGCCTAAGTTCTTTTCTGTATTTTGCCATATCTAAAGTTGCTTTTTCAATCTGGACTTTCTGTAGAAATTTGGAGAAATGACAATGGTATTTTAGCCCATACTATCGGCCAGCCAGCTTACAAATTACATCATAGAACTGCTTGTAAAGATGGATGTATGGATGGAGCTCCAGAGAACACAGTTTCACTTCTCCACACTACAGTGTTAGGGGGCTTTACACACCTCTAGCTAAAGCTTAGTACTGTTCCTAAAAGTGACTTAAACAACGCTGTAACATTAGCAGATATGTGCTAGAATGCAAGTGAATATTCAAATTTGGTATATATGAAGACTTACATTAAGGCTATTTCAACTAAAGTTAACTGCTAATTATAACTCCTGCTAATGAATGTGTTTTTCCCTCTCCTTTAGGATGAGGTAGCTGAGCATGTGGTGTCTCAGCGGCCTGGTGCTCAGGTCTTGTCTGACTTTGCCACTTTTCCCTGCTCCTCCTTTGTGAAGGTAAGACAATGAGATAGTTCCCTCAAGACTCCGGCATTGCAGGTTTCCTCTCTATCTCTAATCCAGAATCTATCTCTAATCCATTCACAGGCTAAAGAGGAGAAGGTGGAGGATGCGGTTTTGGTTGGTCGAGTGATGGTGCCGTGCTCCCGGGGGCAGGAGCAGATTCACCGGCTCGTGCTGTCCCAGACGCAGCTCCAGCGAGTGCATCGTTTGCTTCAAACCTAAAAACCAGCCTTCCCTGAGTTCAAGCCCTGCCATTATTTCAGTCAAACCTGGCCTGCCTAAACTACATGCATCTCGATGTTGACATCTATAGGACAAGCACGAAACAAAGTCTGCGTCTCAGTCTCAAGGCTCAGGCGTTGCGTCTACACAGCCGTTGAAATGAGATTTACCTTGTTAAATGCGAACCCACTCATTTGTGATATTTTAATCTTCGTACGAATGATTGCAATCGAACAAATCAATTAGGGTTGAATTTAAATTTTAATATGTGTTTCATTTCATAATACCAAATGGTCAAAAGAAGACACTGTGTTCTCATGATCATGATCATTATTATGTAATTTAAGATATTATTATGTAATTTAGGATATTCCAGAAATGATTCATAATGACCTCTAGGGAAATTACTCATCTGGCTGCACCTGAGAATGATCGTCATCGTTTTGAAACAAACCTGATACACGAGACACATGATGCATAAAAGGTGTGGCATGAATAGAGAAAAGCCTGCGGTTTGAAGCTTTTAAAGACCTCTAAGGGTTTGGTTAAATGGGCAGATTTCCCATGATATTGTTATTCACTGCGTCTGCCAGTCATTAGTTGAGCATTGACTCTCTCTGTTCTTTTTATGAAGTCCATTACTACTAAATGGCACTGGAAATAGCCAAAAGGACCAGGATGAAAATCATACCTTTAGATTCATTAGAAATAACATCATATTGAAGCTGTCACTTAGAAATCTGACAAATATCTGCTTAGTTAATATCTGCACCTGTAGTACTCCACATAGGCGGGTGGCAGATATTAAATGGGTTTTAATGTGAGGCCAGTATTTCTTTGATGGATGAGACTGAGACGTTCATACATTAAGACTAATAGCAAGATTGTGTGCTATGTTATAAAAACATAAAATTCAAATCTAAAACTGCTTCATGTGGCTCACTGTGCTGTGTAAGTGGAGTTTCCCCTCAGTAATGACACTTTTTTGAACCGACCCTTTCATGTAAAAGCTAAACTTGCACCTCAGTGTATGATCCAGATGATCAAACATAACTAACGTAAGGGGGATGTTCAGTGTGACTGTAAGGCCAGTGATGATCATGGAAAGAGAAGGGGCAGTTGGGAGAGGGCTGAATATACAGTATTGGATCAAAGGTCATTATCCAAGTGGTCTTAATCAGTGGTTCGCTTTGCTACTGACTATTGTGTAAGTTATTAACCTATTTATTGTGTAAAGTGCATATTGTTGCTTACAATGATGAATGTGTTGGGCATGTGACATCTGAATGATGCAGATCCAATAAATTGTGCTAGAAATGAAACATGTCCAAGTGGATCATTTGATGTGTCATCATTTATGTGGGATTGTTTTAGATGTCAGAAACTGCAAAGAGTGAACTAGAAGAGTTCAAGCGAACATGTCCATCGTCGGTGCTCAGGAACCCTAGAGAAGCAGCAAACCGGGTCTAAGCATTTGCATACTTATTGTGCAATGACCATTATTCAAATAAGGCAATGAACGAGCCAATTGGAGCTCCTTACCACAGAAACCAAAATAGCGATAGAATCTAAATTATTTCGAACAAACAAATGTTCTCCCTTTCCTGTTTCCTGGTGAGAAGGTCAGCAAGATCCTTCAGCAGTCCAGTGAAGGAAAATGAGCCTCTAAACATTACTTGTGCATGAGGTGCTACTGCTATGGAGCCCAAGAAACGTGCTTCTTCTTGGATTCTGTAAATTCTCTCCTGCTGCCCGAGTACAAATTGGACTGGCTTGGAAGTAAGCGCAAGAGCTTTGGTATCTCCTGGATATTTCTGCAAATAGCACATTTGATGGTTAATGTAACAGATTTCTTTGTTTCTAATGGGACATGGATATACTTGGAAATTTAATTCAAAACCTAACTTTATGCAGTGGAAAAGACAACGCTACGGCTCTCAGTAATAATACCACTCAGATTATGAGGTGGGTCTCTTTTGCTCTTGGACTGCCTGGAGTCTGCTTCTCGATTTACCTTATGAGTCAGCAAGTCAGCAACGGCAAAGCTGCACCTGTCTACCTCATCAGTTTGCTTGCCTCTGACATTTTCAGCATCTTCGGACAGCCGAACAAGCCCATAGACACGGTTATGCAAGCCTCCACACTGGCCGACATCTCCTCCTTGGTATTTTACTTTGGCGTAATTACAAACATTGTGTTCATGGTGTGTTTAGCACAGGAGCGGTACCTGTTGGTGGCTTGTTCAAAGTACACAACTTGTTGCACGAAAGTCAAACAGTCAGCCATAGTTTCTTTGGCTTTATGGGCCGCTCCTATTGCCATTCTCCTGCTGGCTCTCAACGGCTACATGCTCTTCTTCTCCATCATTCTTCTGCTGCCGTTTGCTATCCTGCTGTTCTTCTTAGTGGATACCTTCAGAGCCTTGTGGTGTTGCAAGCTGTCAATGCACATCTCTGAGAGGAAAAGGATTCTGGGCATGCAGGCCATGCTTTTCTTCAACTACAGCATCCTCTATCTCCCCTTTGTCTTAAACACACTGCTCAATGCCTTATCACTCAAATGCTACACTCAGTACTTGGGAGTGGTCGTCAACGCCCTCTTGAATCTTGCCCCCTTTGTGGACTCAATCCTCTCCTTTTTTCTGACGAGAGTCAAGGATATTAAAAAAGCGTTCTCCTGCAAGAAGAAACTCAAACCAGAGGAGGAAACACCAACAGTGGTAACAGTTTCCGAGACTGTAACTAGACTCTGAAGCACAACAGCAAGAAGCAGCAGTGGGATCATGGCAAGGACTTAATTCATGAGACCGTAACATATAATTTAGAGCATCTTTAAATGTCAGTTTCCCTAAATACAAGACTTTTCTCTTGTCTCTGCATTAACAGCCAATCTTAAGATGAACCGTAATTTCAGCATCTGATTAACAAGCTTTAGTTCTGAAATGTCAAACCTTATGTCTAATATAGCATTCCTGAGCGATTCATTTACAGTATAGCACAAAAAAGTTGTTTTTCAGAACAGAAAAGTTGTCATTGTCTTTAATAGTCATAAAATGGAATACAAACAGTTTCTTCAATACATAGAAGGCTCTAAAAACCTAAAAGGTGTAAAACATCTGAAGTAGGTTTTTTCAGGGTACTGAAAGAAGTCTGCTACTCAAAGCAGACTGACAGGTAAACTGTAGAGAAAGAGTGCAGAGCTCTCTGAGCAAGTAACAGTAAGAATCTTTAGGCACAATCACCAAGGTGGGTAGACATGTGTATCATTACAAAAGTGGGGTCATTTGGCCCAGGTGGCAGCTTTTCTGTAATCAGAACACCCATATGTGGTTGGAAACACAAAGCTGTAAACAAAAGCTCCCCCTGAAAAACAAGACTGGGGCCCTTTCTTCAGGGGTGGAAGAAAGAAAGGCTTATAAGAAAATCCAGCGTTGCAAAAAGCATAACAGTAAGATAAATAAAAGAAAAAAAAACTCAAGGTGAGTCAACTGAACATTGTAAAGTGTCTTTCTGTCCTGAGTTTTCAAAACAAAACATCAAATGTCAGAAAAAAAATGTTTTAAACACTGACTAAAAACACCTCTGAGTGTTTTTGTTTCTGTAAAGCAGCCTGATAGTTCTCTGGGCCCATAACAAAATAATAATAATAATAATAAAATAACGATAATAAAACAAAACAATTAAGTAAGGCCCACAACCAATAGGGCAGGGCTGATCCACACTGCTGGTGAATTGCAGATTTGTTACTGGAAGGGGTGGGCTCTGTTGGCAGCATTGGGCCAGTCTCTGAGGCCTGTCAGTCAAGGCAGCAGGGTCTATCGGCGTGGCTGGTGTCGGGTGGGCCTGGGAATGGGCGCAGGCGCCACAGCACAGGAAGGCGTGGAGGCTGAGGCGGCAGCGTCCTCGGCTTCTTCCAGCTCTCCCTGCAGCTCCTGACTAACACTAGACTGCAGCGCGGCTGGTGTTAGCCACTCCTTAGGCAGGCAGCTCTGTAGAAAGGGCACGCAGGAGCTGAAGTAGGCCAGTCTATTCACCCAGCGTGGGATCTCACGACCACATAGGATCTGCCAAAAACAGCAGAGATGCGAAAATTAGATTCCCATCTTTTTTCCAGTAACAACCTTTGACAAGCATGCTATGCATTTGTAGGGGTTAAAGGTGCAAAATGCATAGAACAGTAGGTATGGGGAAGAATCACCCTCTTTCCAAACATGTAGCTGTATTTTACTCAATGCAGCGTATAACATCCAAGTGAAAGAAATTATAGCTACAGCTCAGAATAAAAAAAAAAACAAAAAAAAACAAAACAATCACGGAGATGGATAAAGGATCACCCCCCTCCCACCTTCTAAAATACTTAACTCAATCAGGTGTAACTAACTACTTTCTCTAATGCACACCAAGCTAATTGGCTTCCAAATGTGCTCAACTGTAATTGTTTTGATTGGTTCAGCAAAGAAACAGCTAGAATTCCAGTGCTTCATAGCACAACTGGAAGAAACAATCAATTATGTGTGGCATGGCACTGGCAAAAGATCTCAGATAAACTATGGCCAGGCGAGTCCAAATATGGAATTTAAAAAATCTAAAGCTTTCAGTCCCTAGGAGCACTGTAAAGTTTATAATAATGTGTTCAAAGCAGTTACAGGAATTTATAGCAAAGAGTGGTCACTGTGCTCCCCAAATGTGGCTTGTATGGGAGAGCAGCAGGAAAAAAGCCACTCCTCAAGAAAGACAACATCAAGTATCAATTGAGCTTTGCCAAAACACACTGAGGTTCTGAGGCCAAGTGGAAAAGGGTGTTATGGTCAAATTAAACTATTTAGCCAACACCAAATAGTACATCTGGTGGAAAGCCAATACAGCTCACGATCCAAAATCTATCACACTTACAGTAAAGCACAGAGGTGGCAGCAGTTTCCTGGGGGGATATTTTTCTGCAGCAGGGACTGGGGCACTTGTCAGGACTGAAGTAAAAATGAATGGAGCAAAATATCAAATTTTTGCTGTGTTGGAAGGTGAACCTTCTTCCCATTGGCATCTTTCTAGCAGTGGGCAGCAGGTTTTCCTCCAAAATTTGATGATATTTTGCTCCACAGTGGCTGAGGGAGAAAATGGTGACTGTTCTTGCTTGGCCTAGTCAGAGCCCAGACTTAAACTCTATTGAAAATCTGTGGAATGACTTCAAGATTACAGTCCACCGGTGGTCACCCATTCAGTTTGAGCTTGAACAGCTCTGTAAAGAAGAGCGGGCAAATATTGTAGTCTAGAAGTGTGAGGTTAGCAGAGAAGTATCCCAACAGACTCAAGTCAGCAATTAAAGCAAAAGGTGCATCCACAAAGTACTGAATATAATGCTATAATGTCTTTCAATTAGATGTTACAAACTGTAAATACAACTGGAAAAATGTTGTTTTTTTTTCCTGTGTGTGTCTTCATTTCAGGCTGCAAAGTGTAAAAGTTAAATATGAAGTTTTGAAGAGGGTGATTGTTATATGTACCCACCGTATTGTGATAAAATTACACCAGACTATAATAATATCTGAAAATGTATTCTCAAAATAATTTAAAATTTGATTCATCATGCATTCACTTGTGTCCTAAAAATGTAATTGAATCAAATTGTTGTAAAGTCAGAAATTTACAACCCTAGTACAGACAGGTTGTTCTCCATTTATGTCCTACTAGAACCCTTACTTCTGACAGTGCTGTGGAAAAGTGATTGCAGTTCTTGTGCATGAGGTGGTATGCATTCCCCTTGTACTCCTTTCCTAACTCCTCTATGATTCGCTCCACATCCTCTTCTGTGAAGTCTGTACTCCCTAGAACGATAGCCTCTCTGAAAGGAGAGAAAAGAATACAAAGTGTGAGAAAACAGTACCTGACATTCCTTTTATCTTGAAAGTTTCTACGGTGATGTGTTCTAAAACTCACTTGAATTTAAATGTCTCCCCAAGCTCTGTGGCATCGCCAGGTGTTATCTCAAATATACCTGAAAATGGATATGGATGTCCCCCATAAGCAAATTCTGCAACAAAAAAGAGAAAGCCACGAATAATTCTTACAGATCTGACACTTGCAAATAAGGTGTACAGATGTGTAACACGTCAATAAGAGCGAGCAAAAAAATTGCTTGTACATCTCACCTCTGCCGTAAATCTCAATCCCTGAGTGAAAGACCCCAATACCCAGAGAGGTAGTGAACTCATTGATCCAGTACTAGAAAGAACAACAACAACAACAACAAAAAAAAACAACACATTCCTGATAAGTAGACTTAAGTAATTAGTAAAGTAATGTAAAGTAAAGCGGCCCCATTTAGTCACACATGAACACACCAAAGCACAGCAGTGAACAGTCTGATATTCTTTCTCTGCATTTCACCCATTCACCCGTAGAAGCAGGGGGCTGCCACCAACGAGGGGCACCAGGGGAGCAGTGTGTGGGGTGGGTTCCTTGCTGAAGGGTACCTCAGTGGTGCCACTAGCAGTCCAGGGTTTCGAACCCACGACCTTCTGATGTCAGGGCGAACTCCCTAACCACCAGGCCACCAGCTGCCCCAATTAATTAATTACAATGAATACAGTTCCAGTTGTTATTGTCCTTAAAAAGGAAATATATGGTTCAGACAAAAACTAAAACTCCATATGTGCCAACTGGCTCTAAAGGTGGAAATAATGAGAATAAACATGTACTCAGTTGTAGAAAAATAAACTTGCGGAATAAAAAAATGCATTGACATTGAAATTCAAAGTGAGCATTCAGTGGATGATCAAGACACTGGACAGCACTGCTTAACTTTCCTACTTCATGATCGCAAAGAAACAAATACTGCTGCAAACACAAAGGAAAAACTTTCACAGTGCAAGTCTGATATAGAATGTTTTGAAAAGACACGGTTCACCTGCAGTCCTGACTTCAGGGATTAAACTACTTGAAGTGAACTGCTTTGGAAATTCTGTCCATTGTGAGGATCTCTGGCCTTAATAAGCAGCCATTCAGAAGATATGGGCAGAGACAGTTGACCTATTTTGCTGTGGCATTTGGACAATTTAGCAAGGAACCATAAGGAGTGGGTCATGGAAGGGTGAGAGTTTAGGCCGCTTCCCTCGGGTCTCTTTCTGTACACAACCATCTGGAGGCCTGCCCGCATAAACCTTCTTATTACACGACCAAAACATGATGTGGTACAGAACATTGTGTTGCCATGACTGACCGTCCTTTAATCCTTATAATTAAACTAATTGTTTCAATTACTGTCTTTTAGAGTCTGTTCTGACTGACTGCCCTGTACTATGATCATTTAAAAGCGGTCTGTGCTGAGACACTGCTCTTAACTTCAAGGTGAACTGGAGCAGCTAAACTGCTCTGGCCGGAATACGTGTTTATATGTAAATGCATTCGTGTTTTTTTTTTGACATCACAAAATAAACACATAAAATAAGGATTTCAAAAACAGGCTGTTTTGCAGCTTAATTTCCATTTGAGGACCGAAGTAGGTGGGTATTATCTTGCCCCATTGAAATCCTTTATTTTAAAAAAGTGTCCCCATTAAAATAAAATGTCCTCATTCAAACAACAAATAGTTCACTTTGAATCTCTGTGTAGAGGCTATGTTCAGCTTTCTAAAGGGGTATCAATGGTCACAAAACATTTTCAAATTTTAAGTAGTCTTTGATTTTTTTTTTTTGATAAGCTGGAAGAGATGGTAAACAGAGAATAATACCTCTCATTGTTGAGCATTATGCAAAATTTGACACTTAGCACACAAACATGGAACAGAATTGTGTCATTTTAGAAAGGCTTGTTATAAGCATAATTTGTCCTCGCTCACATAAAAAACACCGTGCCATGTGCCGCATCTTTCCTCTGATGTGAGAGCACTCATAGTAAACAAAAAAAAAACAACAAAAAAAAACAAAGCCATTATGTGGAACTCAGCATCTGAAGTGGAACACACTCCACTTGCACGACATATCTTAGTTGCACAACACACTTTACTTCCTGACTCAATATGGTCTTCAATGTAGGGTACTCTCAATTGTTGTATTGTCATGTTATGTCATGCACAGTTGATTGTAGTAGATTGGCACTACTGACCCTTGTACATTTTGTACTATGTTTTAATGTTTTGCAACGTACTGATTTCTAAACAGCTTTCTGTTGACATCATTTTGATTCTGTGTGTTTGGGGCATTTTCAGACATTAGAGGAACAACTGAACTTTCAGGTTGCAATAACGCTACAACCAAACCACAATAAAACAGTAAACAGACTACTTTTCTCTCAGCAATATGTTTGATTATTTTGAAGTGGAAAAAAGACCACCCTTCCACCCTTGGTCGATGGATTTGTGAAGATGCAGACTTTTAAAAACGGAGTAAGTTGGGTACACATTGTCCGCAAAAAACACTGAACACCTAAATATGCCAGCTGTCTCTTAAAGGTCTCTCTTAAAGAAAACATAATGCCGGTCGATACTTGAAGGTAAGCAGTCACTGCCTCTTCGCTCTGTCTCTTCTTGTACTTTTATATGTTAAATAACAGCTCATTGGTATTGTTGCTATACTTCTTTGATGTTTTCCAGTGTGCAATACTTTGCAGAAAAGAAAAGCTTTTTATGAATTTAATGTGTGTAAACAGTCAGCTCCATAATTATTAGTAAAAAAAAAAAAAAAAAAGGACATAAAAATGTCTAGTACACAATTTGAAAAAATAAACATTTATGAATAAAGTAACTTTAGGCTTGGAAAACAAAAAATATTATCAAATTATATATTATTTTAACACCACATGTCATGTTTATTGGCACCCATCCATTTGCCAGCATAACAGCAATGAGTTTGATAAATATTGGCATTTTCAAGCATGTAGGTGTTTTTTACAACTATTCTCTGATTTATGGCAGTCAACACCCTACTGTCTTGTTTAATTTATGAACTACTGAATCTTCTCCATGCTGACAAATAACAAAGAATTTGTTCTCTGTATTACCTCATGTTTATGCTTCAGTAAAGAAGAATTGTGGTGTTTTGATTTTTCACAGGGGCTATTCATTTACTACCAAATGATTGAAATGTTTTTAAGATAAAATGAGATGAGACAAACTTTTGTTAGTTAAGAGCAGCAAAAACAATAGAATAAAAGCCATACAACAGTATAATATAAAAAGCACACTATACAAATAATGTAAATACAGACATTTGAGTGAAACAAATGTAAATATAGACATTTGTTTCACCTCCTATTTCAGAGTGAGACTGAGGTAGGTAACCACAAATACATTTTTCATAACTTTTTTCATCTATCATTACCAAGGGTGACAATAATTATAGAGCACACTGTTTAGCTTTAATACAATTGAATCAAGGTCTATTGACAAAAGAAACTGTTCTGGCTGTAGATTCTTTTATGGTGAAACCATTACCAATGAATCACCTGCATTGCAGAACACACTACTGTAACATGAGTAAGACCTGTTCTGTTTATTCTAAATGAAGCGACACACTTACGGCTTCCACAAGCTCAGACTTGCCTTTTGACTCAGCTGGTCCTCTTTTCATGTTACACCATCAGAGACGTCGCTTCAAAGGAAATGTCCTACAAAGGTGTAATCAGAAGATCTGTACATCATCTTAACAATGTTCAACTGATATCCCTTTCTACTGCAGTCTCATCTGAACAATGCGGACACCACAATCTGCTGAGTTAAAAGGAACTAACGAAGCTCTGTGAAATCTGTTTCTCAGAGAAGTGCAGAAGAAGAGCCCACAGTGAAAGGCTAGTGAGTCTGTCAAAGCTTCCTGCAAGGGACTGTGAAACAAGACACTTATCCACTTGCCCTCAATTACCTCAAATCTTATTAAACACATCCTTCTCCACAGACCAAGGGATTGGCCTCGCTACAGTGGAATTATAAGCAGAGCGGACACCGCAGTAACATTCTTTTATAAAGGGTTCTTGTTGATGTAATGATATCTGTGCAGCAGACCTCATTACACTTTTGAACCCAGCCGGGTAGGATCTACTTTACTGTAACTTGTAAGACTCTGTTTGTTTAAAGCTTAATTAGCTTTAAGGCTGTTCTTTACTCCTTTCTGCAGAAAAGGAGGAATGTTGTTGAATTCGTACACAGATGAAAAGGAGACTTTTCTACAACTTTTATGGTAAAGGTTAGAGGCCAAATGGCTCACTCTTTTAAGGCTTTGATTCAGTCCCTGATTTCTGAGCCAGGTTTCAGTGTGTAGCACAGATCAGCTTGCCAGGAAACTAACCAACTTCAGCTCTTTTTTTACTCAAGAACTCCAGCTATCCATTGTAAATGCAAGGGTGTGTGTGTGGGTGTGTCTGTGAGTGGTGTGGTGTGGTGGATCGACACAATTTGTGATGGAGGTGCTTACACTAATGTAACCTGCCAAACTAAACCAACCAATATTCAGGGAGAATGTAAAATACAATGTCATAACAAAGCACTGATTCCTGCTTCTTCAAATTGGTGGACATGGTGGTTGTGCATTTAACTCTTATTTGTTAATGGCTGCTTCATTCAAAGAGGGAGGGTGATGTAAAGACAGAGGACACCAACGGCTACCAATAACTTCACCCTTCAGTTTATATACATTTTAACTTATAGTGTAAATATTATTGTTGAATTATTCTTGATGAGGGCCATAGGCAGACAAAAAACAACAAGATACAAAAATCTGCCAAAAAGGGCACCATGGCCCTTTAGCACTTAAAGCCCCCCACACATGCATGTTCTGTTGTAACTACTCAACAATCAACTATTGTACGTGAATGCTCCCTGAATAGTTCTTCAAGAGATCAAGATCTGATGTGGTATCATCAAACACGTGAAGCTACAGGCTAGTCTCTTGATTTTTTAAATACAGTGAACACACTACGTTTTACACTCTACACATTTATTTTAAAGAACCTCAATAGTGATCTTCTTTTCAAAAAACAAAAATGTCTGTAATAAAGTCTTCAGTCCTTTTAAAAATATGGCAACATGCTGAAAGCTCTGAGTCCAGGCAGGCAGCGGCAGCTATAATGGGCTGTTGAGGTCTCATCCTCCTGCTTTATTGGATTAAAGGTAGATGTAACTTTGCAGCTAATGAGAAGATGAGTGAGTCAGTCATGAGCAACACTGTAATTTCCCAAAGTTTTGGTAGGCCAGTTCTCATATTTAAAAAATGCAGCTGGCAATAAACAAAAGCTTTGGGCACCATCTTGTTAAGGGTGCTACGAGTATGTCAGACAGAAGTTCATTCAGTCAAAAATAGGCCATGACTGCTACACTAGAAACAGCACAGACCTAATACTGGTTAGAATGGGGGAGGAAAACTAGATGACAGAGAGCATTTTAAAATATCTTCTTTTAGTATTTTCTTGCAGGTCTATCTACGGCCTTAAAGACTGATCAGAGCTATAGTTCAACAGCCTTATTGTTTCAAGCCACGTAACTTGCCATTTACCTGATGCTGACACACTACATCAGAGGACAGTGCACCAAACATAGTGCTAATTGACAGGGATTCAATTCAAAGTATAATATTTTCCAAATTTGCTGCAATAGTTTGATTTTTAATTATACTGCAATAATGAGGTTAAAAAAGCCATCCCACTTAAACACTAGCACATTATGCTGAAAGAATGTCTTACACATATGTACTGGTTTGTTTTGATTTGACTGTTTTCTTAGGCACACTGTGATGTTACATTAACTACAGCAGCTCGCAAAAAATATATTGCAGTTAAAGGAATAGTTCATTAAAATATGTAACTTGCACATCTGGTCTACAAAATGTTCTTGTTTAGTTCAGCACTGTAGCACCAAGGCTAATGTTGCTAACAAACACTATATGTCCACAGCCATCCAAATCTTTTCCATAAAAACACATCACCAAAACACCCCTCAGTCCACTGAAACTGCATGCAGCCCTTTATTAAGCAGGCACAGAGTTGTCAATGCAGTTTAGGACTTACTTAACTTCAACATGCAGCTGAACACGGCATGCAGCCATTATAGACAGCAGGGTCTGTTTTTAAAAAAACCTTTTTAGGATTAGATGGACTGATCTGGGGCGGATTTGGGTGAGTACTGACTTCTAGCTAAATAAACTAAATTAACAAAATTTGCCAAAATATTTACCCAACTGTGAAGTCTTCCAAATATCATAAAAAATGGAAAAAATAAAAATGGGAAAGTCAAACCAAAACAATATTCGATGCGATTACAAGCAGTTTAACTGACTTGATTCAACTCAAATATACACTTCAAATTAAACAAGGGTAAATAAATAGGCTGGAAGAACAAAAGCAATATCGTACATCAGTTCAAAAACACTTTTGCCAAATCTACTTCTGCCCTGTTCCACATTGTGTGCACCTGTACACAGCTCGAGTCTCTAGCAGGGCGCAGGCCTGGTAAGTCAATTCAAACCATCCTGGGTTTCACAATTATGAAGGCTTTGTAAATTCTGAGTAAAGGAAAAAATGTCCAGGAAATATAATACATTGATGCAAGTCTAAAATTTAACATGCATCATGAACTGCACCCCCTTATGTCTAATTCCATTTGGAGAACTACTGTCTTCTTTGATCACGCAGACCATTAGTGTTAAGAATCTGCTGAATTGCAGTTTGATATGCATCTGCCTCATTAGCCCAAAAGCAGTCATGACCTTCTGTTGGACAAAGCTGTTTTTGAAACCATGACACAAATGTGCCCATATTTATTTAAAAACCTATAAATAAGTTGAAATAAACATTCAGACTTACTCCTTAAGGTACAGACAAACATACAGTGGATGTCTGTTAGCATTTTCTTATGTCGTCTTCCATTTTTATCCACAAACCCAAGGGGCATGGTGGGTCATTAGTCTCATTCGTTTGTCACCTGACTGACTGGCTGGGTAATGAGGGAAAGCTGGACAGGTGGTCTTTTGGCAGAACGTATATAAACAGTTTTAAGTCTGTTTTCTTTTTCAAATCTGTGACCAGTGTACATGGCTCCTCACTTCACCTTGATGTGAAAGACCAAAAGTTTGAATTGATCAAACTGAGACTTCCATGCATTGCTCAGCAGCTTACACACTGCAGGATTCCACATCAGATACAATTTACAAGAGCATGTGTGGGTCAAGGAAACAAACCCCCACTGTCATTTCTTTAAAAACAAAAAAAAAAACCGTAGAGCGAAGGTTAGATGGTTGAGCAAAAATAGACTACAGAAAAAAACTCAGCGGCAGAAAGCCAATGCTGAATCCTGCATGCAGCTCATATAAAGGGCTACTTGATACTAATTTGACACTTAATTGTGTGCTTCAGGAATTCATTATTTTACTTAGTTTTTGATTCTTATAGTGAAATCAGCCTCAGGGTTGTAGCAGCATGTAATGTTTATAGGTTGAAGTGTAGCTTACCAGCTGATACCTCAGCCTGAACACTCCAGCAAACCCAGTGTGCTGGGTTTTTACACTCATTTGGTACATGCTTTTATCCAAAGTGACTAACAATATGAGGACACATTCAAGTTTCAGGACAGTGTGAGAACCAGAGGAGAGTACTAAGTGCTAAATATTTATGCAAGAGTAGTGCAAGAAGACAGAGAGGAAATGCTCTCTGAACAGGTGAGTCTTAAGGAGGTTTTTGAGGCTAGAGAGGGATTTTGCTGCTCTAAGTAATGTTTCTCAGTCATATTACTAGATGAAAATTGCACGAAAGGAGAAATGTAAAGTTTGCAGTTTCTTTTTTCCATGCAGAATGTTAACAGTGACAAATTGTCCTGAGGGCTTGAAATGAGTTGACAGATGACGATAAGAACAGACTGTACACTTAGATGGCAGGATGGCTGGGGCTTTGTGTAAAAACACACAATGCTTAAACATCCAGATCAATTTGACAAAGTCTACATTAAAGCCTGTGTAGTTCAGTTCTCTGCCATGGTGTGACAGTTCAAACAGCCAAAGTCACTTTACTCCTGTAAGGAAGCTCAAGCCATTCAATATGTTGGAGAGGTTGCATTATCCAGCCACATCCCCAGTT
The DNA here is from genome assembly GCA_037974365.1 of Hydrocynus forskahlii. NCBI lineage: Eukaryota > Metazoa > Chordata > Actinopteri > Characiformes > Alestidae > Hydrocynus > Hydrocynus forskahlii. The sequence goes on along the minus strand of JBBPCX010000154.1, from coordinate 12,041,853 downwards.
AGATCCTCATTAGGGTAGCTTATGTCAGCATTAACATATTGTTCTAGTGATAATGAAAGCTAGACACTGTGCTAAATGAGCAGACTGTCCTGCAACAGAACAGACTGACATTAACCCTGCATGAATGCAAGTAGAAAGCTTTTTATTTAGCACACAAGCTCACCTTTCTCCTCTCTTTCAGGCTCTGCTCTCACATTGGTTTGTCATTGAACATCATTCGAGCAAAACCGAGAGCCAAGTCCTGTTTTCACATTTCCCACTCAAAAGCCAGTCAAAAACGTGTGCAGAAAACATTGAGTAACTCACCATGTCATACACGTTCAGAATAACGGGCTCGTTTGCCATTACAGTCTTTCCTCCTGTTTTTTCTCAGCCCCGTCTCCTCCGTTCAGCCAAAGCAGCTAGCCAGCTAGCTGCTGCTGCCCTTCTAACGACGGTTTTCTTCGTTTTTGGATGTCTCTGATAATGGCAGTTGGCTACTTTGGAGGATGCTGTCCGTCCTCTTCGCCTCTGTGGTTGAAATGAAAAGAGAATAACTCCATAAAAGCCAGCCGTACGAGCAGCACAAGCCCCAGTAACGTTAGACCGCAGAGCACTTCCTTACCATTAGCCACCAGTTAGGTTGTAGCTCAGGGGCTAGCTGCTGGAGCTCGACGGGCTACATGAACCAGCACTGCTCCTGCTGCTGTCCTCACTCACCGGGGAGCAGGGACACAGGGACACAGGGACACGGACTGCACGCTGGAAAAGATGAATAAATTTCAACCATGCAAACAGAACGAGCTGATATGAGCTCTTCAGACAAGTGAGGAGAGGTGTGTTCGGAGATAAGGTAACGTGAACATCTGTTCACACCAGAATTTCAGTAACTAGAGACTCAGTGCTGAAGCTGTGGGGGCGGATCTCTCTCTATCTCTCTCTCTTCCACCCTTCTATCTCTGTCTGCCTGTATCCCTCTCTTCTACCCTTCAATCGTTGTCTCTATCCCTCTCTATTTTTTAAACTTTCTTTTACTCTTTCTCTCTATCACCTTCTTCCCTCTCGCTCTCTTTCTACCCCTCTTTCTCGCCCTGTATTTTTTTTTATCCATCTATCACTTTCACTCTTTTCTACTCTTCTATCACTTTGCAATAACTTTTTTGCAATAATAGCTACTGTGCAATGTTCAATACACTTTATTCAGCTGTACTTACCTTGATACTATGTGTCTTGTAGTACAATAACTGTTGCGAAATATTATACACTTTACTCTCCTGTACATATTCCTTTACTGTATATATTCCTGTGATCACCGTGTAGATACCCTCAATCAACATCTTACTTGCACCTTAACTCATTGCTTACTTCATGTCTTTATATTGTTAATATTCGATACTTATTTAATATTACTATATTACTTATTTTCGTTAGACCTGTTTTTTTCTAAACAATGTCAACTGCTGGTTTGATTCAAAAGCTGGTTTGATAATCTCGTTGTACTTGTGACAATAAAAGGCAACTATCTATCTATCGCTCTCTTTTGCTCTATTTTTTGTCTACCCTTCTGTCTTTCTCCCTTATCCTATCACCTTCTCGCTATTCTCTTTTCTACACTTCTATCTATCTATCTATCTATATATCTATCTATCTATCTCTCTCCTTCTCTTCATATCATCATCAACATGGGACGGTTAGTTTCTAAATTAAAAATGTTACTCCTTTAGTATAAGAGTTACTCCTTTATAACCTTAACAGATTTCCTCATATTGCTTTCTTGTTTGACCTACTATTGATTGAGATCTTATACCCTTATTCAAAACTCAGATCAGTCTTTGATCATAGCTATAATACTGGTCCCAGTAACCAGTCCAGACCAGTGTGCCCCTTTCCTGGAAGTGACATCACAGACATAGACCCCCCTCTTCCCCCTCAGACACATGCGCCACTTGCCAAGTTAACCCTTCACTTCCCAAAGATGAACTCAGTGATGAGTTTTAATCCCTGAACTATATACACATTAAGACATATAAAGGATCAAAGTTAAGGTTTGACCTTTACACGCGTTACAAATATTTACCTGCACTGCATTCAGGGCAGCGTTCAGAGAGTGTTAATATGAGTCTAGTTTATCCATATGCTTTTAACTTTTGGTCATTTGAGAAAGTGTCACTACCTTGTGTCAGTTTAAACAGGACACCATTTAGTGCAGCTTTAGCCTTCAGTGTCTTAAATTTGAGAAAATAGTCATTGTCTTCTGTTGCAGTTACATTTTTTACTCAATTTGACTCTATACACCCCGTCTGCCCCGGCTTTTATTCCATTTTTATTCTTAAAAGTTATTAAAACACTCAAAGATGCCTCTTTCTCCTGGAAGAGTGAATATAGTATGCTTTGAAACAGTGTACCATTCAAACAATTAGACCTTGAAGACCACCTTTGAGGGTGTCTTTACAATGCTAAAACTGATTTGGACAGCGTAGAGTCCACTAACTGTGGACAGGTGTGCTTTATACACATAACGAGTTAAGGTCAGGAGTATCTGTAATAGATTGATTGTGATCTGTGTGCAACATGGGCACACAGCCCGTCTGTGAGAACCAGAAGTCTGGCTGGGTCGTAGGGGATCAAATACTTATTTCATGCAATGACATGCAAATCGATTTATAACTTTTATGTAACATGTTTTTTCTTAATTTTTGGTTGATATTCTGTCTCTCTCTATAAAAATGAAACTAACTCATAAATTGAGACTGTTCATTTTCAGCAATCTTACAAATTCAGCAGGGGGTCAAATAATTATTTCCCCCACTGTACATGGCTATTATAACACAAGGTTAATTTCAGAGATAGGGCTTACTGATTTTTTTTTTTTTTTTTGCTCTCACGGTCAGTTTCACAACCACTTCAAAGGAAAACTGGTACATAAGTCCAGTTTTTGGTGAAATAATCTGATAGTTGAGTGACACTGTGGTTAGTGCTAGTGCTATTTGATCCCCAGGCTGGGCCTCCAAGGGTTCTTCCTGTGTTTGTGTGGGTTTCTGCTGGGACTTCTGGTTTCCTCTGACAGTCCAAAGACATACATGTCGGGTGAATTAGAGGTGGAAAATGGCCACTCGGTCTGAATGTGTCCGTGTGTCTGTCTCATGATGGACTCCTGAACCCCCGGTGACTGGTTGGGATGGGCAGTTTGGAAACTGAGTTTGGTGACAGAAGTCAGAATGCTGATACGCATCTTTATTTGGACACAATATTCTAAAACAGTATTTCAGTCACTGAAGCTCTGAAATGTGAAACGAGTGAGCTTGAAAAGTGAGGTCATCCATTTTAAGTCAGATCATCTTTTGTAATATTTGGCAAAATTGCATCTGCCAATAAAATGTCCACTCAGATAAACATGCTGTCTGAGGCTGCCCCAAGATCTAAACTAGGGAATAGACAGGATGATACAGAAGTAGACAATCAATATTTCCAGTCTTGATGCTTCCCAGACTTTGTTGTCAGATTTCTCTGAAATTAATCTTGCATCAGTGCAACCTACTTTTGTAAACACACAAAAAACAGACATAATACACCATAACACATTTTACACACTTATCTCTATGCCCCACTGTGCCCTACAACACTTCTCATTCACCCAGTATTACACACTGAATTTAGATTCTAATTACTGATCCAAACTATATTATTGCTTTGTTTAGCACTCAGGCAAGGCAGTAGGATAAGATAATATAGGATTTAGCCTAGAAAGGGATGTTTATATTGTTGGCCCACTTCATCAGTAGATATATAGATATTAGCAAAGCATGATTCATAGAGCTAGACCTTTGGACTAGAAATGTCAAAACCAAGACACCAAGAAAATAAGTCCCAAGCCTCAGCTTTCATACTTGTTAATGTACAATGTCTAAGGAAAAAGCACAAGAAATATGAAACAGATAGAGCTGAATGGACATTGTAAGTCTCTCCTAACATGCCAGTGTGCTGTTTATGGCAAGCCAGAATATTGTTCAAACCTGGTCAGACATCCTTCTTGTATAATAATAATAATGGACTGAATTTACTGAACTAAATTTAAATAAGTTTTCCATCCACTCACAGAACCCTATTGGTTTGCTACCACTTCTGTATTAAAAAGCTTCACATTTTCGCTCACAAAATTTGTCCCACCCTTTGGAGACCAAAATGTGACCACTTATGCATTATCAACTGAAGGCAATTTTCTTAAATCATTTCTTATTGTGCTCTAAATGATCAGTATTGTTTGAAAAATGTGTTGTAGACCATTTTCCTTTTATGACATATATTGTTAGGAGTGTGTCTAAAATACAAGAAATAAAGCTAGAAATAAAACTGTTTTAGAGAAACAACGTGTTTCATATTACACTTCAGGTAATACACATCTTCTCAAAAACTGGTTATATCCAAACCTACCACAAATTAATATACAGCATTTTGAAATTTAACTACATACAGGCACGTTATATAAACGATAAGTATGCCTACATTATACTTTACATCAACACCTGTATTTTATATCCTACTTTTTAGTCCTGCCATAAATAACTCCTCTGCTAACATCACCCTACTGGCTTATTGTGGAATTAGATCCAGAATCAAGTACGATGCTCTAGTTTCACATTCCAGGCTTCAGAGAGCAAAACTAGTACTTTGTTCAATACAACACTTCTGCAGGATTCTAGTGTGTACTAGATGTAAATGCACAGTACATGATGGTATACACCCTTTGTGACTTACACAAAAATGTTTTAATAGATCTTTAATAAATCTTAGTTTTAATAGAACTATATTTCACATATGTTTCAAATAATATTCTGCAACATGCAGTGGAGATGTAATACTTAGGTTATTATTTAAACAGTACTCATTGTACATTTTACTGCAAGTGCTTTAACACTCATATGGATCTTTGGATTCTGGACATTAACTTAAAACAGACAGATATTAAAGCAAAAAAAATGAACTTTTCCTCCAAAGATGGATAAATAATCTCAGAGGCAATTTTCTCACAGATGAGAGGAAAGGCGAACTCAGACTCTGATGTGTGCAACTACTGACATCATGAGGCTGACACTGTAAACTACAAGAGGCTGGAAAACCTTTCAGTAACAAATACAGCAAGTGAAAATGGACAGGAGGAAGAGAAAATCAGCCTGATAAGCACAGTCCTGACTGAGGAATCTAATGAAAGAAACAAAGCAAAAAATAGTATCACTTTGAAATGATCTGAATTATCACATGGGTGGTGCTCTCTGTTAATAGATACCTGCTTTTTCCATGTAGGTTCTCACGTAGGAAATGTAGAGCAAATTTTACTCTTTTTATGCAATTTTTTTTTAGCAAAAAACAATTTGAAAAAATATTCTAAAGCTTTATTCAAAGTTTTAGGTTTTCCTGCAAGTCCCGGCTGTTTTTTTCTGGTCATTTTACTGTGAGATCTGTAAGGAATCTGGCAGGACTCGTTTCAAAGGGCTCGGCGCTCTTTATTCTGGCACTCTAGGGGCGTTATCACTGATAAACAATATTGTAGTGTTTCAGGTTAAAGAAGTGAGGCTATTGTGCATTATCCTTCTCGGTGTCTTTCCAAAGAACATCCTTCTCTCAGCTCACAAATTCCGACCTGTTTGTGTGTAAACCAGTCACAGCCAAAAGTTTTTTTAGTTTGTGAAATTAAGTGAACATATCCTCTATATGTAAAAATTAAATATGACACGTACTGGCACGTTCTAGTGAATTTCTGCTTATTTTCTAAATTTCAACAACAAAAAATAATAAAATATATATATTTTTGCACAGGCCATATTTAATGTTTGCTTTCCTCTCAATATTCTAATCATCTGACCAGAGGTGACCAAGCACTAAATTACATGCGACTGTACTCAAAAAAGAAACACACAAATACTAACTGAAAAAAACATATATTTGAATGTTAATTTGTTCATTTGCCCTTTAAACAAAACCGGGTTGCAAAATAAAAGTCTCTATCACACTACAGCTTTGCATAATTATGTAAGTAATCACACTAAATGGAAAAAAACTCCCGATCTGTTTTCCTCAAAAACAGAAATCACATTACACATTTTACAGCCTGGGAACTAGTTGTATGCTTATGAAAATCATGCCCTTCAGGCACTGATACATATGAGCCTAATCCTGCACATAATTATTTTCTGCAGGTGTGTAATCTCCTCACTGCAGCTGCATAATCTGTCATGAAGGATTTTTGATGAGGAATCTTTAGAGAGGTTAAATCTTTCATGACCCCCACTGAATACTTCCACAAGGGATAATACTTCATAAAGGGGGGAAAACACGCAGTTCTACTAAGATTGACTGCATGTCCAAAAGTTTGTAGAACCTGCTTATCCAGTGTTTCTTCTAAAAGTACAGAGACTGACCGCAGTAAACGTCTCTGCTCCTATGTGAAGACTTTCACTAGATGGTCGAACATTGCTGTGAGGATTTGATTGTGTTCAGCTGTAAAAAAGTATGTAAAGTGAACACACCTTAGTAGTGCCACAAGCGGTCCTGGGATTCGAACCTCCTCTCTCTCTCTCTCTCACTCACACACACACACACACACACACACACACACAAGCTTGGCTGCAGACTCCCCGCGTCTCCACGGTAGAGAGGGTAAGGGGCGTGTCTTGAGCCCCGTGCCCAGCCTCTTCTCTCCTCACCCGGTAAGGAGGCTCAGCGGCGCCCGTGGCCGGAACAGCAGCGCCCGTGGCCGGAACAGCAGCGCCGAGAGCAGGCAGAGCAGCGGGGAGTCGCCGGCATGTCGCAAATCCGGAGCGTTGACGTGGGTAACAAGGTGACGGTGGTGCTCGGAGCGCAGTGGGGCGATGAGGGCAAAGGAAAAGTGGTGGACCTGCTGGCCCAAGACGCAGATATGGTCTGCAGATGTCAGGTATCTATGTTTCCTTCCCTCTCCTGCTGAGGAACCGAGGCTGTGTCTGAAACCTAGCGAGCTCTGCCTTTTCAGACAATCTTCTGTTCCCGGTTCCTGCAACCTTAATCACAACAGAGACTTGTAAAGCACGGACAAGGCGTCGAGACAGTTGCCTGCAGCCAGTGTCTGGGTGAACGTGTGACTCTCTGTAGTTGGTAATCTGTACAGGCTCAGTGCTTCCTGGGCTGCGCGAGAAGAACACGTTTTTTGAAGATATTTATTAGCATTGGGGCTAATGGTGCTATGTGGTAGCTAGCTAATGTCACCTGGTTCTGGTCTGGGAGAACTGAATGCAGCCTTGCGGTTTAAAGTCACCTTGAGGGCTTGGAGTCGTGTAGTGTAGTTCAAACAGTTCCGCTAGCCAGACAGGGTGGCAAAATCTCAGTTTCTTGTTCGTCTTCATGTGAAATGACCCGTGCTAGCTGAGCTGGCTGTCTGAATGGACTGAGAATGGACCAGTCCCTGCAGTTTACAGTCAACTTTGTAGTCTCCCCCATGTGGGACCTGCTCTCATGGCCTCTTGGCCTACTTCCTTGCTTACATGTTAATTTTCCCGGTTAAAATGTCCCGAAGGCTTGTGCAAAACCTGTGGGCCATAACTGTATCATAAAACCTCAGATACGTGTAGTTTATAGGAGCAGTGTCTAGATTAGTGTGTCTCATTCAGTTGGCACTGCTTGTAAATAGGAGAGATTAACAATAATAAAACTTAGGGTGGAACTTTTTCTCCAAAGGAATGGCTAGATCAGCGCTTTACATTCAACACATGCTTTATTCCAGTATTCACAAGGGTGTGTTAATGAGTCTGAATCCCTGGACTAAGTCTGAAATGGCAGTCGTGTTTAACATCAGTACTGCTGGGAAAAACGTGTAGGGCTAAATGATATAGCCATGAAATGTGTGGATGTCAGTTTCATTTTTGCTATGAAGGTATAAAAAAGCAGGAGAAGCTTTCCAATGGACATTTTGGCCATCTGGGATGTTAAAAGTTTCAGCAGTGATGTGTAAACGTGAGAAGATTAAAAAGTCACTGAAGGTACGACTGTGGGAGTCTACATGATCATATCAGTGGCTGCTGATGCTGCACGTGTGCGTGGAATGAGGATTCTGTCCTGCTTTTCTCCTTTCAGAAAACACTGTGACGAAAGGCGACTAAACCAGCAGTAATGTCTGCTTTCCAGGAAGTGACAGATATTTGCCTTTTGCAGTCACCACAGCGTTGTCACTGTTGAGCAGGGTCTGATATAGATGTAATGAAAATATATGTAGCTCAGCTGCTTTAGAGCTGGAGTGGTTTCTTGTGGTCTGTGCTGGGGGACATATAATACACATTGTGCAGTGAGTAAGTATTCCTCAGTTCAGTGGGTAACACAGTTTTAACACACATTTCAGTGTGTACTTTGCTGTGTGCTAAGCTGTTTACACTCTGGTGCAGACTGGTTGCAGGATAAGGCTGGTTGAATTAGGTTGACTTGCTTTTGTTACTATTCCTGGCACTGGTTTTGGGTTCATACTGAAACAGTTCTTCTAAGTTCTTTAGCCAAGACCATGACTTCATTAAAAACGTGCAGCTTAACTGTTGACTGTAAGCCTACAGTTGATGTGTGAGAGAGAATGCAGACGTTGTTCTGCTTTTTATACAAAGGGCTGCATCAGCAGCCTTTTAGGATCTATTTCTGGCCACAACAAATGGTGCTCAAGTACTCAGACTGATAGTTACGCTGTTGTGCAGGCACACATAGAGTAACATAGAGAAATCGTTATTTCCATATTGGGATCTTCAGTACTGATTTTGTAGATTGCGTTATGTGGTGGCACTATCAACTAACTCAAACATGTCTATTAGTAAATAACATGGGTACAGATAATGCAGTTCAATGATTTTTCAAATTCTAGCCATTTTACTATCTAGAATGTTCAGTTAACCTACATGTATGGTCTGAGCTGTATGTGTAATACTGATAATGATAAAATAGTGGAAAATTCCACATGGATTTATTTTAAACTTTAGGTTTCAGGCCACAGCCTTAATTTTTAGTGTTAATGAATCGGTAAACACATTTATAAAAATAGCAGATAATAACTTTACATGAGGTTGCATTTACAGCCATTAAAATTGTTGGATTTCCCTTTTGTTGATGATTATATATATGTGATTCAAACTAATATTAAATAATTGTTATTGGAAACCTGTTGACCTGAATGTCTAGTAAATAAACTTCCTTTTTTCACTAGTTGAAAGTGATTTGGTCCTGTGTTACCTGTTTTACAATTCATTTTCCTCTTTTAATTAATTAATTCATTCATTCATTCATTCATGTATTTATTGGGTGTCTGCAATAGTCCTAAAAATACTTTCTAATTCTGTCCTTTGTTTAGATGTTTAAGCAGTCAGACTTCTCAAAGTATCCCTGGTGTTTGTGGTTTATGTTAGACCTGTGTTTCTGGTGTCCTCTTGCTTTACAAAAAGTCTTTATTCTGAGTTCTGAATGCTTTCAGTCAAGCCTTGCTATTTCTTTAGTTCCTTGTTTCCTCCTCTTGCTGTTTCTGTTTGTCTGGCGAGTTAGAAATGCCACTGAGGTTACAAGAATATGTGTGTATATATGTATACAAAAGTGTGTGTGTGTGTGTGTGTGTGTGTGTGTGTGTGTGTTTGTGTATGTAGATATATACTGTGTGTGTTTGAATATATATACACATACATGCATGCCCATCAGCATGGGCACTCTATCCGCTCTGCAGCTATTCAGTTGCATGTGCATCAGGCTGTGATGCACTGTGTTCTGGCACTTTTCTGTCATAGCCAGAATGAACTTTTTCAGTAATGTGTGCTACAGTAGCTCTTATGTGGCATTGGACCAGGTGGGCTACACTTTGCTCCTCATGTACATCAGTGGGTCCCAATAACCCTGTCACCCATACAGACTGTCCTCCTTGGACCACCTTTCGTTGGTACTAACTATTGCATACAAGGAACACCCCACAAGACCTGCCGTTTTGTTGGTGCTTTAACCCAGTTGTCAGCCATCACAATCTGGCCCTTGTCAAAGTTGCTCAGATCCGGACACTTGTCTTTTTTTTTCTGCTTCCAACACCTCAGCTTGTTGACTACTATATATCCCACCCCTTGAAAGGTGCCATTGTAACATTATCAATATTCTTCACTTCACAGGTCAGTGGTTTTAATGTTATATTAAATTTATTATATTTAAACATAATGTTCTGTTATGTGTATATATAATCACTGATAGATTTACTATCCTTTAAAGTAACAGATCAGAGGAAGAACACATTTTCTACCTCATTATGCAGTGCTGGAGCTATTAGAAGTCAGTTGTCACCCCAAATTGTTTCCATAAAAATACATCTCTCAACCACATCCAGTTCTTCATTATGTGACATAAACTTGTTGGCAGTGAGTGGGGAATTTTTGTGTGTAAATATATGGTGTGTAAATAGAGGTGTAAATATATGAAGCAATGTAAATATGATGGGGAAGATGCAGAAAACATTTTGTATTGTCATGAATTAAAACCTGAAACAGTAAACTTTTGTTGATCACGTTCACCCATCAGAAGTGGTATTCCATTCGTGATAGTTTTATTGATTGTTAGTTACTAATCTTTGTGTTTTATGCATATGTTAACTCACAAAAAGTTAACCTATGCTGCTGTTGATACGTACCATTGTCATGCTTAATCATAGATCGGCTCTGCCATAGCTAGACCACTATTCTCATTCTCATAAAAAGTTTAAAGAAGTGTAAAGAAGTGTTAATTCAAATCAGTTTCTCTGACGGTGTGCCCTTCCAGCAGCTTGTGGTAAGACTTTGCTGTGGCTCTGTCACTGTAGGTGATAAGTTGGCAAGCCTGCCGCTTATCCCACTACAGTGCGGACCTTCTCTCCTCTAGCAAACATGCTGCTGTGGATCAGTCACAGCTAGCTACTTTTAGCCTGTCAGGTTTGGAAAATGGAAGTCGTCCAATATGGCCGGATGCTCCAGTCCAGTGACAGTCTGTAAACGGAAGCAACAAATACTCTACAAAAAATTCCTCACGTCATTACTGACAACTATTAAAAAGTTTAGTCAAGTTTTACGTCATTCCTGAGCATTAACAATAGCATCATATTTACTTCAGTCATTGAAATGATTGACTGGCATTTATAAAACAGAAAAAGACTGCCACAACTGAATACAGTCATCCTTTTTCTTCCTGCAAGTTTTGTTCGAAATATTGAGAGAATGTAGATCCATTGTTTTCAGTCTTACTTGTTGAACATATCGTGAGTGTACCTAACTGTATGGTTGGACTTCTCGTGCTACAACACCTTTAGAGGGCAGCTGTGTGAAACTGCTTTTGTCGTTAGCGCAACAAATTATTGACTTAGTTCACCAATTTAGCCACTTTAACTTCTTTTACAGGGGTATACAATGAGCAAATAATTGTCAGTTGCTCATGATCGTGACAGGCCTGTTATTTGTTACTTTAAGTTCTGTAGTTACATACGAGTACTTCTATCATATTGCAAATTCTAGAGCTGGAGAAGGGCAGGGTCACACTTTAGACGATCCACTGTGTCTGATCCTATTCAGTAAAAAGTGGTCTTGTAACACAAGACAGCACTGGTAATGTTAAACGTCCCATATGGCTCTTGTGGGTCCTATGGGTACGAGCACATCGTAAATGCAGCTAAAAAGGAGAGGCATCTCATTGGACTTGGCCAGGAATAGCTTGGCTCCTCTCCTTGCTGTGTAAAGGAAAAGCACAAATATGGACTGATTTATTGGGTGTGCTCAGTGAGAACCCCTCTCAGATCTTGTGCGAGGTCAGTGCTGACGGAAGCCATGTTGGAAACTGACGCACAAAGACACTTGATATCCACGCATGAGGACAGTTTGCACGCCAAGTATGTGGACATAATCTAATCTATGTTTACCGTGCTCACACACTGTATACATATAACATAGGACAAGGGTCAGACTCTGCTTGTCTAACCAATTTGTGTGATGTTGGCAGTGAGTGGACAATTGGCTCATCTAAGCAGGGCTGAAAAATACAATATAATCTGACTAATCAGATGATTTAGCGGGAATGTCCCAGGGGACTTCACATTCACGTTTCTGTTTGCTTCTTGGAAAATGTATGCAGCCTATATGCAGTCACATTGAAACAACAGTGGCTTTTTTGAAGCGACCACCCTGGCTTTTTACAGGCTAAGCTCTATCCACAGCTTCCATTTAGTCTTTTTCTTGCCTTTGTCTGTGATTTATACCAGAAAAAAAAAATTGTTCATGCCAGGCTAGACATGAACACCTAATGCTAGACAGCAGTTTCTCCCCAGCAAGGTGTTCATCTATTTTTATAACTCAGAATGATGCAACATGCAAATGTCTCATTCTACTCCAGTGCCAGTAGCTTGTAAACCTTTGCACTGTTTCATTTTTAGCCTTAACTAACAGGTCAATATAGCCTGCTTTCCATTTCACAAATAAAATGACCAAATATCGTAAAAAAAAAATTTAAATAGTGCCTAAAGCTCACAATACGTCTTTCACAACTCATGCAAATGAGCAGCACAGATCCTAATGAAAACAAGAATGGTTAACTTTTTTCTGTGTTTATTTTAACTCATTTTCTTGTAATTCTACTGAACTTTGTCAAGTTCTGTTGTTTTTCTTTTCTCCTTTTAAAGTTTTGTGTAGTTTCATATACCAAAAGCAATAGTAATGATCGTTTTCTAATATCCTTTTTACTGCCTGGTATTGTCTCATTCAAAAAATTTTTATATATATATGTGTGTGTGTGTGACATTACATTACAAAAACCACAACAATACGTGTTAAATTGTTTTAATAAGAAAGTGTCTTAACCCCAAACCAAGAAACAAACACCCCCCTGGCTTTTTACAGGCTAAGCTCTATCCACAGCTTCCATTTAGCCTTGGGTGGTATCTGTCTATATATCTGTTATACCTTGGTACCATGAAAATTCATGGTAATCACGGTATGCAATATTTGAAGGTATTTGGGTTTGTAAAATCAGACATTTTCAGGGATTGGAAATGGGTTCTTTTGTTTTGTTGGAGGGGTTCAAAAGCATACAGTCAGTATTTCTATGTACTGCAGTGTATTGTCACACTGCCCAGTCCTCCTCCCAGTTCAGACCAACAGCATGAAGTAGTCCACAGTAGTAGGTACTTGAGGTACTGCAGCTTGGAGTTCAGTATTTAAGTGCAGTATTCGTTCTTGGTTTGCCTTGAAAGATTTGAACAGATGCAATGACATTGTTCAAAATGTTAGGTAAAGCAAAATGTCTCTGTCAAGGCACCACAAAGTGCAGTTTCCTGGGTCACTGATTCACTTAATTTACTAATGCTGTCTGCTTAACATCTGTATTAATGTGTTTTTTTTTTTTCAATTCTGTCTCTGCAGGGAGGCAACAATGCAGGACACACTGTTGTGGTTGACTCTGTAGAGTACGACTTTCACCTTTTACCTAGTGGCATTATCAACCCCAAGGTCACTGCCTTTATTGGTGAGTATTTAAAACGCCATAGAATATTTCTAAAATGCAAATCTCAAAATTAAAATGTCATTGCACTCATTTCTTTAGTAGTACTAAGCTTGCACTTCAGCTCTGTCCGAATCAATCATGATAACTTTTACAGACATGTCCCAGAACTGTAGAAATAAACTCTCCATATCCTTTCAGAAAGGAGTTTTCATGTTTTATGAACTATGTATGAAGGCATTTAGGACACACATGTGCCCATATATTGACCTGCCTGTCCTTCAGCCTTTCTGATTACAAATAAAGTTAATTCACTCCTCTTCCTCATCCTTTCCTTACAATCTTGTCACCTTACAATCTTCCCTAACCTTATTCATGCATTAGTAGTCTATAAAAAGTTTAGACACAAAAATATCCCCTTTAGTTTTATTTCATGTTTAGCAGTAAACTTCGGAAAAAAGTGTTTTTTGTATTTTAAAATGAGTTATAATTCCAAGGACAGTGGTACCTTGACTTAGGAGTGTCTTAATTAACGAGTTTTTCGAGATACGAGTCGTCTCTCGGCCGATTTTTCGTTTGAGTTGAGAGCTAAAATTTGAGTTACGAACATTTGTGCTTGCAGTTATTTTGCAAAACTTTGTTTTTCCATCCCTGTGTTCAAAGAAATTGAGCGCGAAGAACAGTGCTGAGAAGAAGCAGATGATGTGCGTTGAATTAAAGAAAGAAATTAGAAAAACATGACCAAGGTGTGCATGTGTCGACTTGGCGAAGCAGTACTAGCAGAGCACTTTTACAGTCTGCACCTTACAGAAGCAGAATGAGTTGATAAAGGCTATAACGCCAGCCAAGGGCGCTAAAATACTTTCTAAACAGCGGACATCTATCCATGAAAACATGGAGAAGCTGCTGATGGTGTGGTTGATGGAGAAGCAGCTTGCAGGTGATCCCGTAATGGAGGATACAATCTGCGAGAAGACTCGAGCTGTTTACGCCGGTTTGCTGCAGCAGACCCAGGCACCTTGGCGGACGAGGCATCAGACGAGCCGTTTAAAGCCAGTCAGGGCTGGTTCGAGAATTTTTAAAAAGGGGACCAGCATTTACTCCGGTGTCAGGTGTGGTGAGGCAGCGAGCGTGGATATGAAGGCAGCTGAGGATTACCTTAAAACTTTTGCCGGAATTATAGCAGCCGAAGCATCTTCAAGTCATCTGATCTCCAAGGCAAATGCTGTACGTTATACTTAATAAAACCAGTTTATTGCAGTACATTCTATTGTATTAATTTTTATACAACATTCATTATTTATTTATTATAAAAAGGTGGTGTTTTTTGGAGGTCCAGAACGGATGAATGGCGTTTCAGTTCATTTCAATGGGGAAAACTGATTTGACATGCGAATAATTTGAGTTACGAGCTCCATCACAGAACGAATTTAACTCGTAAGTCAAGGCACCACTGTATGTTACTGCAGTTTTAGTATATCCAGTGGTGAGCACAGTGTACATGGCATATGAGTGGGGGAGTTGCCATCCCCCAATACGCTTACCTGCACCATTTTTTTGTCATTTTTTTCTACAGTACAGTGTACATCAATGCCATTTTCCTTTTTCTGTGGCTTAGTTGTGTTTGTATGTTCTAGATTATGATTTTACAACTGTGTTAGGATAGTTGTGTGACGTAGGCTAGAGTGTGTTCAGGTTACATCACTGTTGTAGGAACGGATCTGTGTTGCAACTCTAGGACACCCTATATTGTGAATATTGAGTGGAATACCAGCATAACAAATAAATACTCAAGAATGTCAGATATTCAGGACTACCCTACAACTTGCAAATCCAAAAGACATTCCACTCAATTTGTTCAGAGCCCACGCAGTTTTTGTTTATGTTCCACACCCAGCTTTTTAGTACTGCACTGGAAGGCATGTTAACAGCCGGACCGAAGCCACTCTCTCAGACTAATCCAGCCTCCTGTGTGACGTTTATCTGCAGAGATCTTATTTAGCTAATGGCTCTCCAATGCATGTGCTTGCAACTCCTGCAGCTGAGAAGAAATAATAATGTCATGCTCAGTAAACCACATCCCTTTAAATAGCTCTACTTTTTATCACACTAATGCATGAAGAAGTTTATTGTGAATCCAGAGAGCACGTAGCCATTCTAATTTGAGCAGATGATCCTTGAGAGAGTACGAATGTAAACATATTCCACAGGACTTCCTGCTAAGCCAAAACCCCTGTATAAACATCATCGTACACTGTGCTTTGTGGTTCAGTTTCTCTCCAGGGAATGTTAGTGTGTGTGTAGAACATCTGGACAACATGCTAGTATTGCAGTAATGTGATTGCAGTGTGCTTTGCAACATAGCAAGAACTTAATTTTGTTGGATTTCATAGTACTTTGATTAATCAGAACACCTACTTGACCACTCATTTGAAGGTGTGACTGGTCAAAACACTACCTAAAACTGTGACTGGTCAAAGGGCCTTCTGGCATGTCAGTATCGCAAAGGCTAAAATCGTGATTGAGTTAACAAACAATATATTGTGCAGCCCTAGTGCCTAGCCATGCTTTCTATTATGCTGTGCTCCAGACTGACGAGCAATAAGGCACTCAGACACGATGTCTTTTTGTCTCTTTCCACAGGTAATGGCGTAGTCATCCACCTCCCTGGCCTCTTTGAGGAGGCTGAGAAGAACGTACGGAAAGGAAAAGGTGTGTTTGAGTGTTTACTCAACAGACACTCATCTCCTCTCTGCCCTTAGACATGTCTGTGTGTCTAGAATGTCTATTTGAATAGGCTTAGAAAAGTGTGACTGTATTTCCTTACAGGTTTGGAGGGCTGGGAAAAGAGGCTTGTCATCTCTGACCGTGCCCACATTGGTAGGTTGGCTCTTTTTTTGCTTCCAAAGAGAAGACATAATACAGACACTGTTCTGTTTTAAATGTGCTATGTGACTCTCACAAGCCAGTCAGGCCAGCTTATCTGCAGGAAGCAAGACACCCTAAGGCCTCACTTGTTATTTCTCTTCTCTTTTTGTTCGAGAAGGACTCTCCCAGTAGAGTGCAGATGATCCGATGAGCCATTTTATTTGTTTTTTTATTCATTTGTGCAGTTTTAAGTTAGTGGTCTTGACCCATTTAAAAATAATAATGATCGCTCTAATTATTCAGTCAATTTTTTAAAAACTCTTTTTACTTCTTCACCTGTTCCCCACAAACACACACTTGCTTTGCTATCATTTTTGGTACATTTTGAGTTAGGTTTGCCTTGATTTAATAATGGACCCAACAATCAAAACCAACTTCCTTTTACTGTAACGTTACCATTTTGGAAATATGACCGCAACAGTATGTATGTAACTAAGTTTAATATTGTTCCTTGTCATGAATGGCACTGAAGTGAGTAGGTTTTACAGTAACCTCTGTGAGCGTGTTGTGTTCAGACCGCAGAGATTTCCGCACAACATTGCCCAGTGTTATTGCCAGCTACTCTTTGTTTGCAGTGTTTGATTTCCATCAAGCCGTGGATGGAGTTCAGGAGCAGGAGAGGCAGCAACAAGCTGGCAAAATGTAAACACTGTTTCTCAAGATCACACACAGACTTAAATCAGAATGAACATGGTCTCAGATTCTGAGATGCAGACAGCTTTTATTTTATTTATTTATGCATTTATTTATTTTATAATAAATGCATAAATATATTTGACATCAGTAATGCTTACAAACTATTAATATCTGGGCTGTTCAACTTGGCCAGAATAAACTCACATTTCATATTTTACCACTGCATGCTTGGTGTTAAATTGTGTTCAAACTGTCTTTTAAAGCGCTTAAAAATATTACATTTAACTTTAGGATGCCCATGTCTTATATCACCTTCCTGTCTGGAATAACCACTAACTGGATGAACTGGCTACTAATAGAAATGGCCTCTTTATGTTTGTTAAACACAGCTGGGCGGTTACAAATCGAAGAGTTTGTATTTGACTTCAGTGACTGTGAACTTTACCGCTTACTTTCCTTTCAGTTTAGGAACAACGAAAAAGGGCATTGGCCCAGTTTATTCAGCCAAAGCTGCCAGGAGTGGCCTAAGGATATGTGACCTTCTGTCTGATTTTCAGCAGTTTTCAGAAAGGTGAGGGTGTGTCCCAACTGAACACTGTTTAATCAGTTCAGGGATCTATTCAGAACCATCATTGTAGCTGTCAAAACTACAGTAGAATGACAATGTGAGTCTTTTTGACGTTATATTAAGTTGCTCACAAGCCAGCTTTTGAACTGTAATGCAAGACTTACCAAGCATTGCTTAAACAGAGTTTCATTAATGTTTCTCTGCAAAAAGAATCAAGGCTACCAGTGAAGCTAAACAGCTTGTACTAAGTTGGATATAAATTAGCCATGTCTTCACTTTGGTCCGGTTTTCTGGTTCGGTTGTTTATTCGGGTGTTTGGTTTTTAACAATTACATTAGCAATACCAAAATGGATGTTGCGTTAAACCAACTTATGTCTCCAATATGTCAAGCCAAACATCGTGTTCTGATATCAAATGCGCTATTATTCCTTCAGTGAATTTTTGTTGTCTTTTACAGGTATAAAAACCTAGCCTTGCAGTACAAGTCTATGTACCCCTCATTAGAGATAGATATTGATGGGGAGCTGATGAAACTTGAGGTAAGTTGCCCTCTTAACTTAATCAAAGGGATTTCAGCTCAGCTTTGCCACTCCAGAGTCAGAGTGTGAAATTTCTAGCTTAAGCATTTTTCAGACCTTAATAGCGTTGATATTGAACTGCCTGTGTTACACAGAATTGGTTTAGTAGCGCAAAAGCACTTTGTCATTCAGTGATACAGTGTGAAAAAGGCACATAACTGTTTCACTCATTGCTTTCTAAATGTTCAAGGTGTATCAGTGTGAAGTGGTATTTGAATGTTGGTACACAGATATAACCTGTACCATAAAGCCTAATGCATGCCCCTGCTTGTTGTTTCACAAGTACTAAACACAAAATTCTGATGAGATTCTGTATAGATTTATTAATACATTCAAGTCTAATGTGATTGCAACAGAGTGTATCAGGAAAGTTATTTTAGCCAGTCTTTTCATGTATGAACCAACATACTTTTGCATCCATGCGGTGAAGGTACCATAACTCCGTAGGGTTGAGTGGGATTACATTATTGATGTATGGAATGTGAAATAAAAGAGAAATATCTGACCCAAAACATAATAGTGATTATGGAAATAAATGATTAATAATTTCATTAATTATTAATGAACTGCTTGAGACAGAACGATCAGTAGAACTTGGGGAAAATAAAAAATGGTCCAAATGAAATAACAGTACAATTATAAACGATAGATGGAACATTTGAGGGTGGGTGGGG
>JBBPCX010000154.1:11984671-12013550 GCA_037974365.1 Hydrocynus forskahlii | reverse complement strand
GGGGTGCAGATTTGTGTTGTGTTGATACTGTACAAGTGTGTTCTAGTTGTCTGAGAGTAATGTGTTTCTGTCAGGCGTACGTGGACAGAATAAAGCCTATGGTGAGAGATGGAGTGTTCTTTATGTACGAGGCTCTGCATGGGCCTCCTCAAAAGATTCTGGTGGAAGGTGCCAATGCTGCCCTCCTGGACATTGACTTTGGTGAGTCACCTGGACTGATACTACAGCTGTGCGATGTGAAGGAAAACAATACGGTCCATTCCTGACCAAGTGCAAATAAAAAAAGCCGACAGTATACTAACCAACTGATGCCCTTTTGAAAGCTGCTTGCTGGGAAGCCATCCCACTTTAGCTGGTGAGTTAAGCAGAAACCAAAGTGTAGATGTGGCTGATGCACCTAGAGATTCAAACAAACGCACACGCACACAATGTCCCTGGCAGTGGAACCTGTTGTTACTGTACTGTCACTGCACGTTTGTCTTGATTGCTGGTCACCTTCACCCTGTTTGCCTTTTGTTATTCGTAAAATTGTATGTTTAATCACACAACACAGGTTGCTATGCTGTGAATAATGAATTAAGGGCCACGCTCTGGGCATTGTTAATGAGCAAGCATGTATAGTTTTTGGTTGCTAGGTGCATTTAACGTTGCAAAGCTCTGTTGAATTTAATGTCTTACCTTTGATAGGCCTGTAACCTGAATAACTAAACTGTTTTTTAAAACATCTTGGTGCTGGAGACATTATTATGCACATGGAACAAAAACTCAGTCCAAGCTTTTCTGAATGACTTCAAGCATCTCTGGTCAAATTACATGCTTTATTGACTTTCTGCAAAAAATGAAAAGTTTATACAACGTCTGCGTGGAACAACCTTAATTATGCACATTTCTTTAACTACTTTAAGTTTACCAGTGACCAAACTTCCTTAAATTGTATACCGTGAGAAAAACTAAAATAAAATATGGAATGTGCCAAACACAAGTGTTATTTTTCCATAAAGTCTAAGATCTTGCCTTGATGCTAGTTCCAGACTCCTCACCTCCATAGGCTCATTTAAGCACCTGAACAAGGATCTGAAACTAAAGAGAACTGACTTCTAAACACTCCTGCTTGTAATTTTTCTGTTTGAAATGTCATTAAGAAATAGAAATGAAGGAGAAAAATCTCTGAAAAAACTGCTCATCAAAAAACTTTCTGGAGCTGTGAATTCAGCCAAAGGTGGTCTTACTAAGTACTGACTGAACGGATGCCAAAATGGATGCCTGGTGTTTTCTTCAATATCTTAAATTACCAAATGAATAATAATTGTGCATTTAAATGAGCGAAATTTGTTACATTTAATTTTATTCCATGAATAAGTGGTGGTAAATTCCATTAAAAAATAGACATGCATAACAAAATGCATAATTTGACCAGGGATGCCCAACTTTCACTTACAACACTATTATTGTACATTAAGTTAAGAATGTTTTTCTTCTGTAAAGTTGCCATTTCAGCGATACCAGCTTTTATGTCTGTAATATTATGTGTATGTATATTTAAGGTGCTGGTATAACAGTAAAGCACATCAAAGAGAGACACTGTAGTGCATTGATTGGTGTAGCTAGGGAATGTGGTCTTTTCACCTCTTCAGCCCAGCCGACTCCCAGCCCTGACATGATTCTGTCATTTCAGGAACGTATCCATTCGTAACCTCCTCCAACTGTACAGTGGGTGGCGTGTGTACGGGTCTGGGCATGCCACCTCAGAATGTGGGAGACGTTTACGGCGTTGTGAAAGCCTATACCACTCGAGTGGGCATCGGTGCCTTCCCCTCCGAACAAAACAATGTAAGGATCGCCTTTTTGTGTGTCATTTGGTCAGACATCTCACAGTAACAATGTGCTTCAGTTACTTACATTTAGACACCTTCCGAAAACGTTACAGCCAGTACTGTGGGAATGAGGGTAAAAATGAAATCAGAAGTCAGAAGAAGCGGAACTGTCTGTACTGCACACCAACATCAGAGCATCTCAAACATAGCCTTGAAGGAATTAGCCGTGTGTGTGTGTTTATTCATGTCTTCTTATCTGCTACTGTACTGTGTGTGTGTGTGTGTATGTATGTATGTGTATATATATATATATATATTGTGTGTGTGTGTGTGTTCATTCATGTCTTTTTAGCTGCTACTGTACTGTGTGTGTGTGTAATGAAAAATCACAAGTAAACACACCTATTAATTATCCAGCAGCTATTTTAGTACTCATATTTTAATACTAATTCTATAGCAATGATTTCCTTTTAAGGAAATTGGAGAACTGCTGCAAACAAGAGGGAAGGAGGTGGGCGTGACCACAGGCCGCAAGAGAAGATGCGGTTGGCTGGATCTAGTGCTTGTCAAATATGCCCATATGATAAACGGCTTTACAGCGTAAGTCCGAATCTCACTGCCTGTACAGTAATTATACAGGGTTTCTATAAAGTGTAAACAGTGTATAATTAAATGTATAAGGTGTAATCATTAAACAGTGTAATAACATGTAATAATTAAACAAAGTAATAACATGTAACCATTATACAGTGTAATTATTGTGGTTTTCGCTTATTGCACCTTTTATTTGACTCATTACATAACTAGGTTTGTCTGTATTACATATCTGTTTATTAACATTGTTCTCAAAGTTTATGAGCCCTTCATAAATGTAGACTTAACATGTGATTGGATGGCAACTCATGCAACCAGAGGATTAATTTTGTGATAACGTTATCTAGGTAGAATAGGAGTTTATTGCCATGTATGTTCACACATACAAGGAATTTGCTTTGGTGGTTGGTGCAAACATACACCAAGTAAAAGATACAATTGTACATGTAATGTACAAACTGTGCAGTGTGTTACAGAATAAGAAAATAAGATGTCGACATGAATATTAATAGCCAGATAAAAGTAAATCACAGAAGTGTAACTCAGTAGCAGTAATGTCTGAAATGCCTTGTAGTAATGTGTATATTTATTCTTTTTAGCATAGCTCTAACTAAATTGGACATCTTGGATGTGCTCCCTGAGATCAAAGTTGGTGTGGCGTACAAGGTGGACAACGAGTGCATACCACATTTCCCAGGTGAGCACCATATTCCATTGTACAGAATTGCATGTTTTAGGACAGCAGTGCCCAAATCAGGTAACGGAGGGCATGTACAGCACAGTTTGGTTGTTCCCTTTCTTAAAAACATTCACTAAAGCTGGCACTTAACAGGTGAGTTGAATCAAGTGTGTTTGTGCAGGGACCCTCCACAACCTTATATAGTACTTCTTATATAGTACTGAGCAAAGGTTTAGGTGCCTGAGAAAATTATATTTAAATTACATTCTCACAAGAGATCGCATTTATACTCTCACAGCATTTCACATTTTTAAGGAGAGGAAGAATAAATGAATTGTACAAAAATAAATGAATTGCACATAAAGGGTTTGCGAAGATAAATGAACAGTTTTATGATAAATATGGATTTCGGTGCCACTTCATTAGGTACACCTACCTTATGTTTGCATTTATTGTCCTTTTTTTTTTTTAAGCATCACTTAGAAAATAGGAGCACATCGTAAAGAACTATGTTTTTGTGATCGTTTATTAGCCTCCTTTACTCTGTTTATCCACAGGACCGCTAGTGAACAGGTAGTTTTTGAGTGCTGGTATGTGTGTGTGCACCACACACTGCAGAGCTGCTGGAGTTTTAGACACCTCAGTGTCCCTGCTGAGCTGAGAATAGTCCTCTAACCAAAAATATCCATTCATCTGTGTTCTGTGGCCAGAATCTGACCAATGATGACTAGAGTATAGCAAACACAAACTATGCAGGGCCAACAGGTTAGATGTGTCTAATAGATTGAACAGTTGGTGGACAGTGCTGCCCTACAAAGCCAAACTACATATTTGGTCAAAATTGACTTTAGACTACAAATGGGGTTTAGGACATCTCCTTTGTCTTGTGACAAAATATCTTGGTTCAAAATTGCCCCGTGTAGAGAAATGATGGTGTCAAAATTGCAGTAACTACAAAAATCCATACTAATACTAAAACTTTAAAGCCATTTTTCTCAGTTTCAGCTTTGGCGTAGTTACTGCACTTTGGCTTTGTAGGGCAGAGTGTTTCACTGTCTCCACACACACACTGTAGATGCAGGGTAAATGTACATTGTGGTGTCTAGATAATTTGTCTCACTATTTCACACTATGTGAAAGCCTAGAGAACTTAGAGACTTTTTTTTTTTTTTCCAGCAAATCAGGAAGTGTTGCACAGGGTTGAGGTCCAGTATGAGACTTTGCCTGGCTGGAACAGTGACACCTCGGCTGCTAGGACCTTTGAGGAGCTTCCAGAAAATGCACAGAAATATGTTCATTTCATTGAGGAGCACTTAGGGGTGCCTGGTAAGAGTCTCTGGTTCACTTGATCTCTGCAGTTACAGTGGAAAACAGAATGACGACAATGTCTTTACCCATTACTTTTACTGCCACTGTGTCATAATGCAATCTTTTGACTGTTGCATGAGACATATTAGTTTTCATTGCTTAACAAGGCCAGGAACTGTCCACTTAACTTTTCAGTCACTTTTCGGTGACTGTCTGCTCAGAAAACCTCAGTGTAGTCAAAATATGGTTGTTGATTGTGATCAGCTAGAATTTAGTGTGAACAGGAACACATACACACTGCAGTGCAACTGACAGAGTTCTGATAGTCGTGGTCATCTTAGAGTGCATTTATAATCACCCCAGCCATGTTTGCTGTATGGGCAAAGCATCTGTGACTGAGATTATAGATTTAGAACTGTGATTCAGAGCTACTCATAACATGTTTCCCAGACCCAGATTATACATGGTGTAAATGGGATCTAAACAGTGAAACTGACATTGCAGTTAAATCTAAAACTAGATTCAATCTCCTCAAATGACAACAAAATTGGCTTGTAGTGTTTTCAGATCATGTCTAAAGCTATTTTGTAATAATATCCTCCTCTTTTCCAGTGAAATGGATCGGTGTTGGCAAGTCACGAGAGTCTATGATCCAGCTATTTTAGGGAAACGGCCCACACTGGGTGGGCTCTCTGTTTCTGCCGTGTGCTGAGTTTATCGAGGGACTTGCTGAGAAAAGGAATGGTCTCTCCTGCTTCTCACCTGTTCACTCACTGTAGATTCCTGCTGGCAGAAAGAAAAACAACAGGTCCTCTATCATGTGATCCTGTAGTCAAGACCTGTCTCATACCCTTTTATGGAGGTTAGTGTAAGACATCATCGTGGAAAGTCCTCTTTGTCTTTAGAGAAGAGGCTCTTCTACCACTAGCACCCAGTGGTCATTTCCATGCTGAAAATGGACCTTCACCCGTTCTTATTGATCTTCTGTGTCTTTTGTTTTTGGTGCATTGACTACAGTCCGTTTTCAATTAGCTTTTAGAGCTCCAACAAACTCAGAACTTCCATCTTACTGTGCCATGATCTTCAACCTGGTCAGGCCATGTTTGCTTCTTTAGTTTAGTTGAGGAAAAGGGAATTTTTTAAGGCAAACCACTCCTTTAATGTAGTCTTTGACCCTGAATGTAGAAAATTGCATTAATTTTCACATGTAATACTGTATCACTCCTGTATCTAGGCCAGTGTAGTTACCTATTTTTAGATTAAAAGTCGTGATGACTATTATGTATAGATTAAATTTCTCAAGGACACACAGCTAATGTTTCATTTTTAACTGGTTTAAGACCTTCCTTTGGAGGTTTGTTTTTATTATCCACCCACCAGTCAACCTTATTTCTTTTACAGTTTGGTTCATATGTTGATAGTTATTGTTAAACTATTGGAATGTATTTCATATGTGTTTAATAGTAACTTCTTCATGATTCCCTGTCTATTTCCAGTGTATATTATACATTGTGTTGTTGATGTGATCTCTTTGTTCATCTAATGTTAAATGACCATAGCTCTCATAGCTCTCATTTGTCTCCACAGGAAAACTTAAATATATGACTTGTATTCATACCAAAATTTTCTAGGTAAATTTCTGCATATACATCAAGTTGTTTGGTTAGTCTAGTTTGTGTGAGTGTGAAATGAGTTTAGTTTTTTATTATGAATAAATGTTTTCTAAGATGGAACCTGAGAATTAAATTATTCTGTTTTCCATCTTTTATCTTAAATTTACTATCAAAATATTGATGAAGCCCATTTACTGACAATAAAAGCATATGAACTTCCATATTCTAGATCAGGGGTGTCCAAATCTGGTCCTGGAGGCCTGGTGCCGAGCACAGTTTGGTGATTTACCTGCATAAACACACCTGGTTGAACTCACCTGATTGTTGCCAGGTCTACTGAGTGTGTTTGAGGACTGTGCTGGACACCGGGCCAAATATGTGGGGTCACTTCTATAAGGATGACAATTCGTTGTCAGGTGTCAGGTAAACATGAGACATCATTTGAACCTATGTTCAATATTAAGAGATTATATATGACTCAATTTTAGTCTCCGGTTTCTCTGGCAGTCAGAACAGTATTTTTATTTCTGATATACTGTAGAATGTTGGATGGTTCTTTTTGAACGTAATGGGGATTTTAATGATTTGCATTGCACAATGTATAACAGTTTTTTTTTACTTTTGCCACAATGTAGCTCAGCTATCATTGAGAGTGCCACTCAGTTAGCATATTGAAACGTTTTCCATTTTGTATCTAGTACAGTCACGCTGTCCATACATTACACTTTGTTTTCCTCAAAAGAATATATTGGTTATATATTGAAAGTTTTGAGCAACACCAGTTCTAGATGCTTCTAAATAAATAGTGTACTGGATAAAAAAAAAACAACAAACAAAAAAAAAAAACACCAGCACAAACAGCATGTCCACTCTAAGAATCTTGGGTAACTCTTCCAACAAATCTCAGTTTTATATCCCAGGTATGTCTAATGAATAAATAAATATCATATCATTGCATTTTTGGTATTTTACATGCCAATGCCTTATACTTCATAGACATTATTATGGATTATTACAGTCTTATAATAAACATATGATGTCTACGCATATAATATATTTAATCTCAAATGAGAAATATAAAATCTTGTAGAGATGTAGAACTTTCTAGAGATGTACAACACATTACGGATGCATTTTGTATGTATACAGGGTGATGGGAAGTGTTACAGAAAATGTCATTCATTTGGACCACTGGGACTGAACTTTTTGCTGCTCATATTAGTAACTAGATCAGAAATAATGTAGGAGGTGTAATGTAGATTATCCCTTTAATCAAACTCTTGTCATTTGCTTAAAACTCAAGAAATCATTACAAGTATAGAAATAATAGCGCATATAGTAGCTTTCTCTGTCTCTGTCTCTGTCTCTGTCTCTCTCTCACTCACACACACACTTTCTCTCTCTCTCTCTCTCTCTCTCTCTCTCTCACACACACACACACACACACACACACACACACATTCTCTGCCCACACAGATGAAGAAAGCGTGCCTTGTTACTACTGACTTTGGGTTCATAGTGCAACTTGAAAGTCAGCACCAGGTTAATTTTGTGTATGTATGTGAATGGTTACATGAGCTGCTCTGCACGATAGAGTGCATTGCTTTATAAAAACGTCTGCATACATTATGTATATAAAATGATACCTGGGAATGATTTAAGTCCTATTAGAACCTTCTGCTGCTTTAATGCCTCCTTCTGAGACTTCGAGTTACACAGCTTCAGCATTGGCAGTGTCCACACAGCCCAACAGAGGTAGGACTCGATTCCGTGTAGAAATTAAAGATATCCCAGGTGTTGATGTTTATTTGGGGGTTTTTGTTTCACTTTATTCTCCAAGGCAAATTTCTAATAGAGTGGGCCTTCACATTATTTCTTTTCCTCTGGATCCTTGGCTGCTTTTGTAGACTGAAAGCCATCTAATACACTAATATCCCTTGTTTGGATTATTTGACTAGTTGACCAGGCAATGGACACAAACAACTTTGCTGGGCTTTAAGATATGGACCGCTCTTTTTTTTTTTTTGTTTTTTTTTGCGCACCTGACTGCATGTTTGCACAAAAATACAATGACGTCTGTTCTTGAGCTCTGTATTGTAATGCTGCTGTTGGATCTCCAGTGTCTGTATATACTGAATGCAGAGCTGTATTCTCTCGGGCTTATTGTCTCTGTGTAGCGGTGTTAAATATGCTTGGCTCTTCAAGATGGTACAGTTGGGGTGTGCATGTTTTCCTGCTGTGATTTATACAACACTTATCTCACTCTGGAGTTTAATATAATTAAAAACATTATTACCGACGAATAAACTGCAGACCATTCTCAAAATAACGCCACCCTTAATAAATACGAACTTGAGATGAAATGTGGGTCCTTGTATGTGTTAATATATATACACCATATGAACAAAAGTATTGGCCCGCCTGAACATTACTCCAACAGGGACTTTAATATGGAGGTCATCCCCTTTGCAGCCATAACAGCGTCCACTCTTCTTTGAAGACTTTCCAAAAGATTTTGGAGTGTTTCTGTGGGAATTGGTGCCTATTCATTCTGTAGAGCATTTTTGAGGTCAGACAGTGATGTTGGAGGAGAAGTCCTGGCTAGCAGTCTCCGTTCCAGTTCATCCAAAAGGTGTTAGATGGGGTTGAGATCAGGGCTCTGTGCAGCCAGTCAATTTCTTCCACACCGAACTCATCCAACCTTGTCTTTATGGAGCTTGCTTTGTGCACTGGGACACAGTCATGCTGGAATGGAAAAGCTTCTCCCCCAAACTGTGTCCACAGAGTTGGAAGCATGGTGTTATCCAAAATGTCTTGACTTGCTGAAGCACTGACTTGCCGAGTGCCCTTCAAAGGAAGTAAGGGGCCACCTGAATTCAATAATTAAGAGGTGTGTCCAAATACTTTTGTCCATATAATGTATATTAAAGTTTGAAACAATTTGATATGATGTCAACATACAACAACCTTACCAATCCCTGCCAAAATGAGCAATAAAGCATAGCCTAGATGTTAAACTGGCCATTTCTACATTCTCTAGAGCATGGCTGTCCAAGGTGTGTGACATGCAGTCCAAAGTTAGCCCATGAGGATGTTTGATTTGGCCCATCAGAGACTTACCTTAACCCCAGTTGTTACTATTTTTTGTTTACTTCTTAAAAAGAAATGGCTCTAACTTCAATTTTAACATTGTTTTTTCAACCATTGGAAGCACCTTTGCGTTGTTAGGAAATATGAAGCCATTTGGAAGGGCCGTGTGAACCAAGTGGTGCAAACACAGTACCTCATGTTCCCAAGATGCCCCCTTCATGAACACCAGAAGATGGTCCATACCTTCCAGACAACTTACAAACCAAAGGCTCTTCCTGGTAGCGTGCAAACATCCACATGTAATCCAGACCTAACGGCAGAAAGAAAGAATAGCTCAGCAGATTGGATCAGCTTATCTGTTAAAAAACAGTATTCACTGTTAAAAACAATTGAGGGAAAAAATACTCTGATACTCTGTACTGTACAATTATAGAAGCAGCCATAACAGCGTATTCAACTGTGTTCTAAAAATACACTTAAGCACTGTAAAAACATTGCTATACACTGTTCTTTTCAAACACTGTACTATAATGTTTTAAAAGAGGATTGTGTGGATGTGCTGCTTCTGGAAAACTTGTAATGGATTTGTGAAATGGCATTTTTGTAAAGTGGATCATTTTCACTTGTTTTTATACTTGTAGTTCTTTAACTTTCCAAAGTGAGCACAAACGGAGTGCACAACAAAGGTCTTTTGATTAGAACATAATTCCCCTTTTGAAGAAAATGTATTTAAAAGATATCACATACTACAAAGCATCTGCTCACATGAGATCTGAGTACTACTTCTAGAACTTCAACAATACTTTCATAAGTACATTGTCAAGACCTAAGGCCACTATTATGTCTGTCTGAGTAAAACTGAAAATGTATGTACCTGATAATAGAATAGTTTAACCGTACGATTGAGTATTTTTAATTCTATTGCCTTTCATGCATTGTTAGCAGTGTTAGAATTATTGACTGAATTATTCTGTTAATGTACTTAACAAAATGAAAAGAACTGTCTGTTGGTCATAATGACACTTAGTACTTTAACTTTTGAAAATGCATTAACAAGGCAGTACCTTTGTATGGCAACTCTAATGGAAATAGAACTGAGTCACAAAAACAAACAAATTAGTTAAAGTTTCAAAGGGATATTGTCAAAACTAAGGCCAGTGGAGCACACAGACGTGCATCAGTAAGAAGCGGTTGCATGGTAATGCCCACCGACAAAAGGGGGGTGCAAACGTTTGGACACGCTTGGCCCAATCAGTTTTTGAAAAGAAATGAAGAAAACCTCTGCAGCAAATGTTTTTTGCAAACATGAATGTACACTTCATAGTTAATTAACTTAAACAGAAATAAATAAATTAGTAATTGTAGCATGTGCAGAAGTTTCTATTCCATTCTTTCTTGTTTTGTTGGATTTTTCAACCATGGTTCTTTTTAATATTCATGGACTGTCTTGCACGCACTGCATATTTAAACTCCCATAGATCTTCAAGGATGTTCAGGATTGTGAGGGCCAGCTTCAGCTTTTGTTTCTGAAGTAGATTTTGAGGACTATTTGAGTCCTTGTCCATTGAACTTATTGAAGTCAGCCTCTTTTCAGCTTGACTTCCTTGACTGACTGTGTCAGCTGCCACACAGCCCCAAAGCATAATAGACCCACCCCAGGCGTAACAGTGGGCAATGTGTTTTCGTCAAATGCTGCTTCTTTTGTTTATCCAAAGATGCACTTTAGTAATGAGGTCACATGTGAGTTTTCTTTCTAACGATTCTATGAGATCAAATAGAAGGGAGGTCAAGCTTGTGTCAGTGGAACTTTCTGCAGGCCTGTTGCTGCTTTTTTCACTCTAAACATCGATAAGTAATTTGGCCAAGGGTGCCAAGACAGGAAAAAAAGAACTTTATTGATTCAGCATTACAGCAGCATATTAAACAAAATAAAATGTTTGATATTGTCTTTCCCTGCCCTCTGTCTCACACACACATAATCAAACATCAGAAGACACATTCGAGCATTAGAGGCAGACAAAATCCACTATCCTTTAAAATGACCAGACGAGAAATTTGTCTTTTAAATGATATTATATTCTGCTTAATATGATCAGAGACATTGATGTACAAAGTCAACAAGCCCAGTTGGACAGAGCTCAAAGGAACGGAAAGCCTGGCTTGGTGAGCATTAAGAAAAGGATTATATGCGTTAAATACTTTGATGAGTCACTCCTGCGTCGTTTTCTACATTTTTCCACATTTACATCAGGGGACTGGGAATTACAAAGGATTCCTTCAACCTGCGGTATCTGGTGCCAGCTGTTAAACATGGTGATGGCTTCATAATGGTGTAAAAAGCCATGTCATGGGAGTCATTAGGTCAGACGAATGCTCTGCTTGGACAGCAAAGAAATACGAGGCCATTTTGAAGGACCAGATGCACTCAGTGGTGCGAACACTGTTCCTCATGATGGTCTCATCTTGATCCCCATTCACAGCGGCTTCATGAACACCAGCATAAAGTCCGAACTTTCCAAAGCTACTTCAAACACCGGATTTGAACATTAATGCACATTTATCGATGATTCTACGGACTAGAATCTTACTTGCAGCATTCGTTGAAGAACTGGAGGCTTTTCTTTTTGTTAAATAGTTAAAAACATCCACCCACACAGTTCATATATGTGCAAAAGGGTTTGCACTGAACTTTTATGCACATATACACTGAACATACATACCGTACACTTCTTGCACATCCTTGGTGTCTTTGCACTGCACGATACTCCGAGTTTATTTCTGATGCTTTCTTTCTACCTCAAAATGTATCTCCTGTTTGTCCTCTTAATGTTTGTTGCACTGATACACCGTCTTGCTTTACTTTTTTTTTTTTTTACTTTTTTTTTACCTGTTTGTTTTTTGTGCTGTTCGTGCACCTGGGACTGTAAGAAACACAATTCCGTTCAGTCATATACTGTGTATGTGGATGGATGACAATAAAAGCCAACTTGAAGACTCTGATTGCAAATGTATTAGTTTATCAGTAGTATAACAGTGTAGTTCCCTTATGTCAGAGTTTATAATTACAACATCTCTGAAAATCACTTATTGTAATCGTAAAGTGACAGTCGTTTTTCATGTAAGACATGTAACAGCAGCTTTTATAACAGGTTTTTTTTTTTTAAAGAACTGAAATTCGGAAGGCAAAATATGGTCTCAAGATACTTAACATTGTAATATTACTAGGTGTTATTTTGCATTAATTCCAAAAGACAGTGCATGTGTTGTAAGTATCTTACAAAAGACTGAACACAACGTCATTTTTAGGGACACTTAATGTACACGTTGACATGAAGGAATGAAATGGATTTGGTAGTAAAACAATATTATGTTTACCACTAGAGGGAGACATCCACCTTAAAATAGGCCCCGAATTAGAGGCTTTATCCAGTGTGTGCGGTGCGGCTCGCCTTAGTACTGAGGATGGGCTCTGTGCGAGCCTTTCAAATATAAGTGGCATTTCTTCAGCTCCCTGGTTAGTCATGAGTTACTTACACCAATTATGTGTAAAATGCATCATTTCACATTTGCCTAGGATTGATTTGGTACTAATAATGGATTGCTTTGGGTATTTAATGGTCCATATCAGGAAAACCAGTTTCCTTTATTTTTTTTTTATTTTGAGTTTGATGTCAACTCTGCATTATATAATTTCTGAAGTCATTTCATTGCTTTTGTGATGTCACAAAACCAACTCTCTTACATATGTATAATATAAATACTATATGGGCAAAAGTACTACTGATAAACTAGGGGATAAAGTGATGTAGGTCGAAGAGCCAAAAGACATAAATACATGTTATGTGTGTGTAAATAAATATATATATACATACATACACACACACACACACACACACACACACAAGCACACACATGTATTTGCATTTATGTCTGGGTCGTCAGCCTATAGCACTTTATCCCTTGTCATTCACTTTGAAGTTATAATTCTGCTTTTGGAATGAGGCACAATACAGGAGAGCAAATCAAAACAGAGTCTATTTACATGCATTTACATAAGTATTTACATATGCAAATGTGAATCTTTTTTGGTGTATAACCCCACATGAATGAAATAAGTGGACCCCAGGGGAAAACAATCCAAGAGAAATTGAGGATATGGGCCCTTTCCTTTTTTTTTTTAAATGACTAATTTCACTAAAGTCAGAACTACCTCATTTAGTATACCAGCGGTGTGGTTGAATGAGAGTGCTTGAAAGATCTGAGGAATACTAAGTACGGCCATTATGACTCAGTAGCATAATGAAAACATACTATAGCTTGTGTTTTCAGGAGCCATCAAATGTGAGTTAATTAATATTCTACGCACATCAAATTGCACGCCTAAAGTGAAGTTATTTTAAAGCCAGACAAAACCCAATATGAATCTGATCCATCCATGTTGTGTGGCTTGGCTGAGGAGATGGATATAAATGTACACATACTGTATGTGAGAGGAGGTAGGAGGTGAGGAATATGGTGAGAATGATGAAAGCCCGGCTTTTCTTCCTGATACTGTAGACACTGTAGTCTCAAGGTGTCGATTGCTCATTCACTCATGAAATATTCATAGGACTGGATGGTAAGGTTTGTACCAGAAATGTTTGCGGAATTTCACCTAATTATTATTGTAAAGCTGGCATATGGGGGTTATTGACTGAGGAGCGTTGTGTTCAGCTTGGATAACATTTAACATTGAACAAATGTCTGCACATGGCGGACTGATAAGTATTTGAGTGCTCTCTTAAATCAACAGATTCCTACAAAATTCACAAAATAAAAACCTTTCTGACTGGTCTTTTTCAGAAGGCACATCTACAACACCCCCAAACTTTGAAGAACATTGTAATTCTCTGTATTTGAGAGGTGGGATTAGGTCGGGCTGATACACTAGAGCAGAAGTGAGAGTTAATCACTTTTGATTTCACACTGCACTTCATCTTCTGAACGAATGGAACTCTTCCTGGGACATCGGCCTAATACAGTCATGGATAAGTGCGTGTTCACACTGTAAAATAATGTCTGAGCAAAAGAACCGTAAGGTTCCACCCCAGAGTTTGCAGGCAAGTTTACAGTATATTGTCTTTTCATCATCCCCAGGCCCTCGGCTGCTGAACCACTTTATTTTCTTTACTGGTAAATAAATGCTGTGATAAACACAAAGCCAGCTAATAAATTCAAGTCCCCTGCTGGTAAACGGGGCACCATAAGCCCTCCTTCTTAACTATTATTAATTACAAATACAAAATCAACTCATTAAGGTCCAGACGAGATCCATTTTCAGCTTTATTTGTCCGTGATCTGAATATGTGGCGTTTATTAGCACGGTTACAATCCTTTAATCAGTTCTCCATGGTTAAATTCCCAGTGTAGACAACTAGTGCTCTTTCTCACACACTCATACACTATATGGACAAAAAGTAATGGGACATACCTCTTTGAATTCAGGTGGCCCCTTACTTTCAGTGAAGGGCAATCTTAATGCTTCAGCATTCCAAGACATTTTGGACAACGCCATGCTTTCAACTGGAGTGGTGATTGTGAGCCAGGCCTTCGCATCCAACATCAGTGCCTGACCTCATAAATGCTCTACAGAATGAATGGGCACAAACTGTCACAGAAACACTCCAAAATCTTGTGGAAAGCCTTTAGAGCTGTAAAGGGGGACCCACTCCATATTGACATCGATGTATTTGAATGCAATGTCACTATGGTCAACAGTCTGACCATAGTCCCTGTTGGTGTAAAGGTCAGGTGGCTAGATACTTTTGTCCACAGAGTGTATCTGAAGATCTTTCCAGCAGTGTGGCAGAAACAGAAGCACAGCGTATAACCACTGCAGAACCTGACCTGTGGGAGAGTGCACAGGTTGAAAGAGCCTCAGCAGAGACAGCAGAGCACAAAAGACGTAGAAGATTATGTGTACTAGCAGAAGATTATGTGTACATCCATGTTCTGTGTGCACACTATATGTTGCTAGTGTTCTTAGTTTGTTGACATTTATAGTTTATTTACAAAAGACAGACCAGTCAGTACATAGACACCCGTACATACAGTTTTTATGTAGTGACAGGACATGAACTCTTATCCCATTAATACACATAGACATATCCCATAAATGTCAGCTTCATAGTTTTTATCATCTGTAGTAGAGATGAGTAAAAACAAGCCTTTGGTTAATAAGCTCAGTTTTATCTTGCACTGAATGTTTTAGAAATACGTGACAATTATTAGCACCCATAGAGGTTTTTTATGAACAAAATGTAACTAAAGTTCTTCTGAGTGTTTAGGAATTCTTTAGTGGTCAACCATGACTTTTGGGGTCTAAATATGGGGTAATACAGAGGCCAGATTTCTTTTGACATTTATCACAGTAGTGCAGAGTTTTCCACACAGACCCTGGTTGGCATAAGCAACTTACAAAAAGGGATGAATGGATTTATTAGCAGGGATAAGAGTATGCCTGAAAATGCCAAAATATCTATTTTTAGGGTGTTTCAAACAACCAGAGCTGTAGTGAAACTGGACTCATGTTTATTTTGCCCCCATGTAGATTGTGTAGGACGGTTAGAGAGACAAGACTATGTCCTAGGATCACAGCTGTAGATCTGTAAAAGATGGTAGCATTCTGGAGTTACCAGATCAAAACAATATAAACTTCACTGCTATGCGAAGAAATCATTTGAAACACATGTTAGAAGAAAATACTTACCTTTGTCTGTTCACAGGCATAAACCATGGAGTTTTCTAGATGCTACTGGACCTTTTACTGGAACCAGGTTCTGTGGTCAGATGGGGTTAGAATTTTGGCAGCAATCACTCAAGGTAGGTTTGGGGTAAGAAAGGTGATTATGCAGAAAATACCTCATCCACACTGTTAACTATGGTGAGGGGGTTTTGGGGCTGTGTTTTCTTCAAAGGCTCTGAGGAGCTTGTTAGGATACACGGTAACATGAACTCAAGTACCGAGAGATTTTAAGTGAAAATCTGGCTGTCTCTGCTAAAAAGCTCACGCTGGGCCATGGTCAGATATTCCAGAAGGGCAATGATCCAAAATGTGTGCCTAAATCTACACATAAATGGTTCAGTGACCAAGAATCAAGCTGTTGACATGACTATCATGAGCTGAATGGGGAGTCCAAAAGTTTGGAGTTTGAGAAGGGCCCAATATTGATGGCTCGATGACTGGGTCAGAGCGTCTCCAAAACAACAGATCTTGTGGGGTGTTCCTGGTATGCAGTGGTTTGTACCTACCTAAAGTTGTCCAAGAGATGTCAACCAGTGAACCAGCAACAGGGTCATGGGAGTCAAAAAGTTATTTATGGGCATGGGGAGCGAAGGTTTGCCCACCTGGTCTGATCCCACAGAGAAGCTACTGCAGCACAAACCCCTGAAAAAGCTCAAACTAGCCATAATAAAAAGGTGTTAAAACATGCAGTGCATCACAGAACTGCTGTGTTTGTGGATGAGTAACTACAGACCGGTCAGAGCGCCCATGCTGACTGCTGTCCCCCACTGAAAGCGTCTACACTGGACACATGTACATTGGAACTGCACAATGGTGCAATGGAAGAAAGTGACCTTGTATGATTTTTTCACATCACGTGGACGGCCAGATACTAACACGTGGCTTACATGGGGAAGAGACTGCACCAGGATGCACTACAGGAAGCAGTGTGATGCTCTGGGAAAGATCTGATGCTAAAATCTCAGCACCATATACCACAGAACACATTCAGAGGTTCGTCTACATAATATTAGATGGCGGGTTTTAATGTTATGGCTGATTGGTTTATATGTAATGAGACTTTTATAAACCTAACCCAGTCTTAAGTCAGTAACCAAAAAGAAACAAATTTTTTACTCATTTAAAAGGCCCATAGCCTAAATTTATCTTGCATTTTTCCCCCTGAAGCCTAGCAAACACAGCCGTAATTCATATCTTTGCTACTGTGCCTTATGTAAATGAGCTCTGTTCTGATTTGCTGTTCTGTGTTCTGTGCCTGGTTTAAAGAGTGGTCTGGACTGAAACTCTGCTTATAACTTCATTATGAATGGGCGGAGCTAGTCAGCTGCAGGCTGAATATTTTCTAGTTATTTACATATATGTGTCCATACTTTTACATATATGTGTATATGCTTGTCTGTCTGATTACTGTGAAGGGCACCTGCAATCTCACTGTATCTTGTGTACAGTGACAATAAAGGCATCTTTATCTTTATCTTTATATTTATTCAGGTATATGTACATGCAATGGTTTTCATGACAAAATAAAAACACTTCATTCAAAGTGATGAGCTGCTTTCCATCTAAATTTGCATTTATGGGCCATTTGAATTAGGGGGTGATTTGGATTTTGAATTAAAATGGGCCCTTTAAAAAAAAGCAAAAAAAAAAACAAAAACAGCAGAACATGAAAAACATTTTCTGTGTGGCTGTTCTGTGAGGGACGTATAAAAACCTAAAAATGTTCAAAAACAAGCACACACATATGCACACACACACACACACACAAAAGCTCCTATCTGGTTTGGTGGTCTGGTCAGGGCATAAAGAAAGGGTCAGGAGTGAGCCAGCAGAGTGTGTGTGTGTGTGTGTGTGTGCAAGCGCACTCACGAGAGAGACACTCATTAGAGCAGATGTGCTGCTGCTGTGGCGGCTGCTGCTTCCTTCCTCTGGCCTGAGAAGACAGGCAGCTGCTCAGCAAAGGGCCAGTGTGACTGATCCCTGACCTCAAGCCCAGGCTGACCTCTGGCCTTGATCGGGGGAGGGGGCCAGGGACCCGCCAGATGGGGGCCAGAGTGGGTGGTGGGAGGGGGTGGGAGTCATTGGGCTGGGCTGAGGCGCTGAGCTGTTTACG
This sequence comes from Hydrocynus forskahlii, assembly GCA_037974365.1. Lineage (NCBI taxonomy): Eukaryota > Metazoa > Chordata > Actinopteri > Characiformes > Alestidae > Hydrocynus > Hydrocynus forskahlii. Next base: position 11,995,555 of record JBBPCX010000154.1, on the reverse strand, counting down.
AGTTGCTTTTTGGGGTGGAAACTTGTGGGGCTGATGCATGTGTGAGGGGGCAAGATCAAAACGGGGTGGGGGGGTGGGGGGGTGTTCAGCAACACATGGCTCAAAAAAACATTAAGCACAAGAGGTTTGTTGAGTGGTTTTAGGGGGGAAGAGATGCGCTGGACATTTTGTTTGGACCAAAAATAGATCTCTTTTTTTTACTGTGGAAATCACCCGTTGAATGTTCTGGGTGGATGGTATAAAAACATTACATACAACTGATTATATATACTGCACAAAAGTGTTAAGCATCTATACAAATCGTCTAAAGCCATTTTTCTCAGTGTGTCATAGTGTCTTTCTGCTAACAAAGTTTACATTAGAATAAATGCAAAAAAGCAGTAAAAAGTATCAAGATTGGGTTTGTTTATAAAAAAGTAGTTGATATTTTGTGAGCTGATATTTTGTGATATTTTGTTCGGTTCCAAATTCCTCCTCGGTGTCTCCAGCCATTGTCTGGATTTGTGAAATTCCATCAGCAGCTCCTGATTAAATTTATTGAAGCACAAATTGGGTCAAACCAGGTTTCTGATCCAGTAATACCAGGCCTTCACAAGGATCACATTGATATACTTGTACATAAAGTCACTATTTACAAACAATATGTTATTCTTTTTAGTAATATACATATAAATGCATTAAGTTAACTTGCTGAAATATAATAGCCACGTAATCACTAACAGCTGTAGTTAACTTTACCCTTGTCAGAGAACAAAACCTGCCAGTTATAGATATTAGACAGTAGTTAATAAAAAATACTTCTTAACTGGGGGAATAATCACAAATGTACAAAAATAATCAGATCCACTGACCTTAAAATGTGTTTTATTGACCATTCAACATTACATCATTAAATGAACATTTAAAAAATATATGTTAGTGCTGTCAGATATTATATACTGTGATACAGTTGTAAGAATAATTTGGGCATACATTCAAATTACACATTTAATTTTTACCTTGGAAAAATCTGAAGAAAAAAAAAATGTGTAAAACTTCTCCACAGAGGACACACTTCCGAACATTTTAATGAACGGCTCCTGTTTATTTGCTGAGTGTAACGTTGGAAAAAAACATACTAAGCGATTTTCAAAAATTTTGGCATGTTTTATATGAATTATTTGAATAGATAAATAAATAAACTGGGCGATAAAGTTTGCAGCTACGTGCCATGTTGAAATTTGTAACTGTAGATGTAAAAAAAAACATACAAGGGTAAATCCTGCAGACAGTTTCTAGATTCTATCATAGTGCTCAATAAGTCCTAATTCAAAGCAAACATGACTGTATATAAAGATTGGCAACATGGTCACTGAGATTGGAACAGTTAAAAGTAATACACACACACACACACATACACACACACACACACACACACACACAAACCCCCCCACCTCCACACACACACATGCACATACACATATGAACTCCCCCCCACCTCCACACATACTCACACACACCCACACATGCATATGAATCCAACTGACCTCCACACACACATGCACATAAACATATAAACCCCCCCCAACCTCCACACACACACACATGCACATACATATATGAACCCCTCCACCTCCACGCACACACACACACGCACACACACACACACACACACCCACACACACATACACACACACACTGATTCATGTGTCCAGTGAGTCAGCCGTCCACCTCATGGCCGAGCAGCAGTGGGAGCTCTGCCTGGACATTTGCTCCTCCATGTCTCCAGAATGGACAGGTGTTGGCGTCAGCAACGTCCAGACTCGTTTCAGCAGCTGCTGCATGCTTTCAAACAAACACACACACATACACACACACACACACACACACACACACACACACTTAGCCACACACCTCCCCCAAATGACAGATGTAGTCACACCACCCAGCTAGCTTTATGGTGCTCTAGCTGTTTTGACTTTAAATATTTGCCCAGGAGGTAGTGCCCTGTTTGGGCAAGGCTGGAGAAGCTGCGTGGCTGGGCGTAGCTACAGGAAAAGGGCACGAACCAGAGTGACCAAGTGCGAGACACGATCTGTACAAACATCTGAACTCGGAGGGCTTGAAAGGTGTGAGGCTGTGCATGCACATTCACACCTTCTGCCATCAAGACCTGACCCCCACTTACAGCTGTTATTTTCATCCTAAACCCTCCAAGCACTGCCTTTAGCATTCATTAGGTTTCCAAAAGGAAGGTCATCTTTATCAACACACACAACATTTTAGCCACCATGAGTCTGGGTGAGGTAGAATTTCATTAAGTATCTGTTTGATTACACACATAATTGGAAGAAAATGTGTTGCTTTCACTTGTTTGCTCAAAATTATTTTAATTGTTAGCTTCAATGTATTCACGATTATTATTTGCTCATTTAAAATGATTTAGTTTGTCAGCTTCAAGTGGATTTTTAAAAGGTTTTTAGCATCCTTGCCTAAGGTGACTGAGGTTAACTTAAAATTACTTGCCTTTTAACTTTTTACATTTTTAAATATAAAACTCTGATCTTTTGAGCCAGGTATTTGACCCTACCAGCATAACGTTACTTGTTTTTAAACATAGCTTCATTTTTTACTTGCATAGCTGACTTTTTTGCCTAACCATCTTAAAATGGTAAAAAAAAATTTATCTACTACCTGAATAAGACTTGGCTCCTCTTCCGCAGAACTACACAGCTAGTTGTTTTTCACTGATGCTACATGTACAAGCAAAAGGTATCAATGGCCTCCTCTTCCATTTACAACCTCTGCCGCCACATGTGATTCCTTTGCTCTCATTATGTTGTAGCATCAAAAATGAAGCCATATTTATGTGAAAATGTATTTTATTACATTTTTCGGTTTGGTTTATTTGATGGAGCTGAGGCTAGTGGAGGAGGAAGAAATTCCAAAGACGCCCCTGGAGAGGAAGCTAATCCAGCTGGATTCAGAGGGAGCACTGCGAAAAGCACCTTGTTCTGCCATCTGGGCCCACACACTCCCATCCCATTAAGAAGCCACATTAAGGTGCGGGTAATTGCAAGAGCCAGCCGACAGGAGTGCAACCTGCAATACTTTTTGACTGTCCAAAAAAGAGAGCGGGAGAGAGAGGAGGAAAAGAAAGAGACGGGGGGGGGAGGAAGAAGAGGGAGAGAGAGAACTTTCCTTGCACAGCGAATTCATCTTGAAACACTGCTTCTAAGGACTGCCAAACAGATGCCAGTACAATTGCTTCTCTTTTTTCCCTCTCCCTCTGCAATCTAAGTATGGCGCCCATATGGTTGCAGCTGAGGGGAGTGATTGTTGGTATTGTTCACTTTGTCAGCGGTCCTGGCCGATGTGGGAGCGCTAATGATAATGCTGTGTGCAGATGTGTGCTGGATGCAGGCGCTCGTTAGCCTCATGCGGGAGTGGAAAGGCCATCGGCGCTCACACTGGCCGTGCTGTCTGGAGCAGGCCGGCAGGGCAGGGGTGGTGCGCTAGTGGGGCGCAGGGCTGCCACATGTCCGGCATTCGCTTCAAATACTACGTCCATCCATCGTGAATACACGCGTGACCTACATTGGCTGTGGATTTTATGACACTGGTTTGTGTTTTTACCTATGACCTGCTTTAACCTCTTAAACTGCTATGGCTTGACTGAAGGCCCTCACTTAAATTCCTCACTCTTATAATTCCATGGCTGATGTATTAGCTTAATAGGAGCGACCAAATAATTGGATTTACTGAATAAAAAGTCATAAGACGTCCCAATTACTGGTGGCAGTAACAAAAGCATGATAACATTTGATATTCATTTTTCTGTCGGGTCACCGAATACGGAGCAACTGTTCTGAAAGTTCAATCTCCAATCAACAACATATTTAAGTTTATTAACAGAATAATAATTATTTTATCATGATCTGAATTTGTGAAAAATATATTGTTAAGCCTACGCTCTTATTTTGCAGTAAGGAAAAAAACAGCTTTGACATTTTTGTAATTGTTTGACATTGAAGCAAGAACTCAAAGCTGTCCGTGCCAAATGTATATCAGACATGAATGTAATTGATTGTGTGTAACTTCTAGCCATTACTTTTGAACAGTATAGCTAATTAAAGAACTAATTCTCTATTTTTGACTGATTAATTACTAAATACGTCTGGGATCAAGGTTAAAAATGGCGCTTTTTTGACTCTGAATAAGGTATTTGTTGTTGTTGTATCCTACACAAGGCCTTTACAGGCAGGGGTGCAGTAGTAGTGTCATGTTTAGAGCACAGTCAGACAGCAACCCAAAAACTGCCTATTCAAAAAGAATTCAGCCTTCATATTCAGATGCTCCCACTCACAGGAGAGGAAAGGCAGATGGAGACTTTTGGCCTAGCACCCAGAGATCTAACCTTATAGCAACCACCACGGCAGTGACAAAACCGCAGGAAACAGAGAGCAAATCGAGGTAATTGAGTTGAGCAGCCTCCTATTTTCTCTCTTTCTTTGTTTTAGGGCATGCATCAAAGTTACGAAGCCACACTATCACATTTACTTCCACTCGGGGAAGCTTCAGGATTCCTCTTCCGTCTCCTGCCAAGGGTCCCGCATGGTCGTGGATAATGCCGCATTGTGAGAGGGAATGTGGGGAGGTAGTTGTGCCAGGTCCCACAGACTGAGCCCACGTCTCTCTCTCATTCTCTCTCTCTCTCTAACCCAGTTCAGGTCGTGTGCATTAATCCTGGGAGTAGGCCTCGGGCCACTCCTGCACTGCTGCAGGTTGGTGGAGGCGACAGATGGGGCGTGCACTGCCGGAGCTCGCGGGAAGTGGAGAGGTTGGCATCTCCATGCGGCCACGATCACAACCACACTCCTGCTCACACCGACATTCGCCCGCAACCACGAGCAGGTCTTAATATTGAAAAGAGCACCAGGTGTGCAGGAGAAATCGGACAGAAGAAAGGCTCAGAAGAAGGTACTTTTGTCAGATACTTGGTAATGCTGTCTATAGATCATGAGCATGATCTGCCCGTGGGTTCTGGTGTCATAAAGCTTAACTATAGTCCGTTTGGCAAAGCACATGTGGTTCTTTAGTCTTAGGCTGTGTCCCAAATGACACTTTCATACTTTACATACTTCACTACTGAATGCACTTGTAATGAGGGTGTTCTATTTTTACAAACTATTTAGTCAGGTAGCATGCAATTCGGAATGCAGCCATACTTTTTTAATTTATTCGAGTTTTGAGGACAATGCAGCTATCAAGTAAGAGCTATAGTTGAAGCATGTAACCTGACAATAATATTAGCATTGTGCAAACAGGATGCCTAAAACTGGGACTAGTTGTTAAAGGAATACATTCAATAAAGCTAATGTTGCTAGTAATTAAAGCCAATGTTCACCAATTAGCATTATTTAAACAATACTGGGCTGACCGATGACTACTAGCTTCTTTCCGTTGTGAGGGACATTAGTATGTATGTTGTGCAACTGTATGTAACAGTTCCTTTAAATGGTCTCAAATAGACTTATGCGGTTTTGCACCGGATGACATACTGTTATCTAAAGATATGGACAAAAGTTTAATGCACAGCTTAATACAGTGGAAGTATCAGAGATCATATAAAAGAGGAAGAAACTGTTCACTTGATGTAAAATGACTGGGACGGCTTGTAACATTTAACCAGAATTCTGTTTAAGTAGAAGGTTCTTTCCGTCAATAAAAATAATCTACTTTCTGGTAAAGCCATGAGACAGAAACGGCCTGAGGACATTGTGGAGATTATTAGGAGATTTACTTATGGGGATGCACAGTGACCAGAACTACCGGAGACAAAAATATTTTTAACATGAAATTGTTAATGTGGCATCCAGGTTTGGGTTTATAGGTCTCTCCACATTTAAAGAGGATCATGTAGTCACGTCCATGAAACATCTTAAGTTAAATGCTTAAAGCTGTATAGTTAACTGCTTATTTTTGGAGGTGTCAAGAACTGGAGAATCAAAACTTACGCTGTTTTAAAACTTAACTTGTTGGGTAAAGGACTTAGGAGTAACATTTTTATCTGCATCTCTGTCCATCTGAATGGATAAGATTACTTTGAGAAGTGTGTGATGGTGCAGATTGGCAGTTTGTGAAATGCTAACGTTTTGGTTGTCATTACTTGTTCGCTTCGTGGCTCCAGTGTAAAACTAAAGAAAATGAACTTCAGACACCAAGCAAGTCTTGGCCAATTAACTATTCTTGCAGTGAGGGAAGAATTGCATAAATAAAATTTTTTTGTTGGACTATCGCTTTAAGCGGCAAGTGTGATGAAGGAAAACGTGGTTCGGTTCCAAAGCCATAAAGGATGTATTGGTCCCACATTAGCAGGAGAGATATTTCTGTAAATCTGTATCCTTGAGCTGTGGCTTGGCACGGCTGCCGTGTGCATCTGTGGCGTATTGAGCTTTGCTCTCCTGCTCCAGCAGTGTGTGAGGAGTGTGTGGGTCCTGCTGAGTCACACATTTGCGGTAGGCAGGTGTGGGGCCTCCTTGGAGATGGATCTAGCAGACAGTGTGTTACAGAACAGCAGACAGAACAAGGCCCCACCATTCTCCCAGTACTCATTCAGCTCCTCACAGACACATGCAAACACACACACACACTCTTACACACACTGAGCACTGGGGGTGTCCTCATAAAGGAGCAGCAGTGTGTGTGTGTGTGTGTGTGTGTCAGACTGTGTCAGGACGTCAGGCTCTAGAGGACAGTGCTGAGAATGACTGGGAGGAAACAGGCCTCAGGCCTCAGCGGAAGAAGCTGGAGAACACTTGAACCGCCCCGACATCTTACATGGAGAGCAATTCAACTCAACAGGGCTCACAAAACAACTCGCATCATATTAATAATAATCATAACCACCTTGCATTAGCGCTGTTTGGCCCCTATCTGCTTTCCCACTTATGGATTATTTCCCACCAACTAAATTTAGTGGCAAATTTTACATCTTTAAATAGTTTTATATTACTATTATAATCAATAATGACTTCTTTGTAACACTTCATTGGACAAAAAAACACGATAATTACACATAAAGATGCGCTAATGTAAAACAATTTATTTTTACATTGTTAAACTAACAGTTATTTTATTCAATAATAAACAGTGCAGAGTGAAATAATAGCCAGAAAGAAAGATTAAGCCAGAAGCGATTTTAATGTTTTTTGTATTGAATATTTAAATTTTTTCGGCAACACAAAGAAGTTAGTAAATCATAAATAATATACAGTAATTATCTATTATTAGTAATTTCCTGATGCATTTTCTGCAGCAAGATTTGATCTGTTCAGTTTTCAAACTTAATTCAGAGAGCTGAAACCATCCGCTGCTCGGTTCGTCATCCTGGACACAATTAATATCTTTCTCATTGTTTATAGCTTCCAACAAATCAGTCATATCTGAGTCATAATATCAGAATCATTTAATGCATGGACCTGCAACAAACATTCTCTGCTTGTTGGTGTATTTGGTAATGTTGTTTATTTGTTATTGGCACTGACTGTGAAAGAGCAGGAAAATACTTATGATCACTTTGCTTGTTCTAATAATATAACAGCACCAGCAGAGTTCATTCATTCATTTTCTGCTTTTTCTAACCAGAGCCGCAGGGTAAGCAGAAGCCTATCCCAGCTCTCACAGGGCGAAAGGTGAAGAAACACCCTTGACAGAACGCCAGTCCATCACAGTGCAGAGCAACAGAACAACACATTCATGCACGCAGTTGCACCTTGGGGCAATTTAGCAACTCCAATCCACCTGACGCCGTGGACCGTGGGAGGAAATCAGAACTCCCAGCAGAAACCCATGCACACTCTAATACATATATTCAATGTTTCCGTTAACAAAGTAAGTTACTCTGCCTGAAATCTTAGATTTGACTGAACTTTAAATAAGACAACAGAACATAAGACTGATCAACTGTGTTAACTTATCTGTGAACTCTTTTTTAAGGCAGCCAGGCTTTTTACAATTTCCATCATATTTGGATTTATTTTTTATCCTTTAAACACATAAGAATGCTTGAACTAAATATATATCTGTGAAGTATCTTTTTATTTCTACACTCTTGAGTACATTTCTGCTAAAATAAGATGAAACAGTCGAGTTATCAGAAGACAGTAAACATGGGTTGAGTGGTCGAAATTTCCTTGTGAGCGATGATGATTAGTATCCAAGTTTACAAGATCACTTCAACGAGCCACAAGCACACCATATTAACCACAAGAAAACAACAGAAAAAAATACACTTACAGAATGTATATTTTCAGTGTAATCAGCTCCTGTGGGAGTTGGTTGGTGGGTGACGCTCTGTGGCTGGCCAGCTGTGCAGTGAACGCGTACACAGCTGTCTGCAGAGCAGCGGTACAAACTGCTCTTTTTCTTTCCACATAAAAGATAAGGTGACACCAACTGGCAGGGCCTCACTGTTACAGGACCGTGAACACACCATAACAGCACCCCCACACGTTTTTAAACTCTTATTTAAAAAAAAAGTGATAGACACAATGAAATGGAGCATTGTGAGCAGTCCATACCGCCTTTAACTCAAAAGTCATTCTCATCTAGAAAGTGTGTGGTCTCCTTTAAACTACAATGTATACGTTTTCATTGCAAAATAAAACTGACACTAAAACATATTGCATCTTGTCTTTTAATTTACTCACTTTTCTTTTTCTGTTGATGTAAGTACAATCATGTCCGTATTATATATACATTTGCTTCAAATGAATTCAGTGTATCACTTTTTTCCTTTGGTTTTAATGTGTCATTAAGTATCAGACACACATGAACTGTCCAGGCGTGAACCCGTTAAGGTCACCGGAGCAGGGAAAAGTGCTGACTTGTCACTGTCTGAATCCTGCCAAGACCCCCCCCCCCCATATCAACATCCCACGCCCTGATGCCCACTTATCTGCACCAGACAGAAACACAACCAACAGCTGGTGCACAGAGAGGCCTACTGGCCTATTGAACATGTGCCGCACCGAATTGTGAATATTAAAACTTGTAATACATACTGAGAGGACGTATATGTGTGTGTGTGAATACAGTTTTACTTGTGTGTTTATTGCGTTTGTCTAACACGTGTGACACTCATCTGTCACATCTACTCTCCGCTCTCCTGTAATCAAAAGGAACAGTGTTTTATCTCAGCCTGTGAGAGTTCCACAGACTTTGAGTGCTTTTGTGTGTGACAGACGGATGGAGGGGGAACCTTGGCCTGTTTCTCTCACAGACACCCCCCACCACACACGGATATTTAAGTTGGAGATTGCGTCTTCTTTTGTTAGGGGACGCAGGCTGGATGGTGTGCCCCTCCCCACTGAAAAAAAAAATCTCCCCCAGTGTGCCCGCCTCGCCCCCCCCAACCAGCAGCACCACTGCATTGTCTGGGAGGCCGTGGCAGGCCGCTTGTTGCTTTGCCTTCTGGCTGTGCGCGGTAGGCTCTCCACAATGGCTGCCTTTTAAACCCTACAGACTCTAAAGAAAGGCGCACGTCTTCCCTATCTTTTTATCTGCTCTGCCCTTGTACTTTTTTTTTCATTCTTTCTTTCACTTTGGATTTAACAATCTTTTCAGTCCCTACAAATCCTTTACAATGTTAGTCGCTGGCCTTCCTCTTGCAGAGTCTCACAACTCCTCATTGTAATGCATCGCTTATTGGATAACATGGTGTCATCAACTGTCAAAGACTAAAGCCACCACACATATGTCTCCATTTATCTTCTCCACGTTTCTAGAAGACGGATGAGCAGAGAAGAGAGAGAAAAGAAGGGTTACGGCGTTCACTGGTTATTTGTGTCAGCAGAGTCAGTCATACCTCAGTGTAACGGCTGGGCCTGCCGTGACCATGTGCAGCAGCCTGGCACGCAGCTCCTGCGAACTTCAGGCCCAAGCTGGTCCCACACTTAACATGTTGAGCCCACTACCCTTCGGCACAGCCAAATGTTTCTGCAGCTGCCCTTTTGTCCCCACTCCTTGAGTAAACAAAGGACAGATACAAATTAATGACCTAAATTCATAGCGCGCAAAAGGGAGACAGAGTGAGAGAACAAGAATGTGGGAGAGAGAGACAAGATGTCCCAAATGAACACAAACTTACCAGATGTTAATGATTTGCATTCAGCAACATACATTTATATTGATGAAATGGACAGACACAAGTCTTTCTTTTTTTATATGCACTGAAGAAACACTGATGAATCATTTAGAGCTTTGAAATGAGTATTTTTTTTTTAAACTTACTTTAAGCATCATATACGGTGAATTAATCGGTACCGAGTGCATTTTTGTTAACTTGTGCCTTCCTCCCCTACTCCGCTAATGACTACTTTATTACAATGATCCCTCATCGAAGAGTAAAAGGGAGAAGTTCGAAGAAATTAAATGTAGAATTTTAAATGTACTGCTTCTTCAGTTGTCAAACTTTTAGAACTGCATGCATCTTTATATGCTGCATTGTTTAATAATGCAAATAAGTGAATGATGCGAGTCTTTGTAACAGTGGCAGTGCAAACTCAGCCAGGGATGAGGGGGACTGAAGACATGGCGTTTCAAAACTGAGGATAATATTCATCTGATTGGAGGGGGGTGGAGGGGTGTGTGTGTGTGTGGGGACAGGGAGGCTTACAGCACAGGGCCATCTGTGGCAAAGGCCTGTTGAGCAACGCTTGCTGACTTAAAAAGTGGTCAGTCTTAAGAGCATCTGTAAGGCCAGGTTTGCTGAGCAGCCAAACAAAAGATAAACCTGCTTTGTTTTGCTGAAAGCTGTACTTCAGGATCTCTTGCAGCACCCTTTGAGCATGTATTTATTTGTGTGTGAGAGGGTGTGTGTGTACGGGCGTATCTGGGGGGGGG
>JBBPCX010000154.1:11968845-11983286 GCA_037974365.1 Hydrocynus forskahlii | reverse complement strand
ACCCTTTTCACTAATTGTTGCACCAACCAAAACCTATGCTGGGGAAGCTCAAGCCCCTGGGGGCCCGAGAGGCACGCGAGCCCTCCCTCCCTCCCTCCCTCCCTCCCTCCCTCCCTCCCTCACTCACTCCCTCCCTCCCTCACTCACTCCCTCCCTCCCTCACTCCCTTCCCCACCTCTCTCCTGCCCACCGTCAGTGTGGAGCCTCCAAAGCCTCCTCACTCTGCAGCAGGCCCAGTGCTTCTGCACCGCACACAGCTCCATGACAACAGCGCTTTTCCAAATTTAGGTTTCCATTTATTTAATTTTTTTGCTTTATCCTTAATGATTTGACACTTGATGTCAAGGTGAGCTTTTTCTTGTGAACTGTTTTCACATTCACTCAAAAAAAAAAAAAAAAAGGGACAAATAAAGTATGAAAGCTGAATGATCTTAATTTATACAAAACAATGATTTAAAAAAAAGAAATATATTTTCAAATCACATACAATATGTTGAAAAAAAAAAGTCTTTCTACAGCACTGTAAATCGACGTATTTTTAAATTCTAGAATTTATAGATATTGTAATAATCTAATAATGTCAATTAATAATGTTAATTAATTAAAGAGTTAAAATCATAAAGGCATCTTTTCAGCATTAATCTAATTTTGTTAAGCCTATAAAGGTGCAACCGCGCATGCCAAACATTTTCTCCTGTTAAAGGAAGGATTATGCCTTGAGTACAAAAACACTCACACACGCAATCACACACATTCACGCGGGAGCCCATATGCGCGCACACACACACACACACACACACACACACACACACACACACCCCGATTGGAGCTTTATTCCGTTTACGGATTCTTCAGCTTTCGCCATACACAGTAGATCTGAGGAGCCCATCTTTACGGGAGCAGACACGTTATCACAGCAAACTGAATCTTCATGGCCACAGAATTTGAAGCAAGTGCCAATCAAGCAGATAAATAAATAAATTACAAAAAAAACCAAAAAAAAAGCTGACACTTTTCAAATGCTAGATGCGAGTAAACAGGATACTCAGACAGCAGTTGGAGACCAGCAGTGGAGAACAGCAGCGCGTGAGGAGGTGCTAAGCAGGAACCACACTAGCCTTGGAAAGATGTTGAGCCTCTGCTGACACCCAGCCCCACAATCAAACTCCTGTGTTCTACTACAAGCCTGGAGCAAGAACCCTCGGGCACAGACATACTGCAACCTAACATCAGTGCATTTACACCACCTTCACAGCCCAGCAGAACATCTTAACAGGAGTCACCACAGACCCTCTAGCAAGAGGAGGGGAGGGAAAAAAAAACAAAAAAAACCCCAAACAAAAAAAACGACTGAGGAATCAAATGAGTTAATTAAAAATACACTCTCCAATGCAAAACAACAACAAAAATAAGAGTAAGTTAAATAAAATTCATGCAATTTCTACAGCTGTAATATTAAAGTATATATTTTTTTGAACAGACAGGTGCCCTGACTGTAATGAATCGGTCAATTACAGTGTACAGTAATACAGCAATTCACATCTTCTTAAATATACATGTTGGACGTCATGCAACAACAGATCCCATTTTGAAAACAAAAAAATACACTACAGAAATCTCTAGAAATGCAGCAAACGTAAACCCAATCTCAGTAGAAAAGAAGTGTTGAGGGTCTGCAACTAAATTAAAGATGAAAGAATCATCCGTTCAATCATCAAATGATATAAAAATGTGTCAATTGATATGAAAAAGGAGGCTGTACATTGCATGAGTGCCTTTTCGTCTTCTATCAGTCAAGTTTCCTATCACAAGTTTAAAAAAATGTACAAGAGCCTAAATAACATAAGGTTGGAGCTTTTTCGAGCAAACATTCTTGCAGGATTTAAAGGACTGACTTGTTAACACGCTGTGTCAGCGTGCGGCCACTCTCACACACCAGGTATGATATTTGCAACATAAAAGGTATAGTAGTGCACGCTATATACACATGCTCATAAATGAGCCTTATGTGTACAGGTAAATATAGGATCATAGTACCCGTTTAGTGTATGCTTATCAGAATTAAACTTCCTCAGTGTATTACCTGAAATCTTCATATGTTTTTTTTTTTTTGTCATGGCATGGATGTTCAATAAAATCCAGGAGTGTACAGAAGTGTATGTATATACACTGTCAAATCCAGATTCACACATTTTATATCAGAAGTGATAGCCTTAGCCAGCACCAATGTTTTATAAAAACAGAAAAAAAAACAACAAAAAAAACAGAAAACAAAAATCAGTAGTAACATTTTTTTCATGTGCTAGTAAAGTGCAATTTAACAAGATAAGCAATGTACATAGAAGAAAACATGACTGATGTAGACTTTTTCCACCTTCTCCCTGCCCACCTCTTTCCTTACCTCTCTGCCCCACAATGTTGCTCTCTTTCTCTCTCTCTCTTAACTTAAAAAGCAGTTTGAAAGGGTTGTCATTTTAGCTTTCATTTCCAAAGTTCTTGAGAACTATCCTCCAGTGCCCAGTCTCTGACTGTAGGCAGGTTGAGTGCCTCGCTCTTGACGGACAGAGAGTTGACCAGTTCGCAGTGGAACTTTCGGATGTGCCGATACAGGTCCCCTGACTGTGTGAAGCGCCGCTCGCACCACTTGCAGGCGTGTGGCTTCTCACGCGTGTGCACCACGGCGTGCCGGCTCAGGTTGTGCGAGTACTGGAAGCTCTTGCCACACGTGGTGCATGTGTAGGGCTTCTCGCCCGAGTGGGTCCGCTCATGCCGCTTCAGCGTGTACATGCAGGAGAAGGTCTTGCCACAGATGGAGCAGGTGGGCACATTCACATCGCCCGCCGGCTTGGCGCGCACGCCCTCCTGCTCACGGAAGTGCGTGCTGAGGTGGATCTGCAGAATGTGCGGGCTGGGGAAGACCTTGTTGCATAAGGGGCACATGAAGATCTGTGCGTGCGGCGCGCCTAGCATGCTGGACACATAGGGCAGCAGCGAGCTCTCCACACCCGCCGCCTCTTGACCACGATCGTTCTCGCCACCCAGCGCCTCACTCTCATCCTCCACTGCTTTGCTGTCCCGCTCCAGCTCACTAGCCAGTGAGGCTTCGCGCAGGGCTGAGAGGTGCGCCTCCAGGCCCAGCCTCCGCTGCTGGACAGTGTGGATGCTGTGGGTGCCATTGGTGCTGGCTGGTTCCTTCAGGCCGCTGTGCTCCATTTCGTAGTCGCCACTCGCCAGTTCGTCGTCATCCGAGCCTGCGTCCTTCTCCACCTTCACCTGCACTAGGGCACTCTGCAAGCTGTCTGGGGTCACCGGGCCACAGAAGTAAGGGTTCCCGCCGGCCACGGCCTCCCCAGGTGGCCCACTCAGGCCCGACTTCACCGACAAGTCCAGCACGCAATCTGTGTCTGCTGACACCCTGCGGGAGGGCACAGAACGGTGGGACAATGAACCCGTGGAGCTGCTGGGGCTGACTGCAGGGGACTTGCCAGTGTCAGGCCCGCGTGGCTCTGCTTCTCTGGGGCTAGTGGCCGGAGAGGCGGTTCGCTCGGAGGCCAAGCGCATCCACATGCTGCCCGGCTCCTGTAGGCAGTCCCGCTTGCCCTCTAGCTCCTCATCGTCACTGTGCAGCAGGTCGGCGGTGGCTGGTCGGCCGGTGCTGCCGCCCTCAGAGAAGCTCTCCACCTTGTCCGAACAGCTGGATGCATCCTCCTCTCGCTTGGTGCTGTCAGCCTCAGCCGTGGCCTTCTGCTTCAGCTTCTTCTTGCAAACTTTGACAATGTCGTACATGTGGAGGTAGCTGGCGGCGGCCAGCACGTCCTCCACGGGCAGCGATTTGAACTGGAGCTTCCCTTCGTACATGAACTCGAGCAGGAGAGCGAAGGCTGGGGCTGTGACAATGTCACTGTTCAGATGAACAATGTCCCTTTTGTCCAGCTGGTCCTTGTAAAAGAGATGGAAGTACATGCTGCATGAAGCCAGCACTGCGCGATGAGCTCGGAACTGGGCATCGCCAACCAGAACAGTGGAGTCACAAAGGAATCCCTGATGCCTCTGCTCGCTCAGACACTGTAGCAAATGTCTGCTGTGGTCTGGAAACTCCATGCTGTCTTCATAACCTGCAACAGACCGCAGATGTTAGAGAGGCCCAGCAGAACAACAATTGTTTTGTTTGCAGCCCTGTATGGAACTTCTCTTTTTTCCCACCCGCTTAGTCCCACTCTCTCTCTCTCTCTCTCTCTCTCTCCCTCCCTCTCTCTCTCTCTCACACACACACACACACAAACCCTCACACCCTCCAAGGACTTGCTAGTGTCTTAAAAAACAGTAATTGTGAACATGTTCAAGCTCTTTTGCATGTTTTTGGAAAGTAGATATACTGTTCATAGGTTTCCTTTGGGCACATTCTCATGATAAGCGGCAGTATTAGAATGGAAGTATGTTCTAAAATCAGATGGTCTGAGCCACATTCAAAACCACTCTAAAATGCTGGATGCACACACGTATGGCTGCACGCATGAACTGAATTCTGAATGAACGCGGCACTTGTCGCGCTATTCAGAGAGTAATCACTGCTTGTTATGTTGCCTGGCAACCCGATTCTCTGTTAATGAACTACACTGCTAGCAAGAAAAATGTTTGTGGTCATTGTTAATAATTAAACTAATTATTTATTGAACATCGGTGCATTTTATCACACTGTTTCTTAAGCCAATTAAGTTAAAGCCCCCAAAGGCCACGTGTCACAGGGTCTGCATAACAATATCCATCTATCCTTCCATTATCTGAACCACTTATCCTCAACCAGGGTCACCAGGGTCCCTCACAGGGCAGACACTCAGACAAACACTATTACACACGCACACACTCACACCTAGGGGCAATTTAGCATCTCCAATTTGCCTGTCATGCATGTCTTTGGACTGTGGGAGGAAAACAGCAGACACGGGGGGAGCATGCACATCCAGCCGGCCAGGAATCGAACCAGGACCTTGTTGCTGTGAGGCAGCACTGCTATCCACTGTGGCACCATGTCGCTCTGTGTAACAACACTCGCGGTAAATTCACTAAGGATGCCCAGATAATAGAACTGTGTCAATGTGGATAAGAATAAGAATAAGAAATTCTTTTGTCATAAACATGCTCAATGCAACAAAAGGAATAAAGATAAGACAATAAACGGTTTAAAAAGAACAGTAGTAATAGTGCAAACGAAACAACATAACTCTAACAAAGTAACAAATAACTATAACAGATATAATAAAATAACTTCGATGATTAGTGCGAGTGCTTATGAAAAGTGACTTAGTGTTTGTGCCATGAATAAAAAGAGAGTAGCATGAGATGAGGGGATGAAACCAACATTCAATAACATACAGATGAGCAAATAAAAAGCAGAGTAATATTGCACAAATAATATTGGATATCTGACAATGCTGATATTAATGCCAATATTTAAGTACTTCTATCAAAAATTACAATCTAGGGTTACAGATACAAAAAAAAAGAAAAGTAAATGCAGTGGCCTAGTGTTTATATTTTTCGCAGTATAATTAATCAGATATTGATGAGCCAAATCTCAACAAGTGTTTGAGAATACTGACATCATTTTGATGTGAATTATTTCATTACTCTACAAAATATTCCATGCATTCTCATAATATCCCTTCTTTCAAACTGAAATAGTGTAATTGACAGTACAAACCATTTACAGGCCCCTGCCGAGGAGCTATTGTATGCCCTTAGCATTTGGTGTTTGTTGTTGTAACCCACCACCGCTATTTGGATGAATGCATTTTCTATTGAGCTCTGCATTAAACTGTAGTTCACTTCAGTCAATGGGGCTGAACAGCTCACACTGACGCATTCAGCAATGCTGCCATTGTTTTGAGATGTAGTACAGAGGGCTTGCAGCTTGTACGCCTTGCATGGTGCTCTTTTTATCTGTTTATTCTTAGGGTAACACAGGACTACGAGTGAGGAACAGCGAGCTATGAAAAAGGCCAGCCTACAACAACACGTTACTACACAAAGCAAATCAAATCTGATGTGTCTAGTTTGAAATAGTACATGCAAATTACTGAAGTGGATGAAATGTGTATAATCTACACCACCCATTAGACTGTGAAGCCTGAAGCAGCACTGAATCCTGAAACAGTCCTCTTCTCTCCTGTCTCCTCTCTCTCTCTCTGTCTCTCTCTCTCTGTCTCTCTGTCTCTCGCTCTCTGTCTCTGTCTCTCTCTCTGTCTCTCTGTCTGTCTCTCTCTCTCTCTCTCTCTCTCTCTTTCTCTCTTTCTCTGTGGGCACATTTCCTCCAGCCTAGCTGTACAGCTACAGCTCATTTTGTGGAGAAAGAGAGAGAGAGAGCGAGAGAGAGAGAGGCAGAGGGAGAGAAAGAGAGAGAGAGATGGTACAGAAATATAGCATTTGCTTGATTGAAGGACAATCTGTGAAATATGTGTGTCAATGTATGAAAATTACGGTCATTTGAAAAGGTTAATCAGAGTTGCCTGGTCAAGACCTCAGGTCAGTTACATCAAGATGAAACCTCATATGTTAAAAATCCAAGCATGACTTATGGCCCTGCCTCTCCCTCCATCATCTGTAACATTTGTTAGTTGATGAAACAGAATTGATAGTCAGGATTCTCCTTCAAGTGTACTGAGTCGTCCGATGACACTGTGTTAGCAACGTCTCAGAGGAAGCATGTGTTAGTTTTGGCCCTTCCAGCGCTGGTAAAATCGTGTGATAATGAGAGACCAAGCCAGTGTTCGGGAATTTGTAATGACCTAATTACACAGAAAACTGGGCAAAATTAAAAACAAAAAACACATTTGGCTAAAACAAAAAAATGTATCAGCAATAGCAGAAGCAGTAAGAAAGAAAGAAAGAAAAAAGAAAGAAAGCGAGAGACAGAAAGAACGAAATACATCAGTGTCCATCGTAAATATCAAAATATGTAAAATGCCCTTTAGGGATTGCGGGGAACCCCACAGTCATAGAAGGATGAGTTTCGGTGCAGTTATTGGCTTGGGTGATAAGAATGAAACTGACGAGAGGAATAAAGGATTGAAGGACGAGAGAAGCCTCAGAGACGAGGCTCGCTCTCCGTGTCCGGTAGCATTGTTTTTGCTGAGTTTAATAATGAAAGCACTGACATTTCTCCTAATCGTCTTGCGCTCCGCCGGATGATGTTGGTCACAGCAGCCAGGGAGAGGACAACACAATAGAAGCGTGGCTTCACAACAAGAAACACAGCGTGCTGGAATGTGATCTGCCGAAAAGTCATTTTGAGAAGCCTCGGGACAGCACGATGTAGGGCAGAATTATTGAAGGGTGGATTTAATGCAACCATGGCAGACATCACATCAGGCTCTGACTGTGAACAACGTCCGAAAACACTGAGAATATTCCCCCGGCACTGATATACATGTAATAGATCAGAGTGGAACAGCGGCGTTTCAGGGTTGTGACATTTCAGGAAACTTAACGAGTGACAAAAGGTCAGTAATACCACTTGATTGCAGATTTGTACAATAAAAAAAAACACTATTATAAAAAGGTCGTGTAAAATCTCAGCTTTCCCTGCCTTCTGAAATAAGAGAGTGTGAAGTAGGCAAACATCATTCAGGTTTCTAAACACACCACTGAACTGCATCTTGAATGAGACAAAATTCAAGACAGCCAATTAGAGCAGAGCTCACACAAATATATCAAGCCCTAAAGGCACAGAAACAAAAACAGCCACTTTAAACAGGAAAAGGTGGGAAATGGTCATATAAAAAAAATGTTTTTGCCATTTAAACCCACACAAATGTCATAAGTAAACCTCAACGGAAAACGAAACAAGAAAAAAATGTAGAATATTGGCTCTTTAATAGGTAGAGGGTTGTGAATTTTAGAAGATTTAGAGACATTGCTTTTATAGAATTCTTCGTGGCTTATGTTTGGGGAAAAGAGCTTAAACAGCTGAAAGTTAGGCTACGTGACACGCTCTTATATAGTATGCAAAGTAGCACAATTAACCTGCAGCAGATGTCAAAGAACAATAGAGCGGAAATTTGGGGTTGAACAGTAGCACAATGTAACTGGTTCCACCTTGTCCAGTGTAACTGGATCCAAGATGTCCAGTTTGGCTGGTTCCAGGCTGTGGGCTAGTCCTCAGGCACCATCAGGAGCATGAACACTAACACAGCACAGAAATGTCCAGGGACCCTTATGAGATCATAGTTACTAGTCGCAGATATAGGCCGTTTCTAAATGGGCTAACAGTCGGAATGTGCTGATTTGTTGATTTAGCGCCTTCAAATGCACGCACAGGGATTTGTCTGGAGCATATTAGTAAAGTGCTTTCAATGTCAAAAACTGCTGCACAGCTAAAAGTAATCTGCCAAAGGTCATGCATGGAACATCTGATGTAAAGCATGTTTCCCCATACAAAACTATGACAATGGACGATATTCATACATATAGACTGATTTCACAGAAAATCACAAATTATCTTCCCACACTGACTTTCTTAAATGGGTTAAAGTCTGTGCAGGCTCTGCCAGATCTATCATAGTGAGTGTCTGGGGGAAACCAAGAGAAACTTTGGGCTAAGTCTGGGTGAAACGTAGACTTATTAAGACAATAACACATTAAGAACAAGAACAAACTAAACTAATACTTTTTCAAAATCAGAGTTGATGGTGTACTCATCAATATTGTCACCATGAATGCAACTTAAGTTAGTTAGCATGGTTGAAAAGTCATCACAGAAAAAAAAAAAAATAAATAAGCACATAGATGTGTGCTGCATGCCTGGTGCAGTAAATACATTCATTCTGAAGAATGAACGTAAGCTGACAGTAGTTTTCTTCTAGCTAGCATGTTTTGCCTGGTTACTGAACGTGAGCTGTTTGTTAAAAGAGCACGGACTCGAGATATCTGAGGGCGGATCCTTGTCAGTGGTGTTATTGACTGCATTTCAGCGTCAATCATTTCCAGATTGAACCCTTGAGACTTGTAGAGTGTAGATTAACATTCGGGTGTATGTGACAGTCGGAAAATGTACATGAAGTTATGAAGTCACTTCGATTTCATGGTCTTAAAGTGCATGCTTTTCTCTCAGCATGCACTACTTCATAGCACACACTCTTCAGAAGTGCAAAGACAAAGAAAAATGTAGTCCACTCAAGGACAATTAGCCATTATATCTCAAGGCCATTATATCTTTACTGCAATTATACTATAGTTAAACTCTCTCCCACTTCAATTTACTTTAAAAAAGAATCTGGAATGGTAGAGAAATTATATAAGCAATGAGTGTGCATTCAGTGAAAAGCACTGACTTTGACGGATATGCTTTCAATGAAAATCTGTAAGATGTGTACAGTTTGGGTGATTTAACCTGCAACAAAGGTTAAAGATCTGAAAATGCTGTGCCCCAACTTTCATTTTCAATTCCATTAAGAATAATTTCTATTCAAACCTCAGCTGAACTCCTAAGCTATCCAATTCTTTCTTGCCTTTTTGCTTCTCACACACACTTTCTTTCTCTCTCTCTCTCTCTCTCTCTCTCTCTCTCTCTCTCTCTCTCTTACTCCCACCCCCCTACTGTCCCACCCCTCTTTAATACCCCCACTGCCACCAGCTCTGGCATTAAGAGAGATGGATTTTCATTCAATCGGCTTAAGACAGCAGACATTCATTTTCCAAAAGAGTGTTTTCATACAGCCCCTTCATGTCTGAGAGCCTCCCCTACTGTTTGACATCCTGCTACTTGACGCACGACTACGAGCCAGGGACGCCATTGGAGGAGGTTAATCTGGGTCCCTTGGTGAGTTCATCACAGCTCACTGTTAGCACAACTGTTAGAAGGGATTGTTGTCGTGGTTGATTGATATTTGTATGTGCACTGAAATGGACAAAGCACACCCAAACCAAGAAACCAATAAATGTGTTTTGAAAATTAATTAGATTAGTAATCGCTGTTTTCACGGTACATACTTCACTGGAGAAAAAGTGGAGACATGCTGAAGTAAATAAGCAGCTATTTCTGCCTTTTAAGAAACATTTCTACTTCCTAAAATCTGCTTTCCTGATGACTCAGCAATGACTAGTCTGCAATTTGAATAGTAATCAGACTTTGCAAGAGTCACTAAAAGGACACCGTAGACTAACATAACTTTGCAAATCCAATAGAGCCACTAGTCTAAATCGGATTAACAAAAGCTACTTATAAAGGAAACATTTCTGCATTAACTTCTATTATTTGTCTATGTTGATAGTGCTTTATATTCACATTTTAATATTTATATTTTTCCAATTAGTAAAATTCAGCATTAGAAAATCATAATCATTCATAGGAATTTTCAATGTATAGAAAAAGAAAAGCCCTGAAAAAGATTTTTATTCACATTAGACAAGTCCTATTAAGTTTTTAACGATCTTTTCGCGATTCTCACTCTAAATTTTTCATTTAATCATCAGAACAATCAATGCATCGCTTATATAATCAATAAAACAGCCCTGCTCTTCAGCCTTAATAATGTGATTTCTCAAAACCATTGTCATATTTATTCTGATTTGTGTAGAACATGATCGAATAAAGCCAAACAACTGTAGCTCCTTTGCTACCATTTGGAGTGAGAAACTCTATGCATGGGAATACACCTAACACCCCTGGTGCCTTTGATCACTGATGAAGTAAATGAATGACATTATTTTTCTTTTGCAGTCTGCTTCTTTTATACATTCCAGTTCTCCAGTTCCATTTTACTGTGGCCGATGTGGGCACACATATGGCCAAATGACTCTGGAAAAGAATTAAAGGAGAAACGGATCACGACAACACGATAGGTCAGAGAGGGTTAACGGAGAGTTTTTTTATGTGTCCCTTGATACTATTTGTACTATAAAAGACAAATGGGCAGCTGGAGCTATCAATACAGAAACTCAACAAATAACAGTCTGTTTCAGCATAAACGTGACCGAATGGAGATGCCTCTGCACTGGGGCCATTGTTTTAATGCATCGGTGCTAGTGGACGATGGGGTGGTGCAGGGGGACCTGTGAGAATCCAGGAGCCTCTCCTGTATTGTAAATCATCCTCTGTGCTCCTGCTCTCTCAGCTCGCTTTGCCCCAGCCCCCACCCTCTCCTTCTTACCTTATCCCCGGCCTTATTAAGAAACGGCACAGGGAAGCTGCAGAGACCTCGTATTCATCAAGCCAGGCTGAGGGGAAAAAAAGATCTTTATGCGCAGTTTAATTCAGAGCCACTGTCTGTGCTTCGGCTTATTGGCGTTTGAGAGCAAATTAACACAATGTACTGTCGTTCAGTGGAGGACGCCTCTGTATATACTGAAGGAAAATAACAGCCACAGACCTGCTGTGTCACCAAACAGAGTGAACGCTGGGACTGTGAATGAAAAGATGCATCCAGGCGGAGGACCAGGAATAAAAATAAAAACAGCTACACACGCGGTGTGGATGAGGGAAGACCAAAACACAGCCGACTTCACAAACGAACCTCCAGAAATCCTTTTGTTTGTGTCGTTAGAAGGCAAATGTTCACAGAGGCAATTAGGAAGCAAAGCCATCTGTTGAGATTCTAAACAAAACGCTTATTCACCCAAAAAATCTGCTGAATCCTGTCTGTCTGAGCTTAAGCTGTTCTTTAGAGGTCGATAATTCCCTCCTTTCATATCCTTACATTAAACAAAGAAGCAGCGATGTCTTCGACTGCTGAAAAGTTGTGCGCCTCTTTCTTTGAAGAAACGGAATCAAATGTGCTCACGTAAACAACAATTCAGAACGGGGATGAGCCAATTACGGCAAAAACAATGGATGGTGTTCCGAGAAGATGTTGTCTGGAGTTGTGTGACTGGAGGAGAGCGACACAACAGCACTAATGCAGGGATTCAAAGCATACGGGCGTTTCATTGTTGTTGGGGAGAAAAAAAAAAAGAAGAAAAAAAAAAGAAAGCAAGGCAGGCATGAAATCACAGCGTGCAGCCATTTTAATTAACTTCTGAAGTGGTGAGCGTTGAAAAGAAATCAAACTCAAATTTTTGAGAATTGTAAATGAGGGCAACTTCCGGAGATCAATACAATCTGTGTCACAAAGAGTTCTATTCATGGCAGCCATTTTGAGACAACAGCCCCCTGAGGAGAATCTAAAAGGCTGTTCTGTTTCCCTTTGTTGCACTAAAGAGTTGATTATTTTGACATGAGTACAGGTCCTGCTGGCTGAGAAGAGACAACTTGCCTTCTTACAATCACCACAGAATTAATTATCCTTTCTTGTGACGCTGCATGTCTTTCAGCAGAAGAAGTTTGAGTCCCGAGAGCTGCGATGAAGACTCGGTTCGAGCTGTTGAATCAGACCGGACTCGGCCAAAGCCTTTATACTGCTTCTGTAACCAAACACCGCAGACAGAACTCGGGCTTTATTATGTTCCTTTGGCTCGTCTGAAAAGAGCTGACCTCTGTCGAGCGTATACAGCTATCGTAAAAACGTGCCCGACAACAATACTTTCCTCCTTTCTCAGCAACTCTGGAAACCGCAGAACACGCACTACCCGAGTGAGAGAGAAGAACACGCCAGGATCTCTTCTATTTGAATACATTTTCTGCAGATACAAAATGCATTAGTATGTTTCAAAGTGTCAGAATGCGTGGAAACAGCTGCATTATCTACGCCCGGTGTATATATTAGCTATTGTAATATGCACTTGGACTCTTTGCAAACACAAATTAGGCGGCAGAGTTCAGTGGAAAATGAGATGGATGTAAGACTTTATCAAGAGTGATATTACAAGAAAACAACCTTCACTTGATTGTATTTAGATTGAGGCTGGAAAAAATTGATTTGTTTTAGATGACGGCAACTTTGCAAGATGCAAAAAGCAATGATGCACTGCAACATCAGCTGCATATTGTGGCAAAATGAGGAAACAAAAACCAAATCAACAAGCTGATCTTGCTGCTGGGAAAATTCAGGAGCCTGAGGATCTGCTAAGTGTCCAAAGCGATTCAACTTTGCTAATGTGGCATTGATCCGGGGCAGTATAATTTCATACCTCTGTTTTCCCCTCCAGTCTCAACCCTCACAGCCTGATAAACACATCAATGCAGATGTGAGAGTTTCCTCATACAGAGAAAGAGAGAGAGAGAGACGAAGAGACAGGGAGGGGGAGGGAAAGAGCAACAGAGATAGAGAGAGAGAGAGGGAGAGAGAGGGGGGAGAGGAAGAGGGGGGGGAAGAGAAAGGGAGAGGGAGAGAGAGAGAGAGAGATAGAGAGTGATAGAGAGCGAGAGGGAGGGAACGAGAGCAAGAGGGAGGGAGAGAGATGGAGAGGAAGAGAGAGAGAGAGAGAGAGCAACGGACAGGAAAAATCTTATTGGGGTAGATGGCGATAAAGAAAAAGAAAAAAAATAGACAGAGACAGAGTTGGAGAGAAAAGATGGGAGAGAGGGAGTTAGTGAGAAAGAGTAAGAAGAAAGAAAGCAAGCAAGAAAAACGGAGATGAGAAAATCAGAGAGAGAAAAAAAGAGAGACAGTGCAAGAGTGTGACAGATAAAATAGAGAGAAACAGAAGAAATTAGACAGAAAAAGGGAAAGATAATGGAAGAGAGAGAGAAAAAGAGAAGAGATGGAGAGAGAGAGATAGAGAGAGAGAGATTGCATATAGAGACAGAGCAGGACAGATACAGAGAAGACAGAGTCAGAGAGACTGTCAGACTGAAAGTATGTGTGTGTCAGAGAGAGAGGAAAGAGAGTCAGAGAAAAGAATGAGAGAGTAGGCAAGACAGAAGTAGAGGCGGCGGAAGGCCAAGAGAAAGATGGGAATAGATGGGGGTCGAAGAAAAAAGACAGTGAAAAAAGAAAGAGATGAGAGAGAGCAGGTGCTCCAATGAGCAGGAGAGTCCAGGCAAAAAAAGAAAGAAGAGAGAAAAGACAGGGAAGGAATTAAAGAGAAAGAGTAAGAAGAAAGGGAGAGAGCAGGAGAAACAGAAAGAGAAGAAAAGCAAAGAGAAGAAACAGCGAGACAATATGAGAGTGAGAGAAACAGTAGAAAGGAGACGGGTGAGTAAGGAGACAGATGAAAAAAGGGACAGAAAGAGACAGAACTAGAGACAGAAGAAGGGTAGGAGAAAGATGGGAAGAGAAGGAGATCGAAGAAAAGAGACAGTGATAAAAGAAAGAATTGGAGAGAGAGCTGAAAAGAGA
This sequence comes from Hydrocynus forskahlii, assembly GCA_037974365.1. Classification (NCBI taxonomy): domain Eukaryota; kingdom Metazoa; phylum Chordata; class Actinopteri; order Characiformes; family Alestidae; genus Hydrocynus; species Hydrocynus forskahlii. Next base: position 11,969,073 of record JBBPCX010000154.1, on the reverse strand, counting down.
GAGAAAGTGAGAACAGGAGAAACGGGGAGAATAAAATCACGGAGAAGAGAGAGACAATGCAAGAGTGAGAGATAAAATGGAGAAAAAGAGGAGAGAGAGGAGAGAGAGAGAGAGAAAGAGAGAGAGAGAGAGAGAGAGAGAGAGAGAGAAGAGAGGATAGAGCAAGAAGAGAGAGAGGAGAGAGCGTGAGAGAGAGAGAAGAGATAGGGAGAGAGAGAAGAGAGAGGA
>JBBPCX010000154.1:11955697-11965697 GCA_037974365.1 Hydrocynus forskahlii | reverse complement strand
CTAACCCTTTGGACCCCTGACAGAGGGGGGGAAAGTAAAAAAAAAAAGGACAATGGGAATAGTCCTAGAGACCTCATGAGTAAGATTTTAAGAAAGCATTCTTATTTAAATGGTACTACTCAAGACTTAACTGTTTTGAACTACTTCACCTATGTCTACTTTCATGTTCCTCAAACAGCACAAATAAGAGGGTCTCAGTCTTTTCCCACTACACCATACAGGAGGACGGCTTAACTCTAAATTCTTTTACTGTATCCCAACCAATGCCTTTTCACTCTGGAGCTTCTGAAACACCTTTTAGCCTCCCCTGTTTCGCTTTTGGCCGAAAAAGACTCTCTCTGGTAATAATCTAGCCTGATTGCAGACAGTTAAAATTAATAACCCAGTGACTAGTTATAACATCTGTTAAGCCCCGAGGAAAAAGAAATATGAAGTAGAAATATGATCTCCAGGCAAAAATATGGCAAAATTGAGGACTGTGCATGGTATCAAGAGGATTTCAACTTGGGAAAAAGGTTCATTATGAGTTAATAAATGACACGATCACCAATTCTTATATAATAGACATAAAAAATCCCTTCCGAAGTCAGTAAAGCCCCACACAAACCTGCACCCCACAGCTGCACACTGCCTTCATTCCCACTGCACTCCAGCAGCCTGCTCGAGTAAAACTTGGGTCTACAACCACACTTACTGCCAAAGTGAGCTTCTTCTAGTGCTCTGAACTTGAAAAGCACAACAACAAAGTGATTTTTAAGCACCGAACATCTCGAAGGATCAGCTTGGAGCAGCCTGAGTGTCGTTTATATACTTGTAGGCGAAATAAAAACACACGACGGCTGGTACTTCACTCCTACACAGCCTTCAGCCTGGTGCTGTGGACCAACACAACACAACACAACCATGTCGAGTGTGTGTTGCTGTGACTCTGTGTGTGTGGTTTCCACTGCTGACCCTGCATAGTGAGGAAAAAAGCTAGCTAGTGGGCTAACAAAAAAGTCTCCGATCTTACCTGCAGGGTTTCGTTTCTGTAAGAAGGCCCCGCTTCAACGTTTCAGCGGTCAGTCGCTCGGTCTGACCGCTGAAACGTTGAACGCGGCGGCCGCTACAAAAAAGGAAACAAGAAAGAAAACAAACAACAACAGTAACGCGGCTCGCTACTTTTTTCCTCCAGAGCTCCAGCCCCCCCAAACACATCTCCTTAAAGAGCACCTCGCGTTAAAGCCCACTTACAGACAACGAGCTCCAGTTCCTCTCCTCTCCTCTCCCTGCTTCCTTTGGTCGAATCTTCTCGGGAGGAGGAGAAGGTTGGCGGTGGGGGGAGAGAGAAACAAAACAAAACAAAATGAGCAAAAACAAAAACAAAAGTGGAGTGACTTTCAACGGCTGTCCATGCCCAGCCCGCCGTGGCAGAGAGACGCAGCGGCGGGGAGGGAGAGCGAGAGGAGCCGCGGCGGCAGCCAGATGTTTCCGAGCTGTTGCTACTCAACTCTCCAGCGAGGAGGAAGCGGCTGAGTGGCAGCGCCGAAGCCAATGGAAGAGGCGCAGAGGGCGGCGGAGGCAAATTGGAAGCAGCCGCTGAGGGGGAGAGAGGGAGGGATGATGAGTCCGCTCGGCGTAGGTTGACACCAGGCAACAGTGAGAAAGCAAAAAAAAAAAAACACCAACCCAGAAAGGGCCGAGCGGACTGGTTCCTACAGCAGACTGGCGCAGAGCACGGAGAGGGGACCGCGCGCGGATACCTGGGTACTGTAGTCAGAACGGAGCAGGTGCAGCGTCCAACTTCACACCCACACTCAGACTTGACTGGACGAGGCTAAATTGGTCCAGGAGCACTGGAGAGCGTGGACAGGACCCTTTACAGCGAACAGCTTAACTAGATTTTATGTTTGTCCTCCGAGAAAGAAGGTAATATGCATTAAATAACATTCATAAAAGCGATTAACCTTTCTCTTGAAAAAATGATAAATGTACTGTCAGATTTCCCCCAAATGTCGAATTTAATGCAGTTTTTTATTAGTAACTGATATTAGCCTTTTACCATCATTCATGGAGTATATAAAATATTCTTAAGAAAAATTGTTAAAGCATTTTTATTGAATAAATCATTCCAGTTAAAAAAAAAAGATTTCCATAAAATGATGATGATGATGATGATTATTATTATTAGTAGTAGTAGCAGTAGAAGTAGTAATCTTTAATGTACTGTTGTTTTTTTCTTTCTTTTTGGGTAAGCCGTGAATATCTTCTCACTACAGATAACTTTGTGTTGTATGGCCATGCCCATTAAACACTAAAATATAATAGTATATGTATATTGTATACATTTATATACAATACTAGTAGTATACAATATACATTTATATACATTTATGTACTATTAAAGTAGTTCCTCCATTTTCTGTTATATTAGAGTGCTGTGTTCCTAATGAGAAATAAAGTAAACAAATAAAAAACTAAATGGAAAAATCTAATACAGACTAATGTGCTGTTACAATTCCCAACATGATGGTGGACTTCTTCACAGTTTAGCTTTTCCTACAAAACAGAGGCCACAGGGCCAGTGCTGTGTGTGGAAGACAATCAGGTGAGTGCGGGGACCCCACAGATGCGTAACGCCGAGTTCAGTCCAGACCTGATGAATACAGTCACTTGTTCCTCATAGTTGGCTGTGAAAGCCCAACCCGCCCCACATCGTCGTGGTCCCACAATGTGCCCCTTTCGCCCCAGTAAATTAATTGGCGTTACTAATACATTTCAAAACAAACCACTGTCCTCCCAGGTCTGGAATCTTGACCTAATACCATTATTATTTAATGCAAAGAATGCCCTCCTCATTAAGCTGATGTGTTGAATGTGTCAGTGTGTGAGCGATTACATGTGGGGGACAGTTTAAATCACACCGCATTCTTTCTATTGTCGGCGCAGTGCTTCCCAACAATCTGGTCCTTGTTCTGTCAAGGAGTGTTGCGAATGATTGTCGTTCAGCATCATTCATGTTGTTCCTCAATAGAACTGCATGGGTGAGAACGGTCTAAACTCAAGTTAATAGTCACTCTGTCTATAACATGGGGGACAAATGTGATTAATGCTTTACAAAATCTGTGTGCACAACAGGTGTCATGTGTGTTGTTCAGTGGATCAGTGAGTGCTGCCCATATTCTGACTTTGTACAAGAACACAGTGTGAGAACGATCATTCCATTTTTACTCCTTTTGGTGTCACTGTCCACAGTCCATTCCCAGCACAAAATGTCCATTACTCCTAAACTCACTGTTAGAAATTTTCTGTCAGCTTTTCAGCACAGCTTGAAGCCATATGTAGCAGTAACACAGGCCATAGTGCTGTGGAAAACTAAGAAAACTAAGAAAGCCTGAATGTGTTTAATCGCATTGATTTGGATTAATATGAAGATCTCTGAACCTAAAAGCTCCTAAAAGATTTCTTAAATCATCACGATTGCAACACTTTACCCGAAATGTCGCTGTTGGTCTACTGGTGGTATGGCACTGTTCAAGAGGAAATGGGTTCTTGTTTTTAAAATGATGCAAACACATCCTCACCAGGGGTCCCTTTTAAAAGAACATGCCAACATCCCACCTACAAAAGTCCTGCCTGGAGAGAAAGTGTGAGAGAGGAGAGAGAGAGAGAGAGAGAGAGAGAGAGAGAGAGAGAGAGAGAGAGAACCATTTTTTGATCCCAAATGCTTTTTGCAGAATGCAGTCCCTTGAATGTGGCTGTGCCATCAGCTCAGGCAGCCTGATGTTTGAAATTGTATTTCCTGCAATTCTCTCCATCTGTTCTAAGTGAAGTGAAAGATGTGAGGGATTCGTCTTCTCTGCCATTGAAAAGTGCAGTTCTGGAGGGCTATGAAGGACTATTAGAAGGCATAGGGGTATTAAAATAGAAAAGTCGTTCAGAAATGTGCTACCAAAGTGTCTTAATTATCAAAACTAATGTAAGGGATTGTATGAAGACTGGCTTCTGAAACAGCACGGGATAAAATATCTGATTAACTGCACAGATAAAGGGTACCGTCCGGGTAATTCTACCTCCCAAGGTGCAAACATTATATATCCCTAGCTAAAGGTACCCTTGCAGATATGACCACAGTGACATGGTTTGGTAAAAAGTAAGGCCATAAGTGTTAAAAAGAAGAAGAAATTCTTTACACATTCATGCAATCAAATGTCATAGAAATGCTAAAATAAACCAGTGTAATTTCAAAGAATCTTGAGTGGATATTTCTGTTTGCTCCCAATAGGCCTGAATGTGTTTGAATTCCTTCCTCTAGAGGTCACTGTGGAATCCATCTTGAAGTAAGGGACATTCGTGGTCTGTTCAACAGCTCCGGCAGCCACAATGAACCTCTAACCTCTTATTAAACAATGCATACTCCACATGTGCTAGCCACTAGGAGAATATATATATATACACACACACACAAAATGGCCCAGCATGCTTCAGCACTGGCCCCCAATTCTCCTTCTAATTATGCTAATACATGTTGCTTGGAGGTAAGAATTTCATGCCGGTGTCTGCCATTATACAGGATTAGGCAGATGTTGATACACTGGCCTTTTTGATGGGATTAATCTTGCTTCAGAGCACAGAGAGAGGGAGAGAAATAGAGAGAGGATGTCTGGATGTCTAGCAGCACAGCTGCAGAGCAGACACTGAGAAGCCTAAGTATGAAGACCATGGGCAGCAAGACTAGCCCAACCAAAATACCATAAACAGTGATAAAAACAGTCCTGAATGAACTGGTATGCAGACTGAAATAGTATGTTATTACTATAGCCACTTCAAGAAGCTTCACCCCGAAGATAACGCTGACATTTTACCTCAGGAAGTAACAAAGGAAGGCGCTGCACTTCACACCCCAGGGTCCACTGGGTCTCCGGCAACATCCAGACAGGGACCTTCACAAACCCTGTAGGAACTCTAAATCCAGTTCACACTGCATTGATTAGAACCCACCTACATCGCCGTAAGGTACGGGGGTCTACTTTGTGTCTGATTCAAAAATCGCTTTCTCACTCTAACAGCTCTAGAGCATGGCCAGATGCTCAATATTTTGGAAGTAAATTACTGCATGAAAAACTGAATTTTCTTCTTTGAATTTCCTGAATTTTCACTATTTGGAAGTAAAATAGAGAAATTTTAAACTCACTTTATACACCCCATGTATGGGAACTAGGCAACAAACATGGTTATTTCATCATTAATTCATTAATGAATAAGTCATTGTTTTTATGCAGTCTCAAACAGAGAAGCATTCACATTCAGCAGTGGCCAAAGTTTTGAGGCCACATTGAGAATTTGGAAAATAAATGACAGCAAGTTTGAGAATTTTGAAACAATAAATGACAAGTACAACGAAGAAGTAAATGTTCAAGATACTGCAGTATTTCTAGGTCACTGTTCATATTTATGCAAATGGTTGACATTGACCATGTTAAGGCCTTTGTATGAAAAGTTTGTATTTTGTTCTGATCTCTGTCATTGAAGCACATGTTCAGAAAGACTTTCGGGTGGATTTGATCTATTCGTCAGAGGCTTTTGCGCAAACTTGTGGAGTTGATGCCAGCGAATGTGCACACTGTCACTAAAGCAGAAGGGGGACACACCCTGGTACTGTAAGATATAAATAATAAAATCAAACTCATCAAAGAATTTTTAAAAACCTACGCTTAACTTAAATTCTTATGCTGATGATGTAGTTGATAAAACAGTGTATTAAATTAAAATAAAAAACAACAAAAAACATAAACAATGGGCTCAGGTCTTTGGACTCCACTGCAAATTCCCCTGTTTAGCCTATAGCAAATTAAACCTTTTTCTGTTGAAATATAACATTTATATAAAAAATATAATATTTCAACCAGCACTGCTTGATCAGCCAATCAGGCCAGGGATCAACTGCACATGTCAATCTTAAAGAGACAGTAACAAAAATAACCTTTTTAATTCTAAGGGATTAAGGAGAGCTGGGTAAAATTCACCAGTTTTGGGTATGTAAAGCTAAGAAAAAAACATAACTGGATGGCGGCAAGTAACATCCCTGGCAAATGTAAAATATGAGCCGTTTAAAGGTGAATATTTTAAATAAACATATAACTTGCATTATTATTTAAATTGTTATCACTGTTTTTGTCTCGGCATAGACACCCAAAAACAACTGTACTGTTCAATTAGCACCAGCTGTGTTAAACCAGTCTCCAGTGTATGCTGTGAAAATGCGCAGGCTACCAGTGTACATCATGAGTGTTAATTTAAGGCTGATGACTTAACTGTGAAGCAATAGTTCAAGCGTAATGTTGAGATTATGCTTTTAGGCATATTGCTACAATAAAAGAATGTGTTAATAGATGCACAGTCACATAAATCTAATCACGATGTGAAAATAGGTTTGATTATTGTCATGGCATGATTGGTGGCAATAAGAGGAAAAATTAAACACGCTTTATCACAACAGTGACTCCTCCATCAGTCCTATATAGAATAACTTCCCCAAGCACATTCGTGAATGTACAGTAAATACAATTAACAGCAGACAGTTAAAACATTAGCATAAAAGCATAAAAGCAATTAGCTGGTTAATTGCACATGATTAGAGAAGAAGCACAAAAAGTAAAGCAATGCTATGAGCCGTGGCAATGAGAAAACAGCATCAGGCTTAACTCCACACACACCTCCACACCCAGCGCTGTCAGGTAACGACAGAGAGAGCCACGCACCCAAGGGGAGGGGGTGGGAGGGTGGGAAAGAATTCTCATCAGCCGACCGATCACACAGTCTCTGGAGGAGAGCGAGGGACTGTTTATCTGGAGCCCAGCCTCTCTGGTCCTCTCTGGGGACCCAGCAGCAGCTCTGAGCCTGCTGCACGCCGCACTCCCACAATTATTATAGCTCATAACAATTAGCATTTAATTAAGCACCCAGCCATATGGAGGAATTCGCTTTTAACGGCTGAAAACATGCTGATGAATTAAGGGTAACACTTTACGGTGAACACCACAGCTGGAAGAACATGACTGTGTGTGTGTGTGTGTGTGTGTGGTGTTTGTGTGTGTATGTGTGTGTGTAAATACTATTTCACAGAGTAGAGCTTAGAAATTAGCTCTCATCTGTCCTCTTATAACATCTGTGTGGTTTTATGCACCAGTGGAAACAGTAAAAATACATTTTTACATGACCATTTCCCAACCTCTCTTTTAAACAGGCAGTTTTTGTTACTGTGTTTTTAAACCTCTTATATGTAAATCACCTTTGTTCTGATAGACTGCTCTCATTCAAAAAGCAGCCTGTGCTGAAATGCTCTTTACAGCATGAGGTAGTTCACATCAACATTTAAAGAGCTGTTTTTTGCTGTTTGGATTTCATATATAAATAGGCTGTATAGGCTGGGAAGTGAATGGTATGTTTTTACTTTGCCAGCATATGCATTTGAGTCAAACTCTTTTACTTAATAAAGCAAGGAATCAATCTTCATTTTCAACATTTGCATTCTTTCAGATGATTCTACAGATCATACTTGTCAGTGTGAAGAAATCGTAGAAGTTTACAAAAGCCTTTTTACTGAGTGTTAGGGGACTTGGTGATTTGATGACTTGTTTGAATAAGATATGCCTGCCAGCCTCGATTCCCAGATGATGGATGGTGACACACAAAAAAGAGGAAATAGCGCTCATAAACCAGCCCGTGTTCTGGCCTGCCGTGGAGTAGACTGCCCAAGATGTATTAACCTATTTATCTCACGCAGCAGAAAAGGGACTCATTTAGCTTCTGATTAAAGTGAATATGCCACATAATTTGAATGTTAAGATGCCCAACAAAAGAAATTGCAATCTTTTTTTAACGTTCAATCAATTAATTTAAAATTTTGTTCACTGGTCACACACCCACATGGTCACATGCCTTTTGAAAAGTAAAGGTGATGGAAAGGGTTTATGCTTTTCACATCTCGACATCATTGTCAGGTCAAAACATCTGCAATTTGTTGCTTTTTTGCCTTAACAAATTGACCAAAAAAAAAAAAAAAGGACAAAAAGAAATGGTCGGAAATCTTTCATTCCAACTTCAATCACTCAATCAAACTTTATTTATATAGCACATTTTTAACAACTGGAGTTGACCAAAGTGCTTCACAACATTAAGAACAGTAAGAGCTAAACATATACTCAGCACTGCGGTTAATACACAAGAACTAAAAAGATAAAACCTAAGTAAAGGTTAAGTTAAGGTTAAGTAACTTATCCTTAACTGACGGGTTGGTCCTTCTCTTGTAAGGATAGAGTTTTAAAGATACAAGATTTTGTCCCAGCAGTGACCATATGCAAGAGATGACAAACTGGTTTCAGGCCTCCTGTACATGTCTCCTCTGACCATGTTCTCCATAACATGGGGAACGGCAGCTAAGAACAACAGTGTCTCCTGTAAATAATTCATGGACTGTCCGTCTCACTTTCACCCTCTTGATGGGCAGTGGAACATCTGTTCAGGCCTGCTGTGCCGTTTCATGCCTCCAGAGGTACGACATCTGGCTGGGAGGGGGAGGGGGCTGTTCTCGAGGGTGTGAGCATCAGGGGAAGGCGCTGTGTGTTTAACTTGTTTATCTACAGATGGTGAGGATCAGGCTCGTAAAAGGGAAAACAGCAGCTTTGTTTTGGATTCACAATGCCTTGCACATCTGTCAATCATGTCCCATTGTTACGACGTGGGCGCTTGTAGAGAAATTCCAGCCACCGTGGACCCTGCTCCATGCCGGTGGTGGCGACGTTGCTGCCAAGCTCACTGTTCTTATGTAACAGTGCAAAATGAGCAGTTTGTTGTTTGTTGTGTTATGATGCCAACCAAATCAAAACAGTTGTCGCTTATTTGTGTTTTGCAGTCACATGAAAAATGATTCACTCTTTCTTCATTTATTTCAGCTGAAGCATCCCTTTCTGAAGAGTGAATGAAGACGTTTGTGTATGCATGGTCCGGTGCCATCAGCACAGCTACTTTTCAAACCGCTCATTAAATCGCTCGTTAAAACCCAAACATCCAGCGCAATTCATCACCCAAAAAGAAATGAAACATCGCGGCTCTGAGGAGAAAATTAGACCATCAGGAGATCATCTCACTGTTGTTCATCAATGAGTCAGACGGATGAGACAGCAGGCTACTGTCCACTCACTGGCCGTGTCTCAATCATCAGAACAGTAGCAGCTTGCGTTCCTGTTATCACCCCACCACATTCGCTGATCTTAAATCTCATTCTGTCCCAGAGACATGGCTGGAGATCTTGCGCTCCACCCTGCTTGTTCCCCCCGGCTCCTCTGTGGCCTGCGGCGGGATGTTTTCATGGGCTAGGTGGAGCACAGATGCGGCAGCAGCCTTCGCATTGCTGGAGGAAGAAATGGCTGACTACCTTTTGGCTTGGAGGCACCATTACCCAATTTGCCTTCCAGATGTCCATCAGTGAGCAGTGGCCAGCTTCGTGCCAGTCAGAGGCGTCCAGACTCTATACATCTGGCCAAGCCTTCTCCCACACACAATCTGCTATTTTTGTTTTGTTTTCTCCTATTCCTGAAGATCTCATCTAGCTGCAAATTTCAGGCCAGGAAAGAAAAAAACAGTTTGTGGACTGTATGAAGTGAAATATCACACTGCAATGGAACGTTTTGTCATATTGGTCATTTATGCAACACTGTGCTATCCCAGTTAATGGATGTGTTAAATAATGTGCACACAGCACAGGCCTATTGTAAGGTTTGGCTAAAATAGGAAGATAAGGTTAGACACATGGTTAAAAGCAAAGATTCCTTGGCTCTAGTCTTGGATATTGTTTGGACCTTTACATTATGTGGAGGTTCTTTAAACTTTAAAAGGTTCTTCACTCTCATGCTTCACTTTTACAAACATAGTTCTTTAAAGAGCCATTGATTGAAGGGAGCCACTGAGAACCAAAACAGGCTGTCCTATGGCATCATTGCAGGGAACTATTTCTTTTTAA
>JBBPCX010000154.1:11940748-11955597 GCA_037974365.1 Hydrocynus forskahlii | reverse complement strand
ACATGCCACTTTTTGTTCAAATGTAAATAAAAGCTGAGAAATATTTTTTTCCACAATGATGCCTCTTGTACATCGTCATATTATCTTCTGGGAGACACCTGTGTCATTTCGAATCAAGGAAAAACTTGCTTGTTGAATAAAAGTAACAATTTTGCCATGGGTATGAATAATTTTGTTTATGACTGTATATATACTAAATATATGGATTTCAATAGAATATCTTTGTATATCTATTTCATTTGAACTAATTACAACATTCACACCAATTGCACAGTAGTGTATGTGTTCTTTGCATTAAGAGCCCTCAAAACAGCTTCTATAAAACTTACACACATTAAATTGTTCATTCCTAACCATATGCTGAAGAATTTTATTAAAAAGGAATTTCTGAGATGTTGCTCATAGACATTTTTTCTACGTACTGTATGAACAAAATACCTGAAAAAGGGGCTTTATAGTGATAATGTGTTGTGTTTTCCTCATTAAACAGCAACACTAAGAGATCACATAATAATTAGAAACACCCAAATTAGAAACTCCACAGGGGACAAACAAAACTCTGTCTTAATTTTTCCATTCTTTCCCGTAGATCTCCTGATTGATGAGGCCTGTGCTGACGGCGTGTGTATGTACCACAAGCGCAACCTCTGCCAGTGTGAACATTTGAGGCACCAATTCCCAAGAATGCCTAACCTATGCCAGCTGTTGGAGACAAGCTACCTGTGCCAACGGCGGCAGGCGCTGCCCACTGCATCATCTGTTCCAGCGTTTCCATCTGTGGCATTTGTACCAGTCCTCCTCTCTCTGCATCTGGACGCTCCAAAGAAAGCTTTCCAATAGTGCCGGCCTCAGAGCTGCCTGCCAACTGGGCCAGATGTTCGAGCTGTAAGCCCCGGGCTAAATCAATGTAGCTCTCCACTCATTATTCCGGCCCTGATGAATTGCAAGTGCCCGTTTTTTTCCCCTCCTCTAGCTCCCTCCTCGACAAACCATCCATCAGTGGGAGAGACTTGAGGAACTGCGGTGGTGGGGATGTCTGAGGAGGGCCTTGCAGATGTGTCTTTTAAGGCTTTTGGCAGATGATGGGGGAGCCTCTTGAAAGCTGTGTTTCTTGCTACACATATTGCTATGAATTCCGACAAAGGACAAGCCTGTTTCATGCTTTAGAACAAGTATTGCTCTTAAAACACTTCATGTAAGTGGAATGTCTTTTCAGAAAATTCCTCCAGCAAGAGTACTAAACAACCATGGGGTTTATTTGACTGTTTTTTTGTGAAGATTTGTTTGAAAGAAATGCATTTCCATTACATTCCGGCCCAATGTTAAGCTTCATAATTTTATGCACATGCAAGCATCCTAGGTTTTCTGTATTAAAACCTCTAATTTCAGGCTGTTTGAACCCAATTAAGAAGCTGTATGTCAAACATTCCTGGCATTTTGACAGATTCATATTTCCTGGACGCTAACCTGAGGCAGAGTGCTGTAGTACATTAGCTGGGAAAACATGGTCGTAATAACAGAGGGCTGCGATTTAAGGTTGTTTTGCTCGGCTTTCCCCCAGGGAAGTATTTACTGTGGCCTGACAACATTGGCCTTGTTGATCCAGATGGTGATAGAATCGGGCAGTCTGCATATCCTCTCACAACCTGCTCCCACACAGTAGCGAATATCCACTGTTTAGTCCGGCTCATATGAACTGTCCAGTAAAACCAACATCTTCTCTAGTTTTGCCAGTGTTTGAATTCTGTGCAACCAATATTCACTTCCCAAATCAGTGGTCAATGGTTAAAATGCCCATGCAGGATCCAGCTGCTGCAGACACTCAACATCCAACAAGAGCTGTCTGAAGCACTGGGCTTGGCAACCAATTAAATAAAGAAAGAAAGAAAGAAAAAAACTCAAATTAATACTGGTTTTCGTTTTAACATTTTGTGAACTGAGCGCCAGATTAAAATCAAAGTTGGTATCCCTTTATGGTGTCTTTGGCCTGCATACAGACAGTTCCATGGTAACCTATAAAACTCAAAAGAATAAGTCTGTAATCATATTCTACACACCACATCATTAGATATCTCAATATAATGGGAATAAAGATAATAAATTTTACTCTTGCATAGATTTCTCAGTGGATATCGCAAAACTGAAACAAATGAAACTATTTTTTGTTGTTAACATTCAGAGAAAGTTTTCCAGGCCTTATAGAAGACCACAATGATTTCTAGGAACATGTGTTTAATTTGTTCTTCAGTTTTTTCAATACAAACATATTTGTATTTATACTTGTAAAGTACTGCAGTGAGAACAATAGGTTCATCAAATTCAGTCAGACCTAATAATGAACTAATTACATTCTGATCTCCAGTGGGTGGGACCTGTTTTGTGAGGCAAACATCTCTTTAGGTCTTCTGGAAGTTTTAGATATATCACTGAGGCCTAAAACTGGAATATTCTGAAAACCTTCCATCGGACTGTCCGAGCGTCCATCCATCCGTCCATCCATTCATTTATCTATTAATCTATCTATCAAATGAATCATACCCATGTTAGGACAAAACAATCCTTGATGGTGTTTTGCAGGAAGGAAAACGCTGCTGATGTTTAGTCACACCTTCCGGGAGCACCATATTTATACACAGTTCCTGCTCAGTTTCTTCAAAGCTCTTGACCATGGCAAGATCTTGATCAAGAGAAGCCAAATACAGCTTCAGTTTTCCTTGAATTAGTAGATACAGCAGTATATGTACTTTACTATATTCCACACATTTGGAATAGTAACAACACAATGTTTGTTAAATAACAAAATTCAGTCTGTATTTCTTAATTATAAAGATTTGCTGTAGCTTTGAAATTATCTTCAAAAATGGAAAATGCTCTGAGGACTGAAGACATTAAAGAGAGTTTAGTGCATTTTAGCTCATTTATCTTTTGAACAAGAGAGCATTACATTTAGTCACAGTGACTGATCAAAGAGAACTGTGACCAGATCCCTGTGTGTAGAGTGAGCCTGATCACAACAAGCTAAGTCACTCCCAAAGATTCACTGGAGATCATGCCCTGCCATCCGCAGCATGCTCTAAGCCACTGTGTCTGCTCCTTCAGGATGAGCCAAAGCAAACTTCCCTACGAACAGAAAGGACCAGGAGATGATATGCAGCCCGGATGGGAGCGCACTCATCCAGTTGTGGTAATCCAAACACAGTCTGGGCCTTCCAGATGTGTCTTTCTCAGACTCCTGCTCCCATGTGAGGGTGTGGCGGCCCCACAGGAAAATCAAAATCAACTTCTCCAAATGCTGTGGACTCCAGCTGCTCCCAGTTGTTTTCCTCCAAAATTCCCCGGCGTCTAATGTTGCATCATATTGTGAGATGCTGGTACTGTACTGTAATTCTGTTTTTACATTGCTGTGTATGATTACTTGCAAGCCTAAATGATGGTACGACCTCTAAGGCACATTGGAGTGTTTTGTACGTCCCATGATATCCATTAAATGGACAAAAGTATTGGGAAGCCTGACCGTTTTACCAACAGGGACTTTAATGTCATTGCACATTTCTTGGAAGGCTTTTCACAAGATTTTGGAGTGTTTCTGTGGGAATTTGTGCCCATTCATTTTGTAGAGTGAGGTCAGGCACTGATGCTGGACAAGAAGGTCTGGCTCGAAATCTCTGTTCCAGTTCATCCCAAAGGTGTTGGATGGGGTTGAGGTCAGGGCTCTGTGTGAGTTCTTTCACACCGAACTCTTTATGGACCTTGCTTTGTGCACTGGGGCACAGTCATGCTGGAATAGAAAAGGTTCTTCCCCAAACTCTGTCAACCAAGTTGGAAGCATGGTGCTGTCCAAAATGTCTTGGCATGCTGAAGCCCTAAGATTGGCCTTTACTAGAAGTAAGGGGCCTAGAGCAAACCCTGAAAAACTGATGTCTCCTGATTCTTTTGTCCTTATGTACTTTTGAAGAACGCTCATTAATTCTTCAATTAAAAATGAAAAAACTATTGTAAATTTTGAAAGTCGTAAATTATAAGTCATTCTTGCTGAGATGGGACTGGTTTTCCAGAGGGAGGCATAGGGATACAAGAAAACATTAAGCAAAGTAAATATAACCAGAAATGCTTTTGTACTCCAGTTTTTCAAAGAATAAGTTTGCTGATAAGAATAACAAGAATAACAGCTGATAAATGAGTATAACTGAGTATGAAATTCAGCAATCAGAAAACTTGATTGATCCCGGAGGAAATTGCTTCAGGTGGTGTCTCCTACCATGGGAAGATGGGTCAAAATAATTGTAATTGATGGTACAACACAGATGCGACAGATTAGGTTGAAAAATGCTGTGGTGTTCCTTTAAATCTTTGGTCAGCTTTCACAAGACTGACAGCACGACATGTTCTTGTTTGTCTTTTCCTAGAAATCACAGTTGAATTCTTGTGCTATTTCTCAGACGAGGTGCTCTACACTCTTCCCTTACCCAGCTTTGACCTTGACATATGGCTTGGCTCCCAGACGCAGAGCGTTGGCTGCGAGGCTGGGCTATGATGAGATTGGACGGCACCCCGTGGCACCCCAGCATGCATCTGGAAGTGGAGGATGTGAGAGGGGTGTGGCGTGAATGTAGTGTGTGGCGCCCAGGGGTGTGCGGGGCACCGCTGGCGCCATGACGATCTGTCAGCCCCAGATGTCAAACCCAAGGAACAGCTGCATTGGCTCAAGGCAGTGAGATATAGCCTTCCTCATCCAGAGAACCTGCCAGAGGCCACCGTGTCACACACAGAACGCAGCGGAGAGCACAAACCGCGAGCAAAACTGTCGCAGGCTGGCAAAGCTTTCAGTAAATCACTTTACAGCTCTTTGCAATCTTGTTTTTACGTAACTTATAGAATTTAGCAAGTTAATCTTGTTTAATCAGTCTTCACTCTTCAGGTCCCAACATGAAGAGGTAATTTAATTTAGATTAATTTAACTGAATTGACCACTGCTATATTTGAATCTTTCACAGCATCTGAATCATCTTTGCTCTTCATGCCTCCAGAACCAGTTGTGTACAGTAGATGAATAACTCAAAAAATGGCATGTTTGTCTCCTGAACGTTATCTTGTCTTGTTAAGTTGTATTGTTGCTCTTGTGTTCTGGCTTGTTTGCCCTTGTGTTCTGTTCTGTTCTGTTCTGTTTTTCTCCAACAAAATTAGGGATCCCTGAGGACTGAATTGGAGAACTTGTGGTATTTTCATTTAAACAACAAAATTAGCTTATGTATCCAACAAATCATAATATGCATCCAGGAGTAAGGTAGGTAGCAGCAATTAACTATACAAAAAGATTTACTTTTACGCGGTTACAGTCACTTACCCAAGGGTTTCTTGGTATACATGTATGATCAGAGAGGAAGCGGGGTGAGTAAAAACTGCACTCACCCCGCTTCACTGGTTACGCAGATTATAAAGCAGGGGTCTCCAGTCCTGTGCCTTTGGTCTCAAGTGGGTCTCAAAATTGGAGTGACACTGGCACAATGGTCTTCTCTGAGAGAAACTGAAAAATTGCAGGGAAAAAGTGTATTTTGTGTCTTGGCTGATTTTCTTTATGGAAAAAATAATGTTTTGTGCTGTGGTAAATAAAAATGTTCCAAATACAACATGTTTTATCCTACCTACAGTCTTCTCCTGATCTTCGCCATATCATATGAATGTTGAGGTCCTTAAGAAGTCTAAGTCTGAATGCAAGCCAGCGTGATGTACATAGGACTGCTGACTGCTAGTGGCCTGGTGGTTAGGGAGTTGCCTTGTGGTTGTAAGGTTGTGGGTTTGAATCCCAGGACTGCCAGTGGCACCAAGTACCCTTGAGGAAGGTACACACCGCTCCCCAGGGGCTGCATCACTGGCTTCCCACCGCTTCACTTGGTGAATGGGTTAAATGCAGAGAGAGAATTTCACATTGTTCACACTGTGTGCTGTGGTGTGTTCATGCATGATGCAAGAGGCCACTTTACAGGTTTACAATGTATGTAGGTTTGGAATTTTTTTTGTTGCATAGTAGCAATCCAAAATGTTGTTTCCTTTTTTCAACTATAGAATGATCTTTGGCTGGAGATGTCTAATGTGAGTGAAGCACTGGCAAAAAAGAGTGGATGATTATTCATTCCCAGTCAATTTTTTACTATTTAAACTTACTAGTTCATGGGCAGTACTCGTGCTTTTCTGGTTTTTATTGAAATTATTCCTCCTGCATACAGTAATCTGTTTTTGCTTATAACAATGTAAGGATAAACTGCCAATGCTGATTTTATGTAGCTTATGTTAGCTTATCTGCCACAGTGTCTGTTAGACACAATGACAGTTAGACCAGTGATAAAAGAATGTCCTATATGTGGTCTGGTACCTATGAGTCTCATCTGCTTATTCTACTTATGGTGAGAAATGTGTCTGAATTTCTATGGATTAGAGATACTGTGGATCTGAGTTGAGTCTGATGACTTGCTCACACGTCTTCCGCTGTAGTTGTTTCATTTCTTCAAGAAGATTGATGAGTTTCTGAAACACTGCTGAATATGTTCCAGTTTGGTGGTGCTATAAAACCAGGCAATATTGTTTCCAATCCTCAAGCCAGTCAGGCCTGAGAAGGGCTGCCTTTGGGGAGGGCACATGTCTCAGGAAGCAGAAGCTCCAAGGATAGGCTTGGAAAGGAGTGGAAAACACTTTAACCACAGAGACCTGAACCCTTCCGCATCACTAGATGCGGCCAGACGTGGCCCTCGACCACACATGCACATACATGCACACACAGAACCTGGAGCAAACTTGCCAAGCTGTACCTCTACAACACACACTCAGCTGGACATGGGCTTAGAAAAAAGAAGCATGTCAAAACACTCACACCTGGGCCCAGCGTCCCGTTGAACGACGCAGGCCATAAGTGCCTTTTCACATACAGGATCTATTATTTTACCTGCCTGTTCAATGGTGCTATTTTGTACTTATTCTTTGTCAAACTACACATTTTATAATAAAAAATCCTCAAAAATATTTTAAGAAGGTTCTTCATACATACTTTGTTAAAGGTCCATCAAATGAAAGGCATCACAGGGAATCAAAATTGGTTCTGCTTTGATATCAGTCAAAAGAAATCTTTTTAGTGCTTTTATTTGAGAAAAGAAAGTCTAAAAGACCCTTGTTCTGCTTGAGAGGGTCATTAATAGGCTTACTTAAAGCTTCATATTGAGGTTTGGGGTGATTGCTGATTTACTCAGCCACCATGAAATGGCTCAAGTGCTCCCTAAAACTGACAAAAGATTTCATGCACTGCTGTGGATAGGTGGGTCTACTGTCCTTTGTAAAAGGTACCTCACTCAATATGCTTTATAATTAAAGAGTCTAAAGCTATTTTCCAAGTCTTGTATTAAAAAATGATTAATGTAAACTCAAATGACAATGAAAATAACATTGTTATTCACCTATGTGTATCCAGAGTGATCTATTAATTTTAATCAAAAGAATGAACAGATGAGACACTATAATCACATAATGGATCCCAAAGCTGATTTTGGATGCACTTTGAGATACATTTTGGCAAAGTACTTAGTGCTGGGTTATCTTTGCTCTGTCTCTAAAGTAAAGAGGCAAACTTTGGACATCAAACATGTCAAAGTTAATATGTTTAAATTGAATTTTCACCGAACCATTCCCTTAAAACTGCCTGTTTAAATTGCTCTGACTGAGAACCCACCAACAATAAACAATCCACATTAGCAAATAAAAGAGACAAGAATAAAACCAAAACAAAAAGCCAAACAAAAAACAATGACTACTGTACCGTAAAGTATATTATCATATCCATGCCTTATACACAGGCACAAATTTTCTTTTCACACACAGGCACAAATCTGAGGGATAGAAGGGGACTGACCCTGAAATGAAAACTTGGAACACACACATATTCCACCATGGCCCCCCTCCCAAAACCCAAGTGTCCTGTCCGGAGGGACGGGAGTCTCCGTGGCGATACCTAACTTCATGGCTACCTTAACAGCTACCCCTCTCCGCACACCCCTCCCTGGTGACTGCCAAGAAAGCATGCTTCCAGCTGAACCCCAGGCACATTCCAGAACAACACGGTGCTCAGGAGGTCCGCCTCAGCCCCTTTCATGTGTGTCCGAGTGACTGGGCGCTGGGGCCGGCAGTGCATGGCTCTGGATGGAGAGAGGGACAGCTGTAGGCAGAGCGGCCACACGAGAGGCCACTGAGCAGCTGCAGTCCCGGTTAAAGGTGTGCAGGACAGCTTTCGTTTTTCAGTTGGGGAAACATAAGGCCAGAGCTGTCCGTTCTGGTTCACCTAGCTGCATTCAAGTGGCTAATGCAGCCCCAGGGTGACAGAGGGTGAAGGAAAATAAAATCAGAAAATAATAATTTGAAGTATGTACTGACCTACAAATGTTTGAGTGTGGAGCTGTATCAGTGCTGCTGGACAAAAGCACAGCCAAGATTTAGGCTTCAAACTGGCTGTGATGTAAAAACATTTGTACATTTTTGGATGACAGTATGACATGTGACATATTTTATAACTGTTAGCCACATAGGCATGTAGTTTGTGCATTGTTATTTGTTGGTCATACGCTTCTATTGCTGGATAGAAAACTGTGTATTTAATTTTTTGGGTGAACCATTGCTTTAAGATCCACTTCCATGAACATGTGTTTGTGTGTGTGCGTGTGTGTGTGCATGTGTGCATGTGCGTGTGTGAGACTCAGACCCATGTAAACATGTCCCCTTATGGTGAGGTCAGTACCTATATGGCTCTGCCCCTGTGTAATGGTGCAGGTATAGTCTCCCTGTGAACTCACTGACAGATGATGGAGGGGAGGGATGGGGGAGGGATTGTTGGGGGTCAGGCCCGCTGTCCTGTGAGTGTGTGCAGGCCTTTCCCCACCTGTGCCACACAGAGCAGGGCGCTTTCCTTACCTCCGCTGTGCCTCCCTCAGCCATCTGGAGCCCGCGGCCTGGGCTGAGGCTGAGCTGAGGCCTAAGCATGGGATAGGGCAGCTTAGAGAACACTGTTCCAAACAGCCTAGGGGATCAAATGCCCAACAGGAATTTCACATTTCAGCAGTCCTCAGATGATACCTGGCCAAACACGCCAAGTCCAAAGCAGCTGTGTTTAATATGTTCTGCTCTGCAGGCTACAGGGATACAGTCTCCAAACTGCAGGGGCCTCTCTAAGAAAAATAATACCGAAGTATTATTTGAAAAAAAAAAAAACCCGGAGGATATAAAACAAGAGCAAAGATAGAACTAGTTACCATGAAAGTAATGAAAAGGCAGAAATGTTCTTGTGAAGTTCTAACCAAACAATATTCATTGTTCATCACAAAAAATAAATAAATATATAAATGAAACAATTTAATTTATTACAGATATAATATGAAAAAGTATTTAGGGTAAAAGCAAGCTTAGAACATATTGAATTTTCAGCATTTGGCAGATGCTCTTATCGAGAGTGATGTACATGTGTGCTCTGTAGTCCACAGGAAAACCCCTCATACTAGAAAGCAATCTTAAACTTAAATTAAGAGCCGCTAGACTACTAAGACTACCAGAGATGAAATAAGTACTCCACCATGGTCCTATCTGACCACACACACAAGTTTGTTTTTTTTTTTGAGGGGGTGGAAGTTAGTTCATGACATGAACATGTAGATGTTCTCCTCAGTGCTCAGTGAAGACGGTGAGGGTTTCAGGCGTTATGATGGAAGTTCATTCCACCACTTCAGTGCCAAAGCTGAGAACATTTTCCTCATCTACAAGAACACCTAGATTTCATGTTTTTGATGTGGAAGTGATGACAGCATTTCCAAAAGTGATGACAAGGTCGGGTCTTTGGGATGCATCCCCTGGGATGTACAAGAACTCAGTTTTACTGGGATTTAGGAGGAAATGTCATTCAGACAGGCTGAGATCCAGGTCGAGATCTAAGAGTCGTCAGGAGGAAAGGAGAGGATGAGCTGAGTGTCGTCAGCATAACAGTAGTATGAGAATGTAAAGATATAATGTCACCCAGAAAAGAGAATAGGACCAAGCACCAGTGGTAAGTCTTTGTTAGGTAGACAAATAATGTTGTGGATTAAGTCACTGATTAAGTCAAACTTTATATATATATATCAACTGGAGAAAAACATGTAATCAATTACCATGAAAATAATAATAAGGCAGAAATCTTCACATGAAGTTTTAACTGAACAATAATAATTGTAATCATCACCAAAAATAATAAACAAATACAACAATTTAATTTATTATAGATGAAAAAAAAATGAAAAAGTATGAAATGCATTTAAGGTAAAAACAAGCATAGAAGTACAGTAACACTGAAACATTTACATCTACAGCATTTGGCAGATGGTCTTATCTAGCGCAATGTATTTCTGTACTCTGTAGCCCACAAAAAAACATGTTCCTATACTAGTAAGCCTAGACTTAAATTAAGAGCTGCTAGAAGACTAAGATTCTGCCAGAGTACCATTACATTAAAGCCCTAACATTAAAAACACCTGTTTCATATTGTGTAGATCCCCTGTGCCGTTCTGAGGCATAGACTCTACAAAACCTCTGCAGGTGTGCTGTGGTATCTGGATCCAGGACACTTTCAGCAGATCCTCCTGTCCACTCAGTTGCAAGGTAGGGCCTCCATCCATGGATTGGATTACTTCATACAGCACATCCCACAAATGCTTGAACTGATAGAGATCTCAGGAAGTCAACACCTTGAACTCTTCATATGTTTCTCAAACCATTCCCGAACAATGTTGCAGTGTGGTAGGGATCATTATCCTGCTATACGATACCATTGCCATTAGGAATACTGAAGCCATGAAGGTATACTTGGTCTGCATCAATATTTAGGTCGGTGATGGTCAAAGTAACATCCACATGAATGTTAGAACTCAAGGTTTCCCAACAGAACCTGGAACATCAAGCTATCTCCACCAGCTTGCCTTCTTCTCGTAGTGCATACTGGTATCATCTTTTTCTAGGTAAGTGACATACATGCACAATGATGTAAAAGAGAATGTGATTCATCAGACCACCTTCTTTATTTCCTTTATGGTCACGATCCTCATGCACCCATTGTAGGTGCTTTTGGCAGTAGACAGTGGTCAGAATGGACACTGACCGACCTGCAGCTATGCACACCCAGATGCAGCAAGCTGACATGCACTGTTTGTCCTGACATGTTTCTATTACAGCCAACTTTTTCAGCAATTTGTGCTACTGCTGTGGGATCAGTCCAAATGGGCTAGCCTTTGCTCCCCATGCTCATCAATGAGATGCAAGGGACAATTTTGCCCTCAAAGTTTCTGAGGTCCTTACTGATAAGATGCCAGGCGCTCATTTTTTAAACTTACTGTTATTTGCTGTCCTATAAATCCTCTTGACAGGTTGGTAAGGGGTAAATTTTATATATATATACATATTATATAAATATAATTCACCCCTTACCAACCTGTCAAAGGGATATATAAAACACCACTGCAAGCATGGTGCTGATTGGACAGCTCCACACACACATGGAAGAGAGGAAAACAAAGCAATGCCATTTAGGCACCACTGTTGTGGACGTAGGAACAGACCATCGCTGCGGCCGAGGGGCCTACGCTCACTGTCAACGAACAGAAAATGGAGTATAAAAGGAAGCCACAAGGAGGAGTGATCTTCCTAATGTTTTTCTTTTGCCAACGATTAAAGCCAAGAGGATTTTACCCGCTCACACCTAAGAAGCCAGCCACCTCTGCCAGGAACCACAGCTCCACCACCCACAGTCCCGCTCCCCCAACGCCCACGCTGCTTCCTTCTCTTCAGGCCTTGTCAGCACCTGGTTCCTCACCCAGCTTCACTCTCATCGCACTTTTGAATTGACACATTTTCTGTAACAAACACCCACCCAGGCCATTTCTCACCTCAAACCCTGTTTTCGTATCTGTCTCTGGGCCCAAGCGCTAGGTGGCTTTGTACTGGTGGAGAATGCAGACATCAGACACAGGCCCCAGTTTAACCCCGCTACCACCCCATCCCAGGACAGCATGTTCTGAAAGCTAACATCCAGCAGGCCCAATTTTAACAGGAGATGGCCCAGGGTCTACATGCGGAAACTAGGAGTTTGTGGCCCTAGCCAGTAACTACAGCATTCTCAAAGAGGAAATCCTGGTCTGCAACTTCCCCCCTAGGCAAGTTCCATGGCTCACACAAAGAGCCTAGGGGCCAGATTGATGAGCTCCTCAGAATCACAAGCAGGTGGCTAGAACCTGATCACCTCTTTGCCAAAGATGTCTCAGAACAGGTCACGCTTGACTGGTTCTTAAGGGCTCTAACCAGCAAAGACATAAGAGCCGTGGGGGTCGAGGCCACTATGAGCCCTCAGGACATGGTCGTCATGCTCAAGTGTGCCCTGACTACCCTCAACATGGGCCAGCCCCAAACCCACATCGTGCAGCACAGGAAGAACATAGTCCAGGACTTTCACCCATGGATGACCCCATTACCCTGCCTTGGCCCTATATACTGCCCAATACTACCCAGCCCTGTGACCTCTTGGTACTCTCTTGTGTCCACAAAGAAATCCAGGAAGTAACAGCGAGAAGTACCAACCTGATAAACATGGGTTTTCTCTATTATCATTGCAACCGACACAGAGGGTCCTGTGAGTCAACACCTTTATGCACCTTGGCCAACTGTGCCCCCCTAGCGGCCATCTGGGACCAAGGAACACCACAGAGAAACTCCCTGACCATTTCCACTGGCCAGGGATCATTGCTGAGGTGCACAATTTTTGTCAGTGTTGCCCTCAATGCCAAGACGCTTCCTCTAGGAAACCCCCTATCCTGAAGTCACCCCCACAGGAAAAGCAATTTTAAAAATCATAGCCGGTGAACTGCTACTTCTCTTCAGATGGATGGGGATGCGAAAAGACCTCGTAACGGACCAAGGGACACCCTCTGTTTCTAAAATAATGGCCAACCTCTGCTGGCTGTTGCAGGTCAAACACCCTCAGACCTTCATCTACCAACCCAAACTAACAGGCTAGTAAAAATTTTCAATCAAACTCTAAAGCGGATGCTGCAGAGAGTGATCAATGAAGAGTGTGACCTTGTGCCTGGTGACCTAGAGGGTTCCTTGATTGCTAAGGAGACCTGGGAAGAACAGCCCAAACTGTTCCATTCCATCATTAACTTTGTACAAGATATGCAAAGCCGAATAAACATGACTGGTACACTGTAACTATAAAGGAACTAAAATATAGACTCCTGGATCCAAATGGTGTATATGTTTGACAAAAATAAATTGATTCAGCCATGTAAGCACTAATTATAGTAAAAAGTTGTGCACTTTATGGGTGTAGAAAACTTACATAGCACATTATAGAGGAAGTAGGGAGCCATTTTGGATTCAAAGTGCATCCAGACAAAGCTTAGCTGTTTAAGTTGTGTAGGGTTCAGGAAAAAAAGACATGAGTTTTGTTAGATACTTGCAGTTGCACTCCGAAAGCAGACTGGCACATTGCAGCCTGTCCCCAATAAGCTGTTGCTGTTGCTCCACAGAACACTCAAATATTCCATCCAGTTTCCCCGATGAATGGCCTGACAAGATATAAAATTATGAACAAAAACAATCTGCTGTATCCATCACAGCTTACTGTGTGGGTAATCAGTGGCACCTACAAACTGCTCTGAGCGCCGTGGCCAGCAATCCTAGCCAAAAATATTGTTTTTGAGTTTTTTGAAATCCATCAACAAAAAGGAACAAAGACTATTAGCATCTTCTATACAAAACATGCTACACCATAATTTTTAAATAATGTTACTTTTTCTAATTAGCACACAGAATTAAACAAGCAAACCTGATTGGACAAGAGCTGGAAATATTGCAAGATATTTAAAAAGATTTTGCATGATGTAAAAAATAAACAAAAAAAAATTCATTACACCTTAGCCCAGTGTGGTGAATCCTTGCAACAGTTGATGAATGGGTCGCATTTTGAATAGCACAGAACATGCTCTGCTGAACTCAGGAGACACCACACACAAGAGGCTCTAAATCACTTAATCCAACATCTAAGTGGATTTAATGAGATCTGTAAAAGGCATGTGTTACTTAGCCTGCCTGCTAGTATAGATGCTAAGGCCCACTGGAAACCACGAATACACGCACAATAACAAATATTGTATATACCCTTTAAATTTACAAATAACATCATATTAGACAAGCTGAATGATGCCAAAACACTCTCCACATATAAGAATGTACTTATACTACTGATCTCCACTACGTTCAGTAACCACTATCTGTGTCATTAGTAATTCACTTAACAGTAACTTATTTATAGTATTTATCACCAGCATTTGTGTGTATGATATATATAAACATTGCTCTTATCTGTGTGTCTCTGTGTGTCTATGCCGTCATGACATAAGCAGTTTCCTCCAGGATCCACAAGTTTCTGATTCTGATATGATTAAGACAAGACTGCAAGGGGGTCTTTTCAAAATCATTCGTTTTGTCTCCACCACTTTTTATTTACCGGACAAAAGCCGAGGCGTGCGCGCACCTTCAAACGCGCCGAGTGCCATGGTCAAACAGCAAAAATATTGTTATAGACAGTGAAAGGTTGAAAGGTGATATAAAGGAGTATTTTGACATTCAAAAAAGGAACAAAGATTTTCTGCACCTTCTATAGAAACCAGCTAGAGACTACATGCCAGATAATTTCTGAATAATAACTTTTTCTAATCAACATGCAAAATTTAACAAGAGCTGAATTTCTGCTCTGCAAATACAAAAACAGCCTGTCCTGAGTGTGTGCACAACTCTAT